>JAOZGT010000022.1:1200000-1779150 GCA_035578325.1 Coelinius sp. EB29 | reverse complement strand
ATCAACGCAGAGTACTATCTCGTGGGATAAATATTTTGAGTCAAATCGTGTATGATTGAAATTATTATTATTAGTGATTAATTCAGCGAAACGAATCAATCACTCATCAAAATGACATGGCAATTTTTACCAGAATAGCCGCATCAGATACATTGCTTTTCAACAATTTTCATTCGATTTTATTCTCATTCCATTTATTCACCGGAGAATATGACGTACTTAGGCAGAGTTGTTTTTTTAGGTCGAATTCCATTCTAATGAATTTTCTTTATCATCAAAACGAATAACAAAAACGTTGAAAAATCATTACGATGTAGATATTTTTAGAATTTGCTCGTTAAAAAGTCATCAAGAATTTCGTGGTTTTCCAAGCTATTCAAGATATTTTCAACACTAGTCTAAATGATAGAATTATTGAAAAAAATCATAAGAGGCTTTCAATAATTATCAAAATGGAGACGATTATCGAAAGTTTTTGAAAATTCATGAATTTTCTCCGAAAAATTCCATCGCGACGATAGACCATTAGATAGTGTCGAAAATTGTAAGAAACCTTTGAAGTAATTTACCTGTTTCTGACGTGTCTAAAACCAAGTAATTTACCTTATGTAATTTACTTGCCCAACCCTGCCTGTGGCTGAAGGTCATTGGATATTTTGGCGTCGGCAAGTCATAGAAATTTACCTCGAAAACAATATTTGTAATGGGTGGATTATTTTAAAAATTCTAATGACTTTTAATGTTCTTTCCCTCTTCGTCACCCAATACTACAGATAACGATCACAATACGTGGCCACCAAATCGTTTAACATAAAAGCGAAAACAGCTCACCGCACTCTGTCAATACATAGCGCTCCAGTGGGCTATACATACGTAAATATTTCCATCAATCTAATCTGTTATAATTATTGTGTGAAAGCATCAAAAATGTGGAAATTATCACTGACTTTGTTTTTCATTGTGGTATCAACGTCTTCCATCGCTTCCGACGTACACTTTAAGAAATATTTTCATAAAATTCGTACAACCTCTGAAGCGATAAGATTTGTGAATCAAACAAAATGTACTGAAGAGACTGCTTGTCATTGGGTATACAATACGTATTTCTGTCAAAAAGAATGCGAAGGAGAACTTACATTGTATCTGGAACATTTCTCTGGAATAAAACGAAATGCCTTCCAACCCAACAACTTCACTCAACTCACATTGAGGTCAATTGAATATGAAAACTGTTCCCGTAAAATGATTGATTTGATACCAGGATCATTCAATGGCACGTCATCTGTTAGAGAACTGTGGCTTGATTGTGCAGAGTTTCCATCAACACCGAATCTCTTCAAAGATTTTGTATCTCTTAATCAATTAAGATTATCCAGAATGGATTTCAAGAATCTGCCTGACCATTTTCACTCGGAATTTCCAAAACTCAAGGCATTAGTGCTCGTGGAAGTTATCATCACATCCATCACATCCGATACCTTCTCAAACATTAATCTAAATCTGACACGGCTTATTCTGAAAACCAACAATATGACCGTAGTTGAAGGTAAATCATTCCAAAAGTTTCATAATTTGAAAATGATTGTAATTGAAAACAATCCTCTGACTGATCTGCCACCTGATATGTTCGATGGTCTTGATGCATTGGAAGAGATCACGCTCCGCCACAATGAAATCACCGCACTGCGTGGAACGATCTTTAGTCATCTGCCCCGATTGCAGACTTTATTCTTGTCTAATAATAAAATAAGTGAAATTGGAAATGGCACTTTTTGTGATTTGGGCCTCGATTGGCTTGATTTGTCATATAATGAATTAGAGTATTTGCCAGTGGGAGTCTTCAAAAATCTTCCAAATCTAAGGGTCTTGTCACTCTATAAAAACAAAATAAGTACGGTGGGTACGGGAGTTTTTGAGGGACTTTCACCAAGGACTAATCTCCATTTGACACATAATAACATAGACCATATTGAACCATTCGCTTTCCAGGGATTAAATATTCGATCTATCAGATTGAACAACAATAATCTGAAGGTTCTTCAGCCAGACACTTTTAATGGCCTCAATCTTACGGATGCATTAAATCTTGATTTCAACAGCATAACCAAAACCAAGAAAGCGTTTAGAAATCTGACGGTCCCACTGATTAGCTTGAGATGTAATAAACTTACTAAAGATAAAACTCTCGAAGATAAGGCAGGAGTTCAGTTTAAAAAAATGGTCCTTGATGATTCTCGATGCTAGTTCAATCTGTAAATTGAGTCATAGAATATTACTCTTATATGATATGCCTGTAAATTCGCCATGTTGACTTATCAAGTTGAATTGTTAGATGGAAATTGATAGATTAAGGATACCAATTGATGTAGTATAAGTATGATGAAATTATATTAATAACAAAATTGTTGGATTAAAATATAATGAAATTAAAGAATGTAGGAGTTATTTATTTTTAGAAATTACGTTTCAAAGAACATGTGAAGACTATTCATGCAATACTCTCGCCCTCTCATTGCTTACTGTACATTTCATATTTGACATTATCCTTCATTTGGAATATGCAGACCTTTTCAAATGATGAGTTATGTTTTGCTATTCACAACTCATTCCAAATATTAATCCATAGATATAAGATTCATCATCTAATTTTAGATATTTGAGTAATGGTTTCTCCATTATTGTGCAAATCATAATCTACTTTTTTAACATTGTGAGAAAATTGGAAATTTCCGGTGATTTCATAATTTCGAGCGATTTTAACCTCGGTAAGGCGGAGATAAGAATCAGATATATATGGTGGGCTGAATATCCTCAGCCAAATCGTATTTGACTGAGATTATTCTTATCAGTGATTAATTCAACGGAAATAATCAATCGCTTATCAAAATTGCGTGGGCATTTTTTACCAGAACAACCGCAGTAGGTACATTGATTTCTAATGTCATTCGATTTCATCCTCATTCGATTTCTTCAGCCTCGAAAATCTGATAAAAATGATGACTCATTAAAATTTAACGTCCTTGGCAAAGTTATTTTGTAGTAAGTACGTCGAATTCTACTCTAATGATTTTTCGTTATCATTAATGTCAAGTCATATACCCCCCGGCATTGCTCGTGCACAAGAGATAAAAGAAAACGAAGAACAATATCGTTAAACTAAGTAGATATTTTTGGAAGTTGATAATTATAGAATGATGAAAATTGGAGGAAATCACAAAACATGAATTAATGCAAATTGTATTATAGCAGGACTGCCAGCCTAATGATCTGAGACATTTTTTTTCCATTTGAACATTTGATTGATGAAGGTTATTTCTGGGAAAGTTATCACACTTTTCGTCAGATTCACCCATTTCACCCATTATAACAGATTAGATTGATGGAAATATTTACGTATGTATAGCCCACTGGAGCGCTATGTATTGACAGAGTGCGGTGAGCTGTTTTCGCTTTTATGTTAAACGATTTGGTGGCCACGTGTTGTGATCGTTATCTGTAGTATTGGGTGACGAAGAGGGAAAGAACATTAAAAGTCATTAGAATTTTTAAAATAATCCACCCATTACAAATATTGTTTTCGAGGTAAATTTCTATGACTTGCCGACGCCAAAATATCCAATGATCTTCAGCCACAGGCAGGGTTGGGCAAGTAAATTACATAAGGTAAATTACTTGGTTTTAGACACGTCAGAAACAGGTAAATTACTTCAAAGGTTTCTTACAATTTTCGACACTATCTAATGGTCTATCGTCGCGATGGAATTTTTCGGAGAAAATTCATGAATTTTCAAAAACTTTCGATAATCGTCTCCATTTTGATAATTATTGAAAGCCTCTTATGATTTTTTCAATAATTCTATCATTTAGACTAGTGTTGAAAATATCTTGAATAGCTTGGAAAACCACGAAATTCTTGATGACTTTTTAACGAGCAAATTCTAAAAATATCTACATCGTAATGATTTTTCAACGTTTTTGTTATTCGTTTTGATGATAAAGAAAATTCATTAGAATGGAATTCGACCTAAAAAAACAACTCTGCCTAAGTACGTCATATTCTCCGGTGAATAAATGGAATGAGAATAAAATCGAATGAAAATTGTTGAAAAGCAATGTATCTGATGCGGCTATTCTGGTAAAAATTGCCATGTCATTATGATGAGTGATTGATTCGTTTCGCTGAATTAATCACTAATAATAATAATTTCAATCATACACGATTTGACTCAAAATATTTATCCCACGAGATGTCCGGTCTTTATTTCGAAGAAAAAATAGACCACGCACCGATGTGTTGAAATGCGCTGTATTTTTATTATTTTTTTCTGGGGCTGTTTTTCTACATCCTTACCGGATGAAAAAAAAAAAATATTGTTGTATTGTCAAAATTTCAATTGAAAGTTATGTTCAGAATTTTTTTGAGGAATAAGTTTCTATGGAAAAAATGAGCATACGCTTTTTGTGTATTTTAACCCCATTAAATCAATAAGATTTCACTCATATGATTTAAAAAAAAGAGTAACTCGGCCTTCATAGCTAGCACTTTCGTTTAATCCAAATATCTGACTCTTATGCCTAATCTTATGCCATCTGCCTTATGTGATTCCATCCCCAGAGGATTTTTCCTATAGAAATGTTTTAATACCAAACTGAGTACCGCTAATCGCATTTTCTAATGTTTATGACAATTTCTGACATTTTGAACGTTTTAGACGTAAATTACCGGTATTTGACAATGTCACGTCGAAAACTTCCATCTGTGAGATACAGTACTCAACAGAAGTTTTGTCCCACTCAGCCGTATAGTTCAATGGCAGGGTTGGGCAAGTAAATTACATAAGGTAAATTACTTGGTTTTAGACACGTCAGAAACAGGTAAATTACTTCAAAGGTTTCTGACAATTTTTGACACTATCTGATGATCTACCGTCGCGATGGAATTTTTCGGAGAAAATTCATGCTCCATTTCGATAATTATTGAAAGTCTCTTATGATTTTTTCAATAATTCTATCATTTAGACTCGTGTTGAAAATATCTTAAACAGCTTGAAAAACCATAAAATTCTTCTGATGACTTTTTAACGAGCAAATTCCAAAAATACCTACATCGTAATGATTTTTCAACGTTTTTGTTATTCGTTTTCTTTTATCTCTTGTGTCCGAGGAATGTCGGGGTGATCAGCTAGGCAGTAATGATAAAGAAAATTCATTAGAATGGAATTCGACTTACAAAACAACTCTGCCTAAGTACGTCGAATTCCAATCTAACAAATAATAATTTTTATCAGTGATAGATTTTCTCCGGTGAATAAATAGAATGGGAATAAAATCGAATGAAAATTGTTGAAAAGCAATGTATCTGATGCGGCTATTCTGGTAAAAAATTGCCGTGTCATTTTGATGAGTGATTGATTCGTTTTGCTGGATTATTAATCACTAATGAGAATAATTTCAATCGTACACGATTTAACTCAAAATATTTATCCCATGACATGTCCGGTCTTTATGTCGGAGAAAAAAATAGACCACGCACCGATGTGTTGAAATGTGTTAGAGTGTGAGAGGCAAACAGGTCCTTTTTTTTTTTTAATTTTATTGCCAGTTATGACACCAGTTGGAATTTTACCAGGGTGAGAGGCAGAGAAATGGTGATTTTTACATTTCACGTGCCGATACGGAGAATTTCTTGTGCTCCGAGTGTAGAAATAATTGTAAATATTTTAGTAGAGTGTGAGGGGCAAATAGGTCCTTGAATTTTTTTTTCAACTTTATTATCAGTTATGACACCAGTTGGAATTTTACCAGGGTGATGGGCAGAGAAATTGTAATTTTCACATTTCCCGTGCCAACACGAAAAATTTCCCGTGCTCTAAAAAATATAAATAATGATGAATATTTAAGTGGAGTATGAGAGGCAAACAGGTCCTTGAATTTTTTTTCAATTTTATCACCAGTTATGACACCAGTTGGAATTTTACCAGGGTGATGGGCAGAGAAATTGTAATTTTCACATTTCCCGTGCCAACACGGAAAATTTCCCGTGCTCTAAAAAATATAAATAATGATGAATATTTAAGTGGAGTATCAGAGGCACACAGGTCCTGGTTTTTTTTTTTATTTTATTATACTACTCATGAGACCAGTTGCAGTTTTACTAGGGTGAGGGGCGGGGAAATAGTAATTTTTACATTTCCCGTGCCGACACGGAAAATTTGATGCTAATTACTCGTACTCAATAAATAGGAATAATTGTAAAGTGTGAGAGGCAAATAGGTCCTTGAATTTTTTTTTCAATTTTATTATCAGTTATGACACCAGTTGGAATTTTACCAGAGTGATGGGCAGAGAAATAGTAATTTTTACATTTCCCGTGCCGACACGAGAATTTTATTATTCATTACTGGTGCTCAAAAAATAGAAATAATTATAGACTGTCAGAGGCAAATAGGTCCTTGTATTTTTTTTCAATGTTATTACCATTTATGACACCAGTTGAAATTTTACCAGTGTGAGGGGTAAAGAAATGGTGATTTTTACATTTCCCGTGCCGACACGGGAAATTTCTCGTCCTCCGAGTGTAGAAATTATTATAAATATTTCAGTAGAGTGTGAGAGGCAAATAGGTCCTTGATTTTTTTTTCAATGTTATTACCATTTATGACACCAGTGGAAATTTTACCAGTGTGAGGGACAGAGAAATGGTGATTTGGACATTTCCCGTGCCGACACGGGAAATTTCTTGTGCCTTAAGTGTAGAAATAATTAAAAATATTTCAATAGAGTGTGAGAGGCAAATAGGTCCTTGTTTTTTTTTTTAATTGTATTATACTAGTTATGACAGCAGTGACAGTTTTACTAGGGTGAGGGGTGGAGAAATAGTAATTTTTACATTTCCCGTGCCGACACGGGAAATTTGTTGCTAATTGCTAGTTTTCTAAAAAATAGAAATAATCATAAATATCTTAGTGGAGTATGAGAGGCATATAGGTCCTTGATTTTTTATCAATTTCATTGGTGGTTATGACAAAATTTGCATTATTATGGTGGAGGGGAGTGGGGGGGGGGGGGGGCAAGAAATACTTACCTTATATTTCTTATTCAACAAAGTCATTTGGTTCAACATCTGCTTTCATCCATGGATTTTTATTCTTTTAACAGTAACCTACACCTATTTTACGCTGTAATATTCCCACACTTGTTGAGGAACATAATAATTAATTGCATCTAGTTAACGTATTCTAATGAATTGTCATTTGCATTCTCGAATCCATCTCCTTACGTATTGCTCAGCTTTCGCTGGACGACTATACCTCGAAAGGTTTTTAGAAACGATTACGCCAATGCCTGAAAATGTTTTATTTTCGTACATTACCCACCACCTGTTGAGAATGCACTTAACTAGGCCGACAGATGGCACTCCTATCTTATTACCAACCTGAACATGCCTCAACTTCCGCTGGGAATTTTGTACGCTGGGAATTTTACACACACCCAGTACCTAGGGGTATTCTCATAGGCTTGGAAAAAATGGTGGGGAGGATGATTTTTTGAATGACTCTGCGACCCACGAGAATTTAAAGAGTCAGACGGATGCGAGATCTTGTAACTTACACAAGGCGGATTGAAAAAAAAAAAACAGGTGAGTCACTATTAATTTTAACTAATCTACAAGTTTGAAAATAGATCATTGAAATTTCCTGGAATAAATATGTAATAAAATTGCAAGTACAATATATTCGAAGAATTCTCAGAATAACTCAATATTCTTGTTTGATAGAATGGCGTTAAGACTATTTTTGCTAGTGGTCCTTCCAATTTATGGATCTCTAGGTCAAGCTGACGACCAGGCGAGGTATTTCAGTAACAATGAGGTTTATGGCTGTCAAGGTCAATTTATCGAGCCGTGGAGGAATTTTCTACCTATTCGCTGTCGAGGTGAAGCTGTTTACGAGCCGGAAAATTCGGAAGCCCTTCGAGCTGTAACTGATAATGTTGACAAATTCTCCAGTGAACTTTACAAGGTATAATTGAATGAAGAAGACAAGTGAGAAAATCTCTCGAGTATAATTGTAGAGTAATTTTACACTGATCAATCAATTTTCAGGTGACTGGAGGAGTAGAACAGAGGAACTTTGTGTCTTCACCCATTAGTGTTTCAATGGCTCTTTCCATGCTAACTTATGGCGCTCGTGGAAATACCCAGAATCAGTTGAAAGCAGCTTTGCACTTCAATAGTAACGAGATTAGACAGAGAGAAGGACTCAAAGCGCTCGTAGAAACTCTCAAGGTAAATTGCTAATATAATAATAATCTCTTGGTAATAAATTACTCCTTTTACTAATTATTCTTCCTTTATAGGCTTCACCGAAAGTTGATTTGAGAGTGGCAAACAAGATTTTCTTGGCAAAGGGTCAAAATATCAAGTCGACATTCCAAGAAATTACTGAATCGATTTTCAAATCTTCAATTCAAAATGTTGATTATTACAAGCCCGAAAAAGCAAGTAGTGTTATTAATCAATGGTGTGAACAGCAAACAAACTCGAAAATTAAAGATATTATCAGTGCTGGTCAGTGATCAGTTCAACACTTGATTAAATCATCATTTTTGTCTCCGAGAAATCTCATTATCTATTTCTTACAGATGACCTCAGCCGTGACACAACTTTGGTTCTTATCAACGCTGTTTATTTCAAGGGTAATTGGTTGGGTCCATTTAAAAAAGAAAAAACAGTCTCTGCACCCTTTTATCTTGAAGATGGTACAATTAAATATGTCTCAACAATGCATGGGGTTGTCTCAGGCGGCTATGGAGTCCTGGGAGAGTTCAATGCTACATTCCTTCATTTACCTTACGCCGTGAGGATAAATTATCATTCTTGAATACTGAGGGTTGTATATAATAATAATAAAAAAATGGTACTCAATGTTCTGTCACAGGACAGAGCCAC
Source organism: Coelinius sp. EB29 (assembly GCA_035578325.1). Lineage (NCBI taxonomy): Eukaryota > Metazoa > Arthropoda > Insecta > Hymenoptera > Braconidae > Coelinius > Coelinius sp. EB29. Next base: position 1,770,200 of record JAOZGT010000022.1, on the reverse strand, counting down.
TAGCATGGTGATTATCCTTCCTGATGAGACATCAGGACTGCAAGAACTCGAGAGCAATCTTCATAAAATTCCAGTCAGTTCTCTTCTGGGAGGTGCTAGTGTCGATGCCACTGTATCCCTACCAAAGTTCAAAATTGAGTCAAAAATTGATCTCAACGAGCCATTAATGAAACTTGGTATGGAAGACATGTTTAATAATTATGCCGATTTGAGTGGTATCGTAGATTCTCCAATGACAGTGGATAAAATTGTGCAGAAGGCGTTCATTGAGGTGAATGAACAAGGAACCGAAGCAGCGGCAGCAACAGGTAAAAATTGTGAAAGAATTATTCTTTGATTTTAAATCTTTAAAAAATTTGTTCATTCATTAAAACTCAGAATTAGAATGATAACGTAATTAGTTGAAAGATGAAGACGATAATCTAAATACGTAATTAATATAGGTGTTAAATATAGATTGTCTATTAGAAGAGATATGAATACTAATGAATAAATTCCATATCTAGAGATAAGAACACTGGCAAAGACACTATCAAGACGCAGGTATATTGAATATAACGTCAACCGGCCATTCTACTATGCCATCGTGAAGCGCCTGAATCTTCAAAACGATGCAGCAGTACTGTTCCACGGGCATTACAAAAATGTTGATTAAGATGAATGCACAATTGTTTCTATGAAGGTAGTCGTTATGTATATCAACGTCACGGGATATATAAACTCCCGTCTGTAGTGAAAAATGATTACCGTAATATTAAGATGGACGACGGAGCTGGATATGTACAAGGAATTTGAAATAAAGAGATAGATTATTCATTATTCAGTAGAATTTCTTGTAAACAAACATTGGAAATTATCCTGTTTTCCTTTCCATCTACTCTAAAATCTTATCCAACAATATCTTGAGACCCCATAAGCAGAGTTGGGCATATCTCACAGATGGAAGTTTTCGACGTGACATTGTCAAATACCGGTAATTTACATCTAAAACGTTCAAAATGTAAGAAATTGTCATAAACATTAGAAAATGCGATTGGCGGTACTCAGTTTGCTATTAAAACAATTGCATAGGGAAAATCCTCTGGGGATGGAATCACATGAGGCAGATGGCATCGAGGATAGCGCAAGATTAAGCATAAGGGTCAGATATTTGGATTAAACGAAAGTGCCAGCTATGAAGGCCGAGTTACTCTTTTTTTTAAAATCATATGAGTGAAATCTTATTGATTTAATGGCGTTAAAATGCTTATTTTTTCCATAGAAACTTATTCCTCAAAAAAATTCTGAACATAACTTTCAATTGAAATTTTGGCAATACAACAATTTTTTTTTTTCATCCGGTAAGGATGTAGAAAAAAAAGCCTCCGAAAAAAATAATAAAAATACAGCGCATTTCAACACATCGGTGCGTGGTCTATTTTTTCTTCGACATAAAGACCGGACATCTCGTGGGATAAATATTTTGAGTCAAATCGTGTATGATTGAAATTATTCTTATTAGTAATTAATTCAGCGAAACGAATCAATCACTCATCAAAATGGCATGGCAATGTTTTTACCAGAATAGTCGCATCAGATACATTGCTTTTCAACAATTTTCATTCGATTTTATTCTCATTCTATTTATTCACCGGAGTAAATCTATCATTGATAAAGATTATGATTTGTTAGATTGGAATTCGACGTACTTAGGCAGAGTTGTTTTTTTAGATCGAATTCCATTCTAATAAATTTTCTTTACCATTACTGCCTAACTGATCCCCCCGACATTGCTCGGACACAAGAGTTAAAAGAAAACGAATAACAAAAACGTTAAAAAATCATTACGATGTAGATATTTTTAGAATTTGCTTGTTAAAAAGTCATCAAGAATTTTGTGGTTTTCCAAGCTGTTCAAGATATTTTCAACACGAGTCTAAATGATAGAATTATTGAAAAAATCATAAGAGACTTTCAATAATTATCGAAATGGAGACGATTGTCGAAAGTTTTCGAAAAATCATGAATTTTCTCCAAAAAATTCCATCGCGACGATAGAGCATTAGATAATATCAAAAATTGTCAGAAACCTTTGAAGTAATTTACCTGTTTCTGACGTGTATCTAAAACCAAGTAATTTACCTTATGTAATTTACTTGCCCAACCCTGATTGTGGGTGGCACGCGAGAGGGAAATTTAGATATCATCATTTTTCTTGAATTTGTGAATAGGTTTTTGGAATCAATTTCTCGATTGGAATCCCATTAAGGGTTTCTGGAGGAATAGCTCTCAAATTTTCAAAAGAATAGAAATAAGTAATATGCCCTTTGATATTTTTTTCTCAATGTGTCAAAGGTTTTTGTGGTCAATCTTTCAACTAGCATTCGATTAATTAATTTGAACAACATTTTCTCATATGACATTGATCATAACAATTTTATTATATTTTACATGAAAATACGAATTCAATTATGATAAAAAATATGATGAAAAATTATGCGATTACAATAAGAATTATCGATAATTGACTTGTTCCTTGTACTCTCAAAATCCTTCATATCTCACACTCTCTTCGATGTCAATTCCCTATGAAGTTTCTCATACCTCCGAAGTTCCTCTCTACTGACCGAAGGCACTAAACCCTCAAGAGCACCGACAAAATCCTCCAGCAAAACCTCCACAACCCCATCCGGTTTTTCTCCACCCTCATTTTCTCCCTTCGAATTATTTTCATATCTCCTGATGACTCTTTTAGCAGCATTCAACCATGCGTTAGAACAAACAGCCTGAAGATCAGCTCCAGTCAAATTCTCTGGCAATTGTTCAACAATTGTCTCCAATATCTTCTCCTCACCCAACGAAAAATTCCTGGTGATTGCTTCCAAAACACTCAACTGCGACTCTCGATCCGAATATATTCCCACGTACAGTAATTTATCGAATCTACCAGGTCTCAATAGAGCTGGATCAATCAGATCTGGTCTATTAGTGGCACCAATGATGAAGGTACTTGCTGAACTACCAAGTCCATCCATCTCTGCAAGTAGCTGAGACACAACTCGATCCATCACACCTCCACTGTCTCCACTCCGACCTCGATTAGGTGCCAATGCATCCAATTCATCAAAGAAAATAATACAAGGTGATGCACCTTTTGCCCTCTCGAAAATATCCCTCACGTTCTTCTCACTCTGTCCAACGTACATATTTAATAATTCTGGTCCTTTCACTGATAAAAAATTGAGTTTACACTCGGTAGCTACTGCTTTTGCCAAAAGAGTCTTTCCAGTCCCTGGAGGTCCATAAAGAAGAATCCCAGTGCTTTGAATTCCAGAATTTTGCATCAATGGAAGTTCTATCCTTCGAATAATCTCGTGTTTAAGACTCGCTAGACCACCAATGTCTTCCCAGTGAACTTCAGGAATTCTTGGGGCTCCAATCTCGTCCGAAAATATTAATTGCATGGATTTGTATGACTGAGTGAAGTCTTCTTCTTTTAGGCTCAATGTTTTTAAAGTTTTTGATTTTTTATAGCAATTTCTTACTGCAGTTTGGGTTAAGGCTTTTATGTCATTCATCAAAAAATTTGAACACATTTCTGATATTTTTGAGGGATCGATCGTCGATACATCGATTCTTTGGATTTTTAGAAACCAGTTTATCAAATTAGTTCGTTCACTCTGGGTTAAATAATTTATTTTGATCTTTTCTATGAAATTTCGGTAAAGTTCTGAGGGAATTTCAGGGGATTCTGATGTTGCTATTGTGATAAGTGGGTAATTAGATTTTTTGGAGTATAAGTCAGTCAATTGGTGTGAGAAATTCGAGGTGACTCGCTCGTCAATTTTTCCCTCTGGATTAATCCCTAGAATTTGAATGTTGGAGAGCTTTAGAATGCAGGGAATACATTTCTCAGCATTTTTGAAGATTATCCGGAGTTTGGCTTCGGTTTGGGAGGGCGAGAGGGTTTGGATTTCCCTACAATCGACGTTGAATAAATTCAAGCCTAATCTCTTGGATAGAGCGTTTATCAGGTGATATTTACCAGAACCTTGTGGCCCCTCCACTAGGAAAATTGGTTTCAAACCTAGCCAATTATCTGTAAAATAATTGATAATTTAAGAGTGAAAATAAATATACACAAAATGTCTAATTTACCTGATGCAATAAATGGAAAGATACACGATTCTAATTCATCCAGGTATTTCTCCAGGAATTCTGGACAATTTTCAACACATCCTCTCTGAATTTCTTCATCAATTGTTGAAGCATTAGATCCATGCACAGATAATTTGAAAATACGTGGAAGATATTGATGAATCTCTCCCTCTTGAATCAATATCGATTCTTTATGGAATATATAAGCAGGTTTCACAGTTTTATTTCCATCAATTTCTAGAGAATTCACCCTAAAGTGCACCACTCTCAATTGTGGTGATGGAAGACTGTAAAATAGTCCTTGAGCGAATTCTTTTATATCAACTGTGATTACATCATTTTTTCGTAGATATTTCGGATTTGAGAAGTAATTATTCAGGACTGTGTCTATCACATCATTAGGACATCCGTGGGGATTTGATATCATGGATATTCTCATTTCTTCAGCAAATTTTTGGGGCTCGTTGACTGCAGGCACTGGAAATTAAAAAGAATTATCAATAATAAATAAATAAATAAAAATTATAACTCACATATGAAATATTTAGAATAATCCTCACGTCCCAGCATATTTCCAACATTGAACAACATTGTCTCTGATACATAAACAATACCAGCATCACCCTCAATTCTCAAAAATTGAGTCCTGTATTTTTTTCTAGATCCCTCACAACAAATATTCACCCACATCCCCTTGAAATCCTCCCCAAACCCTAGGTTCCCTACCACACAACATCTCCCATCAATATATCCCCCAAGTCCTCCAAATAATCTCTCAACAATTCCTACTAAAACATCATCCGAAAGAGCTTCAATTCTCAATGGAATATTTTTAAATTTCCTCAACTTCAGCAGTACATAATGTACAAACACAACTGCAATAACATAATAATAATTATTTCTCATAAAACCTCTTGTTGATTGTCTCAAAAAATTGATACAACTGAGACTAGAACTCATGATTTTAATTAATAAGAATTAATATTCAAATTTAATTGATCAGAATATTGTTTTCATCTGGACATATGACTTTGACAGTCACTACTCTCAGTTGAGCATCACTGTTCCTTTACAATGGCGTGAGAAAATATTGAGAGAGAGTGATATCCGATTTGTTGCTATAGTAACAGCGAATTAATCTTCAATTCAGCGAATTATAATTCAGAAAATTCCGTTACATTATTGTAAATATATTCAGTAGTTATTGGAGCATCAGAAGGATATAATTGTTTAATCAGACATTTTTTTAATCAAGTATTTTTTTGCTAAATATTGAGAGAAGGTCCCAACCAAAGTCGCAGGATCGATGGAGGATTTGAAATAGGAAACTGTAGGCTAAAGGTGTGGAGACCATAAAACCGTTGAATGGCTTGATAGCCGTTGAGACATAACCTAGTTTACTAGCGTCATATTGCTCATTGTTCACGTTAATTTTTTCGTATTAATGTGAATCTATATGTTATTACAGTTATCACGAGGATTATGATAATAATTGGTGAGTAATATTGTGGTTAATAGAGGCTTTTTTTCTTCATGGAAAATATTTTTTCAATTTTGTGGAGCATCACGGTTCGTCGAGTAACCCTGACCCTACTTTGCATTTTGTCGGATTTATACTACAATTATTCATTATTTATGTCATTTTTTTGTACATCAGAATTATGTGATAATGTGTAATTATAGATTTTTTTTCGAACTCGGGGGATTTTTTGGTGAGATATTAAACGGGATGTCAGGGGAATTGTTATATTTTATAATAATAATAGTAATGGTAGAGTTTCTTCATTCATTTTTATTCGTTCTTCGTGATGATTATATGAAATTTGTTGTTATTTTTTAGGAGGATTTTTGGATTTATTAGGTACTTGGGGTGTGGGGGAGTCAATGTTGGAGGCAGGGTTGGGCAAGTAAATTACATAAGGTAAATTACTTGGTTTTAGACACGTCAGAAACAGGTAAATTACTTCAAAGGTTTCTGACAATTTTTGACACTATCTGATGATCTATCGTCGCGATGGAATTTTTCGGAGAAAATTCATGCTCCATTTCGATAATTATTGAAAGTCTCTTATGATTTTTTCAATAATTCTATCATTTAGACTCGTGTTGAAAATATCTTAAACAGCTTGAAAAACCATAAAATTCTTCTGATGACTTTTTAACGAGCAAATTCTAAAAACACCTACATCGTAATGATTTTTCAACGTTTTTGTTATTCGTTTTCTTTTATCTCTTGTGTCCGAGGAATGTCGGGGTGATCAGCTAGGCAGTAATGATAAAGAAAATTCATTAGAATGGAATTCGACTTACGAAACAACTCTGCCTAAGTACGTCGAATTCCAATCTAACAAATAATAATTTTTATCAGTGATAGATTTTCTCCGGTGAATAAATAGAATGGGAATAAAATCGAATGAAAATTGTTGAAAAGCAATGTATCTGATGCGGCTATTTTGGTAAAAAATTGCCGTGTCATTTTGATGAGTGATTGATTCGTTTTGCTGGATTATTAATCACTAATGAGAATAATTTCAATCATACACGATTTGTCTCAAAATATTTATTTCACAACATGTCCGGTCTTTATGTCGGAGAAAAAAATAGACCACGCACCGATGTGTTAAAATGCGCTGTATTTTTATTTTTTTTTTCTGGGGCTTTTTTTTCTACATCCTTACCGGATGAAAAAAAAAAATATTGTTGTATTGCCGAAATTTCAATTGAAAGTTATGTTCAGAATTTTTTTGAGGAATATCTTTCTATGGAAAAAATTAGCATGCGCTTTTTGTGTATTTTAACGGCATTAAATCAATAAGATTTTACTTATATGATTAAAAAAAAAAGAATAACTCGGCCTTCATAGCTGGCACTTTCGTTTAATTCAAATATCTGACCCTTATGCTTAATCTTATGCCATCTGCCTCATGTGATTCCATCACCAGAGGATTTTTCCTATAGAATTGTTTTAATAGCAAACTGAGTACCGCCAATCGCGTCTTCTAATGTTTATGACAATTTCTGACATTTTAAACGTTTTAGACGTAAATTACCGGTATTTGACCATGTCACGTCGAAAACTTCCATTTGTGAGATATGCCCAACCCTGGTTGGAGGTGATGATATTAATGTCAGTTATGATTTAACTTGAGAAAACTGTGAAAATGGAGTTTTTGTGATATTTTTATTACATTTTATTTGGAGTATTTTTTTTGTAAAAATTCATGATTTATAGGATTGAAGTCCTTCATTATTTCTAAGTATATGGAATTAATTATCTTTATTTCAAAATTCACGTGGTTAATGCAATTATTCATAGATCCATCTCCATTGGAAAATATACATGATATTTTAATGGAAATTATTCAAAATGTTAAAGTTTAAATAATTAATTTTAACAATTGCCATTAACGTAATTACAAGCAAAGAAAATGCATAATTGAAACACTGAAACATTATATTCGTGATTCATCACTCAGGTAAATACAATAACGACTCTCGAGGATTGATATTCAATCCTATTTGTTTATTTTTTGTCACTTGAATAAGTATTTTTCCTCCTCGATTCATTCCAATATCGGATTACGGTGGAATTAATAATTTAATAGAGAATCTTTGTTGATTAGGGGATTATCGAGAAAAAAAAGCAAGAGATCTTAATAATTTTTTTTAGTATCACACTTCACTCAGATTGTTTTGTCCCTCATTAAATCAACTAAATCCCAAAATTGTCTAATTTATCAGTAGATAAAAACGAGTTGAAATAATCAGCAAATGAATAACAGAGAAACGACAAGGATGGATCCAGCCTCAGTGATAACTCTCTGCAAAGAGAACATTCAACCACTGAGACATGGAAGAAATGCAACTCAACTGGGTACAGCTCTCAGAGCACAAGAGGATGTTGAAGCCCAGCAATTGCTCCTCCAAGAGAAACAGTAAGATTATTTTGGATATTTATAAATATTCTCCAACTTGAAAATTATCTCATTGCACAATTGGTTAATTTTTAGGAGATACGAAGACGCAATAAAAAATTATGAAGGTGAAGATCCACTTGAAATGTGGTATGAATATATTCTGTGGGTTGAACAGAGCTATCCAAAGAGTGGACACGAGTCCCACATTGGTAAACTACTGCAGCAGTGTTTGGCTGCATTTGAGAAAGAAACCAAATATCATCAAGATCGTAGATACATTAGATTATGGATTAATTATGTGAGTATTGTAATTTAATATTTCCTAGATAAAAACTTGAAATTGAATGAATTTTTTAGTATTTTAAACTCAAAACAAATCATGTGTTTTATAATTTACAGATAAGTATGCAAAAAAATCCCTTAGAACTCTATCAACTTCTCTTCAACAACGGCATTGGTACAATGGTAGCGGACATGTACAGAGCATGGGCATTTGAGTTGGAGCAAGTCAATGACAACAAGAGAGCTGACGAAGTATATGATCTTGGTATACGAGCGAGAGCAGAGCCCTATGAGGAGCTAGTTCACGCCCATGCAAATTTTCAATTTGCAGTTGCTCGAAGAACCCTCGGACGTATGGAGGAACGCAGTGAATTAGCTCTACTCGAGCAACGCCAAGCATTCTCCTCTCTGCGAGCTATCAAATCTGGAAAACGTGTGACAAATGTACGAACAGGCCACCGTGTTAGAGATTATCAACCAGGCGTTGTTCCTCAGAGTTCTCAAGCACATATTGGCCGTGGTAATAATAAAATTCAGATATATCAGGATGAACCTGAGCCACAAGAGCCACGAGGATCGAGTATTCTTGATCATGTACCAATTGAAGAAACTGTACACAAAGAAAATACAATTAGAGCTGGACCATGGAGTAATACAGCAAGAAAACATCCTCTTATACCACCAACAGCTAAAACATTATTTAAAATTCATGAGGACAGAGTTGATGAGAATTTTGATATGGAGAAATTACATTTGTATCCAAATCACGTAACATTCTTCGATGGTAGTAATTATCCAGAACACAAAACAGTACCAGTTTTTGTTGCTGAACAACAACCAACAACACACATAACAAAAACATTTTATCCCAAAGATTTAGTTTATGCTAATAATATGGATCGTAGTATGGAGGAGATCAGGGCTGAGCGTTATTTCAAGCAGAGGAGAATGGAGGAGAAAATTAATTATGAAAATTCAAGGAATTTGATTAATGGTCAAAGTATGCACAAATCTAATGAGATGGTGAGAAATTTTGGGGATGAGGGAATTGAGAGGCTGAATTTTGAGGCTGAGCAGTTACATGAGAAAGAGAGACTTGAGGCTGAACATAGAGAGATGGAGAGGAGGCGGGTGGAGCAGATGGAGATGGAGAGACAGAGGAGGGAAGAGATGGAGAGACAGAGGAGGGAAGAGATGGAGAGACAGAGGAGGGAAGAGATAGAGAGACAGAGGAGGGAAGAAATGGAACGACAGAGGAGAGAAGAGATGGAACGACAGAGAAGGGATGAGATTGAGCGTCAGAGACGTGAAGAGATTGAACGTCAAAGACGTGAGGAGATGGAGCGTCAGAGACGAGAAGAGATTGAGCGTCAGAGACAAGAAGAAATGGAGCGTCAGAGGCGTGAAGAAATTGAAAGACAGAGAATTGAAGCTGAAAGAATTGAGGCAGAGAGAATTGAGAGTCAGAGAATGGAGGCAGAATTGAGTAGACAACGAAAAATTCCTCAAAATTACATGCATCATACATCAACAAATAGCAGTCTTGATCCATCGATGGAACAACTTCTTGGCCAAAGTATAACAGTTAATACAAAAGAAGCAATGTCTGTTGTACAAGATCTCTGGCATTCGCCAAATGATACACCCTCACCAATTGTACAAACTCCTATGCAACACAGAATGCCAGATTCACGTGGTAAATTTAGCTTTGACATACACATGGACAGCTCGATGACTCAAAATGTTGCCATGTCATCTAGTAAACATCACAACAGCTATATTCCACCGTACCATGATCAGGAGAATCAATTTGCTGCTGGTTACACACAGAATCATCATCAATCATTTCGTAATCATGCTATACCTGATCCTTATCAGTATCAAGCTCATCAGGTACAGATGCAATCACCTGGAATTTCACCAATGCACATGATGCAATCATCACAAATTCATCATTCAGTACAGCATCATTATTCACAGCAAATTCAATCACCACAAATGCCACATCATCAATCATCCCATCTGCAAAATCTACAGAGTCAACATGGTCATCATCAGCCCCAGCATCATCAGTCACATTCACCTCATTTACCTCAACAACATCATCAGTCACCAGTGATGCACCACATGTACAACAATATCCACCAAAACAGCGTGAGATATAGTATGCAACAGCAAGAACAACAACAACAGCATCAGCAGTATTCAATAATGCAGTCTCCTCAGCAGCCCCAAGATCATCACATTGATTCACGCAAACAAATGCAATTTCAACCATTTGTTGATCCACAGAATACTGGTAAATCTTATAAAATGCCAGAACTCCCTTATATCAAATCACCAGGTATGAATAGACGTGATCTCAAGTACTTGGATAGAACAGATAACAAGGAAAATGCTGCTGCTGCTGCTGCTGCTGCTGCAGCCGCTGCTGCTGCTTGTTACAACAGTGGAATGGAAGACAATAAACAAGATAATTTGTTTATCGATGAGAGCCTGGGAATAGCTCCATTGAATGGAGTCGATGAGACTTGCTTCACTGATGGCTTCAGTGGACCTCTGACCAGTTCAACACCCATGACAAATCAATTTAGACCACCAAGTTGTAGAAATAAAGAAGTGCCACAGTATCAAGTGCCTCAGGTGCATTTGAATCCACCAGTGATACCAGAAATTCAAGAAACCCGTGAACCTGATGAAAAACTCAGTGTTATTATGGAATCAACCAGAGAATATATTTCCAGTAGTTCTGGTAGCAGTGTCAGAACTGGTGGCTTTGGCTATGGAACACGTGATGATCTTGAAGTTATTCAGGAGCAATCAACACAGGAGATTGATACCACTGAAGCACTTTTGGGTAATCATAATTCTTGTGATCAGTCATTGAGGGCTAAAATTCAGGTTGTTCATGCACAGAGTCCTAGAACTGTTCAGAGAAATGTTGATCAAATAACTTCTGAGATTAATCACTGTGATTTGAGAAAACCACTGAATCTTGATGGTGATGTGAAGAGTGATAAGAAGAATGAGAAAAAAGATGAGGTGAATATGGAGTGCCAGTTTAATGAACCAATGGAGGAGGTTGAAGAGGAGGAATTTGTATTGCCAACTGGAGATTTTAATCCATTTGATAAAACACTCATATCGGGTCTATTGAGGAAAAATAAATTTCCACAGCCACATCATTCTGATGGTTATTACAAGATGAATATGAATTTGAATAAAATTTTACCTTCGAGTGTTGTTAATCTAGGGCCAGATACGTATGAGATGGAGAAGACACTTGGTAAGGGTACTTATGGTACTGTTATGAAGGCCATGCACGTACAAACTGGTCAAGCTGTAGCACTAAAGACCCAGAGACCAGCATGGATATGGGAGTATTACATAGCACGTGAGATTAAAGCTAGAATAACAAATCCCCACATGTTGCGTGGTTTTATGGACATTTCTAAAGCTTATGTGACAAATAATGCTAGTTTACTTGTATCTGAATTTTCAAAATATGGTACATTACTCAGTGTAACTAATCAGGTTAAAGTTGCCACTGGTAAACCACTGGTTGAGGCACTGGCTATAACTTTTACTATTGAAATGTTACAAATTGTTGAGTACCTACACAAATGCCAAATTATTCACGGTGATATTAAACCAGATAATTTTCTTCTCATGCATCTACCGACTGAGGATGTCAGACCTACCATACAATTGATTGATTTTGGATGTAGCATTGATATGAGTTTATTCCCAGATGGGACTAAATTTACCCAAATTATTAAGACAGAGGATTTTACGTGCACTGAGATGCAAACAGGTAGACCATGGACTTATCAAACTGATTTGTATTGTCTAGCTGCATCTGCACATTGTCTTTTATTTGGTAATTATATGAGGGTTGTACAGACTGGTGATAAGTGGTTTATCACAGCTAAAATGCCTAGGTATGTGTAATTTTTTATTAAATTGTTGGAAGCAATTTCAATCTATTTCTCTATCGAATAATTAATATTATACGTTTCAGATATGTCAAGAGACAAGCGTGGGAGACATTTTTCACTGAACTATTGAACATTGAATCCTGTGAAAAAATGCCAGATTTAAGTGCTCTGAGGAGTATAATGGAAGAGGCATTAGCTGATACACCTAATTATGACTCGAAGGTTCGAAGTTTTGCTAATGTTTTAAATAAACGATAACGCTTAAATAATTTACCAGCAAAGAGTAAAAGAAAAAGGGGGAGGAAAAAAAATTGATAAAAATAATATAAATTAAGTCGACTATGCACATACACTGTGTCGAGGTAATAATTCATGTACAATGAAATTTCTATGATTATTATTATTATCGTGCTATTTATTATCAATTAAACATCAATTAAGGTGTTATATACAATCTAGTTATTTTCAAATGACGGTAATTATTCAGCAATTTCATGAATACTCTGATTTTTCAAGAGAACAAAAAATTTTTATCATTAAAATTAAATTTTTGACCTCAAATTATCAATAAATTTCGATCAAATTTTCAATTGATTTTTTCTCGCCTCAGAATGAATATTAAATACAATGGATGAGATCTTAATGTAATTTTTTTTTTTTTTTGCAACATCCACAGAACCAATTTTATCTCACGTTATACAATAGTAATCAATGCTAAACTCAACAGAATAAATACAAGAAAAAAAAAAAATATTTGATGATCCATCGTTGTATTTTATAAGAAAAAAAATAAATTTAAATGCTAAAAGATTAAATAATTGAATCAATACAATGAATGACAAAATAAAAATATGAAATATTAGTTGGGAATATGCCTTATCTTACTTTTATAGTGCAGCGCAGATGAATATTTTATAATTCATTGAATATTTTAATCAAGGGAAAAAGCGGGCTTTACCTGTTTAATATGATAATTTTGAGTTTTTTTTGTAAAATGACACAAATAATTTTTAAACTATTGTACTTGATTTTTAGGATTTTCATTCTACTCATTTTATCATTTCTCATGCGTCTGGATTAATGGCATATAGCATTAAAAAAATAAAAAAATAAATTAAACTTTTAATATTATCTACGTTGCACTGTCAAAAAAGTGAGTAAACTGACTTCTCATGTTATGATAGTTATTAAGAAACATTGTATTATTAAAAAAAAAAATGAGAATCTTATAAATATAGATATTTACAATAATTCACATTCACAAATTCATTCAATTTTCACATTATATAAAAAATTTTAAAAAAAATTACAAAAGTTATAAAAATCGTATAAAACTCTACTGAACGCTCTAAGTTTTGCCATAGAATTTTCTATTGAGCAAATAAAGCAATAAATTGACATTGATTTTGGCTTTTCCAAACATATCCATAATGGGAGCTCCCTCAAACTGTAATTCCAGTAATTTCTGTATATCAATATCAATTTTCTCCATCTCTACACCCATAAATTTTCCCTTTATCGTAAATACTCCACTCTGATCAGTGGGAGTTATTTCAAAAATAACATTTTTAAATTGTGACTGTGAAAGTCCATCAATCTCCAATAAAACACCTTTTTCAGTTAATTTAGCTGCTGAATATTTCAAAGTAGCTTTAGATTTTAATTTTTCATGATTACTCTTCTGTGTTACTTTAATTGCTCTCATGGAGCCTTTACCAGTGTGAAGATTCTCCAGACAACGTTGTGTATATTCATTATAATACTCAACTTGTTCAGCATAATATTTAGTCTTTTCCTGCAATCTTTGTCTAGTTAATCTCAATGTTTGCAACTCTTTATTTCTCATTGCCCGATATTTTCCTTTATTACAAAGATCTTTGGCAACAGCTGTTACGATACTCTGATAACCATCGTCTCTGGTAACCCATCCACCCTGTTCAAGTTTATGGAGATAAGCTCGTAATTGAATTCTGCAGTCATTGAGAGATGAACTGCCTCTGTAACACATGTTCGATGGTGACATTGATAAATGTTTAGCATCGTATAATCTTTCTTGTGCTGGTGATAGACAGGTATTATCAAGAGCACTGACAAGTGTCTCTCCTTTGAGAAATTGTAAAACAGATACTAATAATTCTTTTGTCTTTATAAAGAGCTTCTGAAGGCTCTGATCATCAGTATCAGGTACCTCAAATTTATTAGTTAAAACCAGACACACCTCTGTCTTTCCCATTCTTATCAATGTAGCTTCACAAACAGACTCAGTTATTCCCATCAATGAAGCGACAGTTGGTTTTGATTCAAGATCATCAAGTAGCTCATGAATTGGATCCATTGGATCTGGTGCAATATCATACTGATACTCAAGTACAAGAGTATGAGTGTCACAAATTTCTTGAAGAGATATATAAATTTCTGGTCTGTGTATTAATGTTGCCTCTGTGTACTCGTGAATACTAAAGTGTTCATCTAATGCTGATATTTGACAGCAAGATCTGAAGAATTTTTTAAATTTTTCATGACAATCGATGATAAAAGGATTGAGGCACATTAAATGTGTTGCTTCATCACCAAAACCTTTTTTAGATGCTGCAAATTGTAAAATTTTTGCAATACTAGCTAAATTTCTACGCTGATCATTTGACAGTGAACGATCAACTGGAAGTGTTACAATATCAAAAGCATCAGGTGCTACAATTGCAGCATTTATGAAGTGATAATAAATTAAATTACCCACTACTTTTAGAATATCCTTCTCGGGTGAATGTGGAAATTTTTCAGCAAGTGTGTCATACAGTACTTTTGACATGTAGAGCATTCCATAAGGAATTATATCTCTTGATTCAGTGATTCTCTTTAAAAACTCCAGTACCATATCCTTGAGTGTTTGAATACCTCGAGCCAATCTCTTACGTACTTGTTCGTAATTAAGAGCTTGTTGTTGATTAACAGAATATGGAAGATCCAGGGATTCACCTTTCTCCATCTCCAGTTGATTTCTCCAGCTCTTGTAAATATCCACTGGATTTGTTTCAATACTTATAGATCTGTCTGCCAATACTTTTTCAATCACTGGACCAAGAATTTGACGAAGAGCTCGGCCATTCAACTGTCTAGCATAATTAACAACCATTTTAAGTACCAGAGGATTGCCAGTTACAACTTCTGAGGGCTTCTGGAATTTTGATTTTATTTCCTCCTGCAGAGCTCTTCCAAAGAGTTTGAGTAAGAGATATTCTTCTCTTATGTTTGAGCCAAAATTGTAGAGGGTAAGGATGACATTCTGGAGGAATTTATTGGTTTTACTCTGGGGTATCAAGAATAAAAGTTTTGACAAGTACTCGGGATTTGTTTGAAGTGCATAGAACAGATGTTGATATCCTTCCAACATTCTTCTACCCTCTTTAGTCAATGATTTGAGACCTTTATAACTGCTCAGATTTTCAGATACTGAATTTTTTCTCGATCTATGATGATTCTTCTCTTTAGCAAGGCTCTCCAGACTCTTTCCATGGGCAATAACATCTTGCAGTGTTATTCTATTCTGAATCAACAGTCCTATTTTTATGTCCATATTGTCCAATTGTTGTGATAAATTCTGATTGTATCTTATTGTCTGTACCACATCATTCTTCAACTGCTGAAGCTGCAAATCTTTGTCATAATCCTCAGCATTGAAATTGAGAATTGCTGAAAAGTGTCTGACAACTGGAAATGGAGGTTTATCCATTCTGAGAAGTGAGAGAAATGCTCTTCTTGCTAATCTACCCCTCCAGAATGCCTGAATTTTTATAATCTTGTCCACGTGCTGACGATAATAACTATAATTATCTTGGTGTTTCTTTATTTTACCTCTTGCCTCTCTGATTCTCTCCACCAGCTTCTTCCTGTACAATCGACGGTGCAATACTCCTCTCCACCAAGCCTGAATCTTGACAATTTCATCGACATTATCGTGAAAGTAGTCAAGACGATCAGCGATTCTCTGACGAACTAAATATCCTCGAATCAATGCCTGAAGACGAATTATCAATTTCTCATTGAATCTTCCTGATGGTATATTGTATTCCTCAGCAGTTATTGTCCTGATGACCTCTTCAATATCTTCTTTAGTCACAAAATGACTCTCAGAGATGTTTTTTGGTCTGTCCCAGGTGTAATTGAGCTTCTCAAGATCGAGGTATGATTCAATATTAGTTGGAGTGAGGTAACGAACAAAAGGACATTTGTACTCTGTTTCCTTGTACTCTCTGAGGGCTTTCAATGCTTGGAAATACTTTTGCTTATGTTTATTAGATATTTTGAGCCCAGTGTCTTCTAAACTCGCAATTGTCCCGAAGAAATCATTTTTTTTAAGTTTCCGGTTTATTTCAGAGAGAACACGACAGGCGTGCTGCACCTGTTCAGCCTCTGCTAGGACTAACTGAGCAACATTTTCAATATCCTCAAGCCAGAGTTCAGAGCCATCCTCGTGATTGTGCTCCAGACAGCGTTTAAATAGCTCCAGGTAGAGAGAAGCATCTGCTGGTGATGTTGGTGTTTTTAGTTTTAATGAAGGATTTGTTAAAGCCTCCATTACTCCATTTCGATTATCATTCTTCACAGCTTGATTCAAATCCTCGAGGACATTGATAGCCTCATCATCATTCCTGCATCGAAGATTAACGAGGTCTACACAGTCCTGGATGTCTATATAAGCCAGAATTGTACAGCTCCTCTGATCTTTCTGATGTTCAGCTCGAACTAAAGCCAATGCTCTGTAATACTTCACTTTATTTGATTCATCTACGTCATTAACATGCGCTGCAGGGTCTGATAGTGCCTGATAAACCAACTCAGGACTTCCAGTGTCAACTGCTTTTGTAACTGCTGCCACTGCAGTTAATACTCTAAGACTGTTCAATATGTCGTCGTAAGAAATATTTGTCTGAGACTCTAAATGATCAATCTTCATCTCCTCAAAGTACAGGGGAATAGCGAATTTATCAATGTGATCAGTGAGACCCAGATTGGGGCTCATGAGGGCCTCGTAAAAGTCGTTCAGAGAGTCTTTATCAAGTGCTGTATTGAGGGATAAAACAGCCTCTTGTCGTTTTGAGGATATCTGCTCAATCTCATTTGCTTGATTTATTTTCGATTGAAGAAGCTCTTGCCAGTATCTGCTGGTCTCTTCAAAGTCTTCAGTTATGTCAATTTGGTTGATGAGGAGTGAGAGGAGCTCTCGATAACGATTCAGGTTCTCGGGGATGATTCTTTGGAGCTGGAGAGCTGGAGATTTTAGGGAATTTATTAGAATTTTGTCGGGGGCATTGAGGGAGTTCATGGTTAATTGAAAAGCAAGTCTAGTGTTGACGTTGTTGATGTGTCCCTGGATTTCTGCTGGGGTTAGAAGCTCGTCGTAGGCGTCGGGAATGTAACTGTCGTTCAGGGATCTGTTGAGGGCTGCTTGGATCTTTAAATCTTTAGCGTTGAGGAGAGTATCGTAGTAGTCGTTGACGTTGGCTGGATGGACGTTTTGGAGACGTGCTGAGGGATTCAGAAGACCGTTGAGCATTGATTCCTTGTCGGAGGATGTCAGGGATTGATTTATGGCGATTACTGTAGCGTGGAGAGCTGCTGTGTCACCTGCCATGCTGTTTGTCAGGAGACCTCCAATTTTTTGGAAGGCTGGCATTTGGATACCATATTTTTTGAGCTCTTTGCTCACAGCGTCAATCTCTGCTTCAGTAAAGTTTATCTTGCCATAGAGATCTTGTATTTGGGGGGCTCTGCCGAGCTTGAAGAGGTGAGTGCTGAGGGCATGAATGCAGTAAATCACACGGGGCATATTTTTTTTGTCATATACATCCGTCGTTTCTGGCTGGAATGTCTGAAATTGTGAAAAGGAATTGATCAAGATAATTTGGCAAATATCTTTGAAACTATCTGGTTTAGAGGAAAATGTCAAAAGGCCTTTTTTGTAGCTTTTTAAAAATTCTACAAAAAAGATCTTTTCATAAATATGTCTAAACTTGTTGGTTCAAAAGTTATTCACAAAATACTGTGCAAGTCCATTTTAAACTTGAATTTTAGCTTCATTAAGACCGTTTTTCTAGCTGAGAAAACTTTCAAAATGGGTTTAGATCTTTGATAATACTCACCAAAGGTAATTGCATTGTCTTCAAACACATCAAGAAGTGATTTATATTATCAGTGTGTCGGAATTGCAATCCTGCAATTGCATACCTCCTCTGATCAATGTCATAAATTTTATTCAATGGCCATTTATCTGGATCCATAAAGTGGGCAAGTTTAGCCAAATAAACTCCATTTCTCAGATTCTCCTCGAGTTCAGTTGTTGGAGGTAATTCCTCTCTCAAACATGCTTCCATCCACTTTTTAGCCTCTTCTAAATGACACAAATATTCATAGGCCATTGTTTTGTGCCTCTGCTCGTCCATTTCCTCTGCTGATTTACGAACATCAGCGTCTAGAACATAAAAAAAAAAAATTCCCTCAAAAAAATAATGAGATATTGAATCTATTTGAATAAATTATCACTGAATTCGAGTGCATTTTCATGGATTGAAATTTATTAAAATCCATAAAAATTCAGGAATTTTCATGATTATTTGATAATAAAAAGCTGAATGTGGATTTAAAAGGAATAAATGGAGGTTGTCCTTTGTGTTCTAACAACAGGTGGTGAATGACCGGTACACAAAATCCTAAAAACTATCATAATTCATCAAATTAACTCACCATTTTTCAGAATTATCGACTCAGCTCCAACACCCGTCATTCTTCCTCAATATTCACATAAATTTACGATATAATTCATAAAAGAAAATTCAGTAAAGGACGATAATGTCGTTAAATACGATAAGCAAAGGGGTACGTTGTCGTCGTTAACATTCTGAGAATTTGAAAAATAATTGCCTGGTGGTGGGGGGAAGCTATCTAGGGGGCGTTAGTTCCTTGGAACCATATATCTATCTACAATGTGTTAAGCAGATTCCTAAATTATCTACACTTACCCACTGGAGACTATGACCAATAGAGTACATATTCCCATTTTCAGAGGTCTCTGATGGCTAATAGCTAGAGAAGATTGGAAGTTGATATTTCGCATTGATAGTTTTGAAATTATTTCGAACATGAATTTAGAACTTCTTGGTGAGTAGTTTACATATTTTTTTAAGAAATGATGCTGATTATTATAACATTCTTATTCTTCACCATTTCAGAATCATTTGGGCAGAATTATCCAGAGGTAAGTTCCCTATTTCTATAACCATAACCTCAGTTTCACAACAAAAAATTGTATATCCCAAAGGATTTAATCTCTTTAATTGATTGATCACCTATAAATTTCAGGAATTCGATGGAACATTGGATTGTATATCGCTCGCAGTAACATGCACATTCAATAAGAGAGGGACTCTGTTAGCAGTTGGATGCAACGATGGAAGAATTGTCATTTGGGATTTTCTGACTCGTGGAATAGCTAAAATAATCAGTGCTCATGTCCATCCAGTTTGTTCTCTGAGTTGGTCGAGAAATGGCCACAAATTACTCAGTGCATCCACTGATAATAATGTTTGTATTTGGGATGTATTGTCTGGTGAATGTGATCAGAAATATCGATTCCCATCGCCAATATTGAAAGTCCAGTTTCACCCTAGAAATCCAAATAAATTCCTAGTCTGCCCCATGAGACACGCAGCTGTCTTGGTGGATATAGAGGGAACACATCGCGTTATGCCTTTGGATGAAGATGTGAGTGATATAATTACGAGTAAATTAAAAAAAAAATTCTCTTGTTGAAAAATAAATGCATCAAATAATTTGAATATCCATTTCAGAGTGATTTGAACATTGTAGCATCATTCGATCGCCGTGGAGCATACATATACACTGGTAATGCTCGAGGTAGAATAATTGTCCTCGATTCCGAAACACTGAGTATCAAAGCATCATACAAAATAACCCTGGGTACAGTGAGTAACACAGCAGTAAAAAGTATTGAATTTGCAAGACGTGGATCATGTTTTTTAGTCAATACATCTGATCGTGTAATACGTGTTTACGATAGTACAGAAATATTAGCGTGTGGTAAAGATGGTGAGCCAGAGCCAATTCAAAAGTTGCAGGATTTAGTTAATAAAACAATGTGGAAAAAATGTTGTTTCTCTGGTGATGGAGAGTATGTGTGCGCTGGTTCAGCTAGACAGCATGCACTTTACGTCTGGGAGAAGAGTATTGGAAATTTAGTAAAAATATTACATGGCACCAAGGGTGAATTATTGTGTGATGTTGTTTGGCATCCAGTGAGGCCAATAATAGCGTCAATATCATCGGGTGTTGTTTCAATTTGGGCGCAAAATCAAGTTGAAAATTGGTCAGCATTTGCTCCGGATTTTAAAGAATTGGATGAGAATGTTGAGTATGAAGAGCGAGAAAGTGAATTTGATCTGAGTGATGAGGATAAATCAGTTGTACAAGGAGAGGAAGCGCATGACGAAGAAATTGAGGTTGATGTTGCTGCAATTGACAGAGTGGCTGCATTCTGTAGCTCTGATGAAGAGACTGAAGACATTGGATCTCTACAATTTCTACCTATTGCTCCGGACGTTGAAGAACCTGAAGAGAATCAGCCACAAACACATGAACCACCATCGAAAAAACATCGTTCACATGATATTCATTTGCAGGGAGCTCCTGTCGATGGTGAATATGATAAATTATTTAATATTCAGTTCACTTTTCATTATTATCAAGATATCTCCAAAATAATCCATCAATCCATTTTTCATTTTCAATTAATCACCAATTAATTGATTAATAACATATTTTTTCATCAACAGAAACCCATCCGCTGTTGAACAAAGGAAAAGATAAACCAGCAGCTAAGAAAGGACGCCCTCGACTTGAGCATCGCAAGGGAAAATAAATATTTGCCTGGATAAATAGTACTTTCCCGGCCTGTTGTTACGGGGTTTTTTTACTCGTGTGGAGCTGACGTCCGAGCCAAAGGCGAGTCTAAAAATCCCATAATAACAGCCCATGAATAATATTTTTCCGTAGTAATTTTCACTTTTGCAATTCCTGGACTGGAAAAAGTGAGAAGCAGTATGTAAAAAATTTATGAATTTGTCACTTTCATTTTATGAAAATTTTGAGATACGATTACCAGCAAGTGCTGCCTCTTACGAGTGATTGCTGAAGTCAGATGTTCAAAGGTTATGTCTCTCATTGAGATTATGCTGATACGAAATGAATAAGCAATCATCGTTCTTGGAAAAGACTGAAAGAATCGGTTATTTGAGGTGTTATCGTCAAAAAAATTGATATTAATGAGTTGACTGTATTCGCTGAGTGGTTTTATGATTGAGCATAAGTGACACGTTACTCATATGTCCAATAACTCATACATTAGTTAAGATGATATTTACCCGGTTAATACAACATTTTAGCAATAAATGGTTTAACATCCAGAAACAAACATCGGACAGTGTCCAAATTGCCCAAATTGCAATATGTCGAGGTATTATCATATTCATTACCTCGCTTGTCGTAGTATGGATATCGATATTTCTGTATATCGCATTTTACTATGCATACATGCCGAGTATGTTGCATGTGCGGCCAGTACATTTGGAATTCCAGTAAGCAATTTATCTAAACTTCAGAATGAATTATGTAAATCTTTTGTACTGAGAATGTAGCATCTAATGTTCTTTCAATTAAAAAAAAGTGTATATACATATTTTTTATAAATTTTATTGCTTAGATCATGTGAGGAGGGAAAAGGAATATGTAGTTATCCATCAGCAAAAGTACAATTAACGAAGAAACAACAACTATTAATGATTGGTCAACCATACAAAGTTAATTTGCATCTTGAGTTACCTGAATCTCCAGCGAATAAAGAACTCGGTAAAGATATTACGGTATTTTCAATTAGAGGTCTCAAATGTTATAGCCCCCCTGAGCGCATTCACCATTTTCCTATTATGAAATAGAAATGAATAGATATTTTGCCATCTTCTTCCGAAAAGTTGTTTTTCTTACGCCCGAATGAATAATCACTGGCCAGTTATTTTTTTTCTCTATCATGTTTTTCTTCATGAGTGTGGAATATTTTGCAAACACAAATTGCAAGAAAAAAAAAATTTTTTTGCATAGAAGATTCTCAAATTTCAGCTCCTTATTTCATGGAAAAATAATACACTAGGCGGACAAGGACGCAACAGGAAATCTAGATATAACATGATCCTTTTTTTTGCTTCCATTAGGTATGTTCATGGTGTGCGCAAAATTATTGGCCCGTGATGGTTTCCTCGTTGACAGGGCCTGTAGACCAACGATGCTGCATTATCGCAGTTCATTGCTTCAAGCACTAACGACATTTACATTTTCGCCGATGTTGATATTTGGTGGTCGTGAAGAGAAGCAAAATATTGTTCTCGAGTTATTTGGAAATTTTGAGGAAGATCAGGTAGTCTTTTAAAAAGTTGCTATTTATTATCACAAAACAATGAATTAATTTGTTTTTTTTTTTCTCTGTTCGCCGACTCTGCTTTCAGAGCCATCCAGTGACGACAGTTTCCGTTCAAATTCAATCACATCATATTGAATTCTACTCGGCTGCTATTGGAATTCATGCTCATTTATCGGGTTTACGTTATTTGATGTTTCATTGGCCCATTCTGTCAGCGATTGTAGGCATCAGTACAAATTTATTTTTCATAGCACTCGTGTGTATACTATCGTATTTGCGTTTCGCTTACGAGGACGATTTACAAAGTGAACAGTTTGGATACGAAAGAGGAGAAATAGAAGAAATTCCACGGAAAAGTAATGCGGAAGGTATACTCTTTAATTTCAATAAATTTTTCCTCCTTTCCTTGGATGTTTTTTTACATTTGCAAATTTTACGTAATAAATATAAATTCATTTCTTTGTCTAGAATCATCAGAATCTTCATCTATTGAAGATGCCTCAATGCTGGAAGAAGTAGGAAAGTCACAACTTGGATCTCTGGAATTGACTACACCGATAATACGCCATTCCAGTGATACTGAAGTTACTGATGTAGGATCAACAAAATAAATGCAATATTCTCATTATCAGTTTTTCACTTGATGAATGATAAAACTTATGAATCAATATTCCATTTCCAGTATTTGCATACCCACATTAATAACTAAATTTCCTTTCGTTTAACCCTTGAATTTACCTTTCACCCTCCACTCTAGACCGTTTGATCCTTGAATTGATCTTCCAACCTTTTGAAATAAATACAGAGTTGAAAATTTCATTAAGATTAAGATTACCAAACCAGGTATGCTAGGACTTGATATATAATATGTCTCCACTCTCTCTGTCACTTTTGGATGCATTGAAAGGTCATCCAAGAGTAGAGACAGCATGAGGCTACCTGCTGTATTTATAATCCCCTACCTCGATGTTTTTCCTGATTTTGTTTCTTTCCTTTGGTTTCTTCTTACCTCTTAACGTTGGATATAAGTGGAAACCGGTTTTTGTGCATTATCCATCCTTATCCCAATTCACCATCATCGTCGCTCGGAGAGGAGTGCGAATTGGTCCAACCTTCTTCTTGTTCCCTTCTCTCATGTTCTTTCCCCCCTTCTCTGGTTTCTCCTCATCATTGGCGTTAACCGAGATTGAGACAGGTGTACCGTAAAGTACCATTGAGGCATTACTGCAAGGGATGCTCGTTGTTATATGGTACATATGCATGAATTCAATTTTAGGTAATTTCATGTTGTTATTTTTATTTCATGAATTATAATCGTGAAATCTCAATAAATGTCAAATTCTAATCACTATAGCATAACAATATTACCCAGGAGAATAAATAAATTGTTAATTCAATTCAAATAATCGATTTATTAAAGTATTTATTTAAATTCAATAAATCCATTTATTTGATGTAAATAAATGATTTTTCTGGGTATACTATACGTAAAGGGGACTAATGATGTTTTTTTTTGCTTTTCTTCACATACTCAAGAATTAATAGCCATAAATTACTGCTGTTAGAAAAGTTTTTCAGCAAATAGTCATTAAAAACAGTGAGTGCTCGTTTACCTACAATTGTAATAAATGTAGGAACAAAGGGCGATACTTCTGCTGAGCCTCAGCGGGCCCTCACACTGTACGTGTAGAATACCTCCATACATTTAACAACTTGGTCTACAAGTTCATTTTATTTTTTATTACTCCGCAATAATTAGTAGACGAAGAAACATTTTTAGTAGAAATTACCCTTTCGGTTTTTCTCGTTGGATAACTATCTCCTGTAATAAGTAATAATGTTATCTTGTAGGCACTGTCAATTACAACTCATTGAGCGCAAATAAGAAAAATTAATAAAGCGGTAAAAACTCTGACTATATTCATAGAAATTTTGATTAAAAAGTCTATCTATAGTAGTTGCATTTATCAGAATGAAACTGAAAAATATGCAATCATGATGTAAAATAACCAATTGATAAAACCTAATATCTCACTAACAAGTATTATGGCCAACGGTGAATGCTATTAAGGATGTTTATAATGTTTACGAAAATCGAATTTTTTCATGGTCAAGAAAAATTTCGATTTTTTTTTGTGCTGATGAAGGAACATGAAAAACCAACTTTTCTGATGATAAAAAAAAATTAGTCGCAATACCTTTGATAAAACAGAATAAACAAATTTTTCCTTATACACGGGCTCTTATGGGATTTATTGTCAAATTGATAATTCACCTACTAAAAGACTCTAAAAATAGAAAAAAAAATAGACGTTCAGGCGGAATAATATACCAAATCCAATGGCCAAAGAAAAATTTGGTGGATCCAAGCAAATAATCGAGTTATTCAAAGAATTCAACCCTATATAATCCCATGTTAAGGCATGCATTTGATGCATTTTGGCCATTTTATTTATCAATAATAAAGTTGGGTTGGTGGGTTAAATTTTTTATCAACATGAAGGAACTAACTTCCTTTATCAGTTAAAAAAAAATCAATTTTTTTTTGAATACTTGCGGCTTTATTATAAACATCCTTAAAAAACTGGACCAATGAAAATGAGACACTTCTGCACCCAATTGCAATACCATTGAAATAATAATTGCTCCGAATTCACATAATTTCTATCATGCCTTCAGAAATTCATCGAGTCATGCATAGTAAATCTCAGTTTCTGATGATTAATTCTGAAGTACTCATTGTAATGAGCGCTCGGTGGGCCGAGAAATCCAATAAATCTATATTTCAAATCCTCGATGTCCGAAGAAATGTTTCATCGAATTTTTCTCTCCATAAGATTAATAATCAATGAAATTGGATAATATATTTTGAACTAGTGGAAGTGAAAAATTGAAATCTTCTAGAGTGCAAAGTCTACAGGTTGATAGACACTGGTAAGCGTGGCCCCGGATTCCTGGACCGGTTCGGTAGGCAGCCTCCCACCTATGGGAGAGTTTCCCCTCGATTATCCCCACTATTTCCATCCACTGTAGAGAGCGTCGGTCAACTCACTTCCTCCCCCTAACCCTGCCCTCTTTACAACCAAACAAAATCATCCCTCTCACTCGTACTAATAGTCGAGAAAATACTTTACAGCTTCTGCTCACTTTGTTTCATGGTATAAGAGGTATACATTTGTGTGTGGCATGTCCAACCCCTCCCTCCCCATTCCTCTTCCACCCTCGTCATCCATCAGATACACTCAGCAGTTTGTATGCCTCTACCAACCTATACCTGAAGCCACACGACAGGTGCCAGCGGCGTACGCAGCGAAATAATGAGCAACAATATTTATAGAAGTCAGAGATGAAGTATTGGATGCTGGATAGCGCTTGAGTATTTGACTGAAAAACCCGTCTTAAATCACATTATACTCTACTCTCTTCTTCTTGGACACATTCAACGATGAACAAAGGAGGGCAATGAACATTTAGCTTATCATCATCGAAAGACCTCAAATTTTTCCTTCTTCTTTCTGCTCTCATGTAAAAAGCACTTTTTCTTCGTACTCATTGTTTTTCTCATCCTCGCTACCGTGGAGTTGTGGTTCTTCTCGGCATCCAGTCCAAGCTACTTGAAGGAATAAGGTGAAATCGAGAATACGTGGAGGGGTACTCCATCTCTTTTTTTTCACTTCACGGCGTCAATGTGTTATTTACTTATAATAATATGAGAATAACCGGTCTTGTCCATATACCGCATATCTTTTCACGATATATTGTCCTTCAGTTTCTCTTTTTTTGTGCAAATTCAAGACTGTGAGCTCCCTTTTATTATCCTACCAGAGTAATTCTTGCGATGAGATTCTTTGTTCGTTATTAAAAAGGACGTGATTACATCAGCTTTCTAGCGCATGATTTGCCAATCTCACTACTTGATCAGCAGTAAAATTCACAATTACCCTGGCATTTTCACTCATGTGCCGACCTCTACATGGAAGCGGGATCGATTGAAAAGTAGGAGGTGCTAAATGCTAAGAAAGGCCCATTCAGAGAATCACGTGCACTTCTAACCCACAACTACCAAAGCGATCAACAATGAGTGCATTAATATTGTTCAATAACAAATTCGCTCTAAAAATCCAGAAAAGCTCAATTTGTTCGTGAGAAATTTCATTTAAATTCACTGCAATTCAACTTTTTTTTCACGTCCCCATCATGCACATTCTTAAGATCTCCGGCAGCTGATTAGATCGCTATCACAGAATCGTGTTTCCCTGAGTAAACACACTTTGGAGATTTGGGCGAGGTGAAGAAAGGAGCGCAACGTCGATTTCCCCTTGGCTGACGGTGATAGAGTTCTTACTCACTGTTAATGACCTTTGCCATTTGAAAGATTCAGGCTTTTTACGTGTCTGAGGGTTTAGGAAGAGCCCACACAGAGGCTAGACGATAGAGAGGTGATAATATCTTCAAAATAAACGTTTTTACACCAATATGAGTAGACCTGAGTTGACACATTCAGGAAAGCAATGAAAAATGACCCCAACACAGGGGGGTTTCTGTGGAAGAGGGCGACGACAAGGTGTTAGTAACAAAACAATGCCATAATGCCATAATTTTGTCAAGGCAAAAGATTTTCTTTGGTTATGGTAATCATCAATTTCAAAAAACGAGAACAAAGGAGATACTTGGATATGCTTCCTGTCTTTTTTTACGGCTTATTTCTCTCCCTCTCGTTCTCTCTCTCTCTCTCTCCCCCTCCTGTCACTCCTTTTATTTTGTCTTTTTCTTCTTATTTGAACCCTTTCTCTACCTCCCAAACGCCTCTTGTGCTGCCTCAGCCAGCCAACAAAAGTCCAAGCGTGCGCCTACCTGATTCCCAACCACGGGACCGATGAGAAAGCACTTTGAAATATAAGCGTGGCGCAGAGGCCAAGAAGCAGTGCGTGCAAACATATACATATATGAGCCAAATGGTCCAGCCAACCTACACTGAGCCCTCTGTATTCCTCCGTCCCCTCTTTTCTCTCTGTGTCTTCGCCAGTAGCAGGAGGTCCTTCTATATGCAATCCGCAGTTGTACAATACGTACACATATGTATAAAATTGCATTATCTGTATCCATCTATACCTCTGGACCCTCGGGTTTTCAGGGGTTGAAACATATATATGTGGAAGATGCGAAATGTTTATGAGAGTTGCAAGAGCCCCACCTCTCTTTCTCGTAGGCATAATACTGCTTTTATATTATCCAACGTCTTTGAAACGTTACAGACCTTACTTAGGCGTGGCTCTGGATTGCAAAATATATACCTGTCCTTTCCTCACTCTCCCTCACATTGTTATTATGTAAGTTGGGCACAGGTTTTTTCCCTCCGTTTGTAAGAACTTTCAAGTTTTCGTTGAGAAACTTGAGAGTAAATGATTAACTACTTAGATATCAAATTAGTGGCTGTGAGTATAACATAAAAATCTCTCACTTCTATTGGGTTTATTGATTAACAAGAAAAATACTTTATTACAAGAACTGCCTGATTCCTTCAACAAACGAGTCCGTCTAATATTCTAGAAGAATTTCAACAATCATGTGACAGATGTAGAAAGATAATCTATAAGACTATTTACTCTTCATGCCTTGAACACTGGCAGTCATGGATAATTAACTACACTAGAAAAGCAATGATCACGGAAATACGATACAAAGGCTCAAGTAAAAGGGCAATGGTTGAGAGCCAGTGGCAACGACCGGATTTTACTAAGTAAGGAAGTCGATAGTCGTTAGACTTGTAAAACTAGTTCTCTCTCGTTTAGCTGGTCGTACCTTCCCGTCATCAAAACCCAGCATTCTATTTCTTATACATAATACAAGCCATCGGGTCTCTCAATCCCAAAGCCGATTGAGTACGATGAACTGCCTTCAGTGGCAGCGAGTCATGGTTATTAGCGATGAATTCCTCTGCCGAAAAACAATAACCACAAATAAAAAAATCTAAGACACAAAGAATTTAAATCAAAGAATGAAAACTATATTGGAGGCATGAATAAATGAATGAATAGTTCAGTATTTAATTTTACAAAATCATGCAATGGTGAAATACTCTCGATATGGTCGAATGCGAGGGGAGGTAGAGGTAAAGAAGGAGAAAGAAAATATATCTCTATACTTTGACGATAGGATTATATGCATAGGATATATACATGAAACGAGAGACGTAAAGGAGGATAAGAGCAGTGAAGCAGAAAAAAGGCGTCCATCTCCATCATGCCGACATGAAGCAGGTGGCCGGTTAGGCATGTATAGAGAATATAGTGGGTTTATTTCGACGATTAGTTCTGGACCGAGAGACCACTTCTAGTGAGATGAAACAAAAAAATAGTGGTATCGGGTGGAGAGGGGAAACTGTGAGGTAAGATGCATGGTGATTTTGAGAGAGAGAGGAAGACAGAGAGAGAGAGAGAGAGAGAGAGAGAGAGAGAGAGAGAGAGAGAGAGAGAGAGATTGAGAGAGAGAGAGAGAGAGAGAGAGAGAGAGAGAGAGAGAGAGAGAGAGAGAGAGAGAGAGACTTTCTATCTCTCTCCCATTGGGAACATAAATACTTATACATGTAGAAGTTTCATACATACATGGGACACAGCAGCTCAGCCACGCGCAATATATGCACTTGCCGTTCAAGAGAGGTAGATGTCCACGACCTTGATGCGCGTGGTCCTCGCGTGCCCGAGTCAAGCCGAGACAACGCGAGAGTTACCGAGTTCACCCTCCCTCCCCCACTCGTCCCTCACCACCTATTTTAACATCGCTTGGTTGCACTGAAAAAGGCTCGCGAGCCCCGGGGGTTTTCAAGCAGCATCAGCCACCTGCCCCCTTCACCAACCTTAATCTCTCGTCCGCCTCTTCTTGGCTATTTTCTCCGCTCTCTCTTTCTCTTTCTCATACACATACACCGCCAGTCTTCTTATAACTTCACTGGACGCAAACAAGTTTCTTCGTGAATCTGCCTCAAGCTCACGGAAGCCTGGTTGAACATCACCAGGGCAAATTCTAGTCTACACTGGTTACTAGCGACCGGTATTTTAAGTACAAGAGTATACATTGAATCCTGATGATTTTTGTAGTTGTTCTCAACCTTAAATATTAGATTGTGGGTTGTGCGTTCAGGGAGTGAATGTATCTGATATCATGAGATTTACTTTATAAACTATCAGAGGGGGTAAATGATTATTGCACTGTTTCCTACAGAAATAAAAATTCTATTTTCAGTAGTGACACCTGATTAATTTTGAAGCACAAGTGGTTTCGTCGGATTATTTTTCATTCGGATTTCGGTCAATTAGAGTGCAGTATTTTGAGGAGCTTGTGTGTCCAAGCTAGGACAAAAGGTAGGATATTTCTATCCGGAGTGAAACTTTCTGATTGACTTAGGAAACCTTTGATACTGTTCTTTAATTGGCTAAAATCCGAGCATGAAAAATAATCAATATCAAAATCCGTCTTATATCCATTCGAGACTCTACCGGTGAATTTCTATACCTCAGTACTTGGAATGAGATAGAAGGAGATCTGGGCAAGCTCCCCGTAAGGATTGCGACTGATGAGATAAGTCGTTCAACTAATCATAATAATAGTGGAAAAAGTCCATGACGCAATGATCTTCAAAACTTCTTGCTGTTGAGGTAATTGGATTGATATCGATAAAGGGATTTTATTTCTAAATACTTCACTGGAAAGATTTTTCTTTGAAATAATATATGTGACATCAGTATTGCATTGGAATTATACATAAGTCTTCAATTTTTCTCTCTGCACCTGTTCAGCCTCTTTTCTTATGCTCAATGCCCCTGAGAGCTTAGCAAACATGATAATTGTACAATCTTTCCTCCGTACCAAAGCATCCAACAGCAACACGATGTATATCCCCCTCCTGACCTTCAGAGTTACCATCCAAAAAGTGCATAAAAGAATTCCCATTCGTTGAAAGTGTCTCGTGGGGTAATTTTACGGCTAACGATTCAGTGTTGCTCTTGATAAACTCTCATCGTTGTAGTTGTGGGTCGTTCCGCTTCGAGTTACATGACACCGCCAAGCGATTTTCAACAAAAAAATGTAATCACATTCACTTGACAATTTAATGCTTTCTGTCCGGGGGTGTGGAACCGTGACAAGGGATACACTAAGTGCTAAATTATTTAATTTTTTTCAATCATCAATTTGCGTATCACTTAAATCCAATGACTAATGGAATTAGATTGTAATTCAATAATGTAATTAGGAAATTTATCTCCCTAATTATTTTTATAATGACCAGAATCAAGAGAGTGGCGTAGGGCGACGAAGAACTCAGACTGAGAAAGAGGTAGAGTAGAAAGAAGAAAAATAAAGAGTGGAATTACGGGGTTTGAAGTAATGCGAAAGATACAGAAAAGAAGAAGGCTTCGGTCACGCGTCCCTGGGTCTCCCCAAGTATTTAGCCGTGCATAACTGAAAAGAGATGTAAAACTCGTCCACTAGAAAAATTTTATTTCGCGATTTCACAATATATATACCTATCCGGGGGCGATCATTTTATGATCGAAGAGAGACACGCGAGGGATATCATATGCTCCAATATTCTTAGTAGTTTATATATGCGTACATACATATTATATAGCCCTCAATTTAATCCCAGCAGGTTGTATGAGTTGTCGCTCCTCTGAAGATTTCCACTGTTTTCTGAGCATACCTTTCCGTATTGAAAATTGTACACGAGTTTGGTTCGTACATCCTCAAGTTTTGCAGAAGTACGACAATTCGGAATGCCGATCGCGCGAGGAGCAAGTAAACCCCGAGCTAGACAGGTTTTGCTACTTCTACGTCCTTCGTTTTTTATCCTTTTACTTGTGCCTCGTCGAAATTATTGGTAATATCACACCAGCTGTCGCTGGAGTGATGGCTCCAATACTAATGCCAAATTCTTTCCACCATGATGTTTTCTCAGTTTGAGGCGCCAGGAATAATATAATTGTGTTACAATATTAGTGCATCGTTAGCAAGATTATAGATTCATCGAGGAGTCGGGAATAATGGACTGTGTCGATTATTACCATCATCTTCTGGGATGTTTTTGATTCGACTAATTGGGTTAATCTAGTTCTTGATGGGATCTATCGGTAATGGGGAGAGATGGTATGAGAGGGAGCAAGTAATAGCGGAGAGGTTAGAGTGATTGTCGTTGGTCCCTTCCCATATTCATTTGATGAATTTTAATTTGGACAATAAAAGTCAGTAAAATCTATTAATCCCCAAGTAGGAAGGAAAAAAACAGGTCAGTCTTGGTTTAGGGTTGGCTCGAGCGTACGGCGGCTCAAACCAAGACTACTTTTCCCTCGAATAAAGACTGGGACAAGGCTGGCTTGTCACAACGGGCCGCAGCACAACCATCGGCCCAAGATTGGCTGACGGAGTGTCGACCAATATCCCAGCATTTTTGGAGTGAAACTTCTATGGGCGCCATGGAGTGTTCCTCCTATGTAAGGAAAAACGATGCATGTTGGGGAGGGGGAACAGAACGATGCGATGCTAAACAATGGGGATCCCGCGTGACACTTTGTTCCGCTAGGGGCGACACTGAAGCAGAGACCATATATTCTATAGAAAAAGCGCGTACCATACGGGTGAAGCTACTTTATTGACAATTATAAATAAATTTCGTAAAAGCTTTTCTGTTCGTAGCCGTAAATCTGTCCAATAGGTATTCTTTGAACAAATTAGGACATAAATTTCAACGACAATGGTCGGAGAAGCTGGAAAAGAGCGATTTCGACCGTTTTTACTACTCCAATGCAATCTCAGATTTCGGTCTCGGTGCTGCCACCTGCGTCGAGTTTCTCATGTCGGGATCCCCATTCAAATTTGTGTAGTAGCAACCAAAGAAGAAGGTAAAGTGGCACTAGATTAGCAATATGGTGAGATGCTGTAGTAACGTGCGAGATGATTGACGAATAAATATGATTTTTTTTTTGGTGAAAATTGCCTTAACTCAGTCAAAACTCCCATCATCATTCACAGTATAATTTCCACAGTCTACGTTATAAATAAGGCATATATTAACTATTCCGTAAAATCATCATAAAAATTTCTAACCGAAGGTCTGAAGGAAATAGATAATTCTATCATGATTTGCAACTGGAATGGTAATTAAAATTACGGTACATTTATTTTCGTTCTTTCCCGTATTATCATACTTTTTCGCATCATATAATTCTCTTTCAGAATCGATGTGTACGATGAGCAAGAAGAATATGATGATGAAACACCTATTTCAACCCGGGAGGAAGTACGCTGTAAGCCTAACGATTTATCACTGGGAGGCTGTTCGCATGGGAACACAGTCAGGGGATAAAAACAGATCTATCAAAAGTTTCGACGAGTCTTGAGAGAAAATCGAAGGGTTGAGCGTGAGAGGGTGAGTGAGAAAAAGAAGTGACTGAGGTGATAAAGGAGAGAAGATGTAGGAAAAGAGGAGTGTATAAGACGAACGAAGAAAGACAAACGAAGAAAAT
Source organism: Coelinius sp. EB29 (assembly GCA_035578325.1). Classification (NCBI taxonomy): domain Eukaryota; kingdom Metazoa; phylum Arthropoda; class Insecta; order Hymenoptera; family Braconidae; genus Coelinius; species Coelinius sp. EB29. The sequence goes on along the minus strand of JAOZGT010000022.1, from coordinate 1,736,923 downwards.
ATAAAACTGGCTGGAGGTTGAAAAGGATAAAGGAAAGAAATGAGGTAGAAAGGAGACAGATACAATCAAGTATCGAAGTTGAATGTGTGCACAGGGCATGAAATACCCTCGTCGTAGAGATATGTCACTGTAAGGGGATCTTCCCACCATACAGGTTTCCAGTTTTCAGGATGAGCGTTGATCCTCTTTGATATTTTCCGCAAACTCATTGAACAAAAGGTTGGAGTGATGATATAGTAATGAGGGAAGATGGGAATTTGCCCGACCTAGATTCTAATTGGCAAATATGATGTTGACATGTACTAAAGACTCATTGTATGGACTTATTTCAAATCCAAAAAAATCTGTGGATGGTTCTTTTTCTTATTGTGTAAAATGTGAAGTTGAATTATTTCATAATCATAAAACAAATATTTCCAGAAATGGACATTGTGAAGGACTCAGTAATGATGAACCTCATACTCATTCTAAGCATTTGACAATTTAACAATTCTCCAGTATTTTCAAAAGGTTATAAGGTATGGAGCGGATACAGGGACGGTAGAATGGAGTGTTGGAAGGTTTAACCATCTCATCTAACATCGACTTGGCAACATACGCTTGATCAATCTCCTTGCACCCGTGGCTTCATAACATGGAGGTAGAAGTAGCCTCGATGCGGACTCTCTGGAGGATCGGAGGTAACAACAATGTTAGCAAAAAGAGAATATTGCAGCTGGTTACTCGGCCGTCATGTTTCACAGGCACACACAACAACTCGATATGTATTCCTTGCCTCCATAGCCGGTTCTTTTCCCTCTCTCTCTCACCCTTTTCTCTTCACTCCTCTTCTGCCTTTGAATAACGCCTTAACCGGTCCAACAGGTAAAAGGACACGATCGCGTGTTGTTCGCGTGGCCGATTCCATCCGAGTCTCTACGGAAATTACCGAGATGCATCATTACACAAATAGCGCCATTAGATGTAGCCGGAGAGTTCTGTTGAAGAAAAAAAAGGACATGAGAGAGGGAGAACGCAGAGAAACATGGAAGGAGGAGAGAGTACAAGAGATGTGAAAAAATTAGGTAACTGGTTTCAATATCACCATCCAAAATATTATGGTGAATATTATTACGATCAAAAATATTACGGTAAATATTATTAGGATCCAAAATAGTACGGACAACATCAACACATAGTATGAACTGAACCGTTATTTATTATATTCATCCAATAATACTGAAAGATGATGGAGAAATTGACGAACAATCGTGAGAAATAGAAGTAAAAAGAATGTGAAAATTGTGAAGAAATGCATCGTTCGTTCTTTTTCCATTTTAAAATGCATCGACTGCATAAAGGAAATTTCAAATTCTATCATTTATTTAGGAGAAATAGAGGAATTTGTGGAAGAACATCATTTTTGATGTTTTTTCGTATATTTTTTCATTATTTGTCATTACAATAAATTCCTTCGGGTCGGGAAGTTGAAGAATAATCCAGCAATAATCCAGACCGTCATGATAACTATTATAATATCTTAGACCATAATAGTATTTACCGTAATCTTTTGGCGTTATATTTTTCACCTTAATACTATGATTCGTTGATATTTAGAGCTGTAATCTTCGAGAGCTCTTACGAGACCTTGCCTTGAGGACTAAGGAGGATTGGAATAAGAAGGGAAAAGGAAACAAAACATAAAGTTCCAACTTCCAGCACTCGCGTGGACAAATCCGGTATGTCTTGGATTGGCGTTTCTGAGGATCATTAAAGTCTCGTAACAAAAAAAAAAAAAGTAAGGGTGAGGAGGAATTCTTCCCCCATCCGGCAATAAAACAAGTGCTCTATAGCTTGGACATTTTCATTTGATGATTCGCAGGTTTCTTGCTTCTTCATTTTTTGAGATTTCGGCCCACTGATAGTCCCCTTCCAGCGGAATGATTGAGCACGCCGCAACGCTCTGAAAATCCCACCCCCAGAGGATTCGAGAACATTTACGAACTTTCTAGAACTTTGTAGAATCTTACAGCAGTTTCCAGGACCTTTAAGAATCTTCCAAAACTTTGTGGAACATTCTAGAATCTTCTAGAATATTTTAGAACATAGATACATAACTCTAGAGCACAATATACTTTCACAAAATCACCCCTGAAATGATACTATACACGTATCCACGTCAAAATAACAAAACACTAACACGAAAACCAATGTATTAGAGCAAATGATTAAAACTGTGTGTTCACGATGTACGTTATTTAGAGGTTAGTGTATCAATTCAAAAGCTGTATATGTTACCCATACATTAGCAGTCGATGATCTACACTTGTATATCAGCAGTCGATAACTTACCGATATTTAGAAAACGCCGATACATGGCGCTAGGGCATAGTGTACTTTCACAAAGTTCCCTCCAAAATGAAAATATAGACGTATTTTTAATTTTTTTCACGTAAGTTTCCAACTTCTATCTCAAACGGATTTCAAATTCACGTCTACAAGAAATTCCAAGTAACTAATTAACTGAAGGGATGAGAATGAAAAGAGAAATTAGGAGGAAGTAGACTACAATATAAAGGGATCCTTATGATGTATGGATTAAAATCAGCATCCAAGTGCATCAGAATCCGTTCACCGATACTTCTCATGTACAAATAATGCATCCACAAGGTACATGCACCGTTAGACCTCGATAAAAATGAAAAATTTTCGTCCGGGTTTATCCAGGATGCCACGACTTAGCGTAGTGCATATCCTTTAGAACCAGACCAGCCTGTGCACGTCATGAACGTATAGTATGGACCGACAAAAAGCACATTGCAAGAAGAAGCTGGACGGAAAAGTTGCCTCAAGGCAGGCAGGTGTATTGTATAGTTCATCTATTCTCCTCCACTTTTCTCTTTCCCATCGTCCTCTGGACGGATTTATCTCCTTGCTACTTCTGGTTCCATTTCATCTCATGAGCATCTACAGGAAACTCAATGATCTATCCACTGAAGCCATGTGCATGCATACATAATGTTGCTGGAATATATTGGTGAATGTTGTCGGTGCAATTGATAGCGATCAGCACCTTCCTTAGTTCGCGGTCAGAGTATAGAGGGGGAAGAGGATGCTGAGAAGTGGATAGAAAAAGATGTAAATTGCCACTGCATATATATTCCAACATCCTCTCTATATACAACTACTTTGAAGAGTTCCATGCATGGCAGTGAAGGTCAAGCGTGATTTCAGATATTTGTAATAAAATTCTTATTCCTGTCCGTCTAAGATCGGCAATTCCCAATTACCGATCCAATCGATTTAGGTGTTGTGTTTGATATACAATAAAATAATGTATGCATCAAATTAATGACAAATTCGAGAAAATTTCTTCGTTTTATTCTTGATTGACATTTTAAATCTATTTTCTCTCATAAACTCAGAAATGAACTGTATGCAAAACGGCCTGTTTTTTTGCATGCCTCCGCTAGTAATTTACCAGTGAATGTCAAGCAATATAATACAATACAGACTGCGTCAAGAGACACTCGACGCTACTGCAGAAAATTTCAAGTGGGATATGGAAACAAGGGGTAGAGGATGTTGAACACTTGCGAAGAGTCTCGACGTATGCCGCCACAGCATTTCTATTCTTGAGGGGATTTGTCTCGAGATGCAGTGAGGTTAGTAGACGAGCATCCATCGTTTTATATCCATTTCATTGCTGCGCAAAATGTTCCAGATTAGTTCAATTTTTTTTTTGTTCTTCATGAAAAATAGAGAACAAATGAAATTGAATTTTACGCATTTGCCAATTAATTCATAAAAACTATTTTTTACTTATTCTTTAGAGGAATTTGGGAACAATTCAATATTTTGTGTGTAACATACCGACTATTATTTATGTTCTCAATAGAATTATGAAAATTCATTATTTTGAATAGATTCCTAGTGGAAAAAAATATAAACAACAAAAAAATGTATAATTTTCAGATTAGCATTGAGCAATTTGATGCAATTTCGGTGGGTGGCCAGGAAATATTCAATTAAAATTCAATTGAAATCAAGGGATGGAATAATAACAGAATAAAAGACATTTTAAAATGTTGGGACGCGACTAAAATTGTCCATTCACCTGATGTCTGACTGATATCGATTGCCCACCCACTCTCCCTGGTCCATACGACGTGCGATTTATATCGTCCAAGTCACAAGCAGAATAACTGATGACCATTGGAAAATTCAACCCCACTTTGTGCATTTTATGGTGAAGTTCAATTTATTTTTGATACCTTTTTTCTATCTCTTTTTGATATTGTTTTTTTATTGAAGCATTAGTGGGAAAGTTGAGTGGAATGTGAGAATATGTAATAAAACATCTCCGTGCAACGGATTGATAGATAAAAAATGTAAGATTTGAGAATAGAATTTTTGTTTTTCCAGAGTTTTCATACATCTCATAGAAATAGACTATTTACGAGAGAAATTATCGAAATTTGAGGAAAAAAGTGGGAAAAAAGCAACGAAATAACGTCAATTTACGAAATTATCGACACGACCTCAGCCTCAATACGTGATACCTGGAGATTTGATGCTATTCCCAAAAAATGGTCAGAGCATGTCGTTAAAAATATTGAACTTTTTCTTTCAAACTTCTGTTCTTATCACATCCCTCACAAGTTATAACGACTCGACCTCGAGAATTTGTATTTTCAACTTCAACAAACATCATCATGATACTAACAATCTTCATAACTTCTCAACCAATCTCTCTTCAGACTGCCCAAATCCTCATGAATACTATATCGGATACAAAAATATGAAATTAAAATATATTTCGAAAATCCTACTCAACACAACTCCCCCCTACTGAATGAGAATAGAACAAACGTAGTCTCTCGTTTCCTCCAGACTCCAAGGGGGAGACGTAATCCCAAAAATAGCCAAGAAAGAGCATATTCCTTCTCGTAGCCCCACGGCTCACGAACCCCAATTTTTTTCCTTCTTACTTCTCCAAATGAATGAAATGAAATAAAAAGAACACTATAAGACATCTACGAAGTGGTTTTTTGTGTGTATATGAAATTTTTGGTAAAAGTTACCATCCTAGAACAATTTCCGTCCAGAAGTTCAACAATAATTGATGCTAAATAATAAAATTTATAATAAATAAAATAAATTTTACTATTCGGAATGGTATTGTCTATACATTTATATTTTTATTCGCCCAATTCAATCAATTTATATCCATCTTTCGTATCAAAAACTCGCCAGACGTGCGACACTCTTTACCATCCGGAACAATAAATTCTACTGGAAGCCCAAGAAAATTTACTGTTCCGAATAGTAGATAGTATCGCGCGCATCTGAGGGCGCGAGGTTGATAAATTCCATAGAACTATGTATACCACATTCAAGATCTGTAGGTGAAGTTTGTAATTTTGACTATTCTGCAGCAGTAAATTTTGTACAGATATTTGGAAAAACTACCGAGACATTTAATAATTTTTATCCGCGCAAATTGGCAATTTTTACACAGATAATAAATATTAAATAATGATAAATATTATCCGGAAACGTTTATTAAAATTTATCCACAACTAAAATTTTTATTTCTCCGAAAATAAATTATTACAGAATTACCATCCGTCTGGGTAATTTTTATCTGGATTTCACTGCAATTTTTACCGAAAAAATTTCCCTCCGTATACAGTTGAAATGAGAGGCGGAGATGGTTCTGCTCTCATGTCTAATAAGAAAATTCTGGAATTATTTAGACGAGTTCTAATAATGATGCACGTACATATCTCATATATCGTTGGAAATCATCGGTAGAATATGTGTCTCTCTTTTTTCTACGACCAAACTAGACAGTCATCCCAGTGTATGAATAAAGTTTTACATGGCTACAGCGCATATCCGAGTAAGAGTCAACCCTGCTGAGAGTTATGTGGCTAGAGGAGCACATCACAGGAGTATACGCGATGAAGAAGACACTGGTGCACCGTACAGTCACTCCAGCAACGAGAGATGGGGGGACGGGATCGGCCACCTGAAACGCGGGTGGGCCGCTTCCGCTTGCCGGATTTACTTGCCTTTCGTTCCGTACTTTCTCTACGCGATGAAACTTTGACAAACATTTCCGGGACCCAGCTGCTTCTGGCTTCCAAAACAGGCCAGCAAAAAGAATAAATGGGGAAATTTTCTCGAAATTTTTTTCTTTTTCGCTCTTTCTACAAATTTTTCCATCACAGTTTTCATTCCGTTTCATAACTCGAAAATATACTATTTATGATGCAATTATATATTTTTACCATACTTTTTTTCGTCAGTATCATGTTAAGCAAACTGACGTTTCCCCTTTTATTTTTTTCCGCAATTCAACTAATTTTTTAACTATTTTTCTCCCGAAAAATTCAATTTGGAAAGTTCTATAGGGATGAAGTTCAATTATCCAACAGCGGTCATAGTTGTTCTTGCAAAAAATTGCCTGTCCATCTGGATGTATCGTTGTTCTCCTATATATTTGCCGAGCAAACAGATTATACTTCTGTGAGTATTTTATAATGCTGGGGAGGGAAAAGAACTTCGAGGTTTACGTAACTAATTTAGGTAATTGGAACAAAATGGACATGGATTTGGAATGATCAGACTCATTTAAGGTATTTGGTGAGGAAAAGGTAAATGATGACATCATACATTTGACTTAGTAAATAAAACTCAGTAAATCGCCATAAGTGCCCATGTATAAGAAACCACTTTGATTGTTAATTATGTGGAAATAAAATCTGGGAAAATTCAATGAAAATTCATGAATAATCCAAATCATTTTATGAACTTTCTATATGAATTTCGAAACGATGTCATCATTTACCTTTTCCTCACCAAATACCTTAACCCTAGACCCTATGAGGGATTCGCCGCGTCGCGTCGTTTTTATTTTTTTTTCTGCTGACTGTTTAAGCGGAAAATTCTGAAAAAATTTGTATTTGTCAATTGGAACCTTTAACATATAATTATATTTTTTTTAACTCATATTTTACGCAATTCGTGGAGTAATGTAATTAATTTCAGGAGCTGAGAATATTTTTCCCATGTTAAATGAAATCGCTCGTCTTGCAACGTTGCCGAAACTCACTCAACGCGCCCGACCAGTGTAGAGTGAATTCGGCAACGTTTTGGCCTAAATAGCACGACCGGCAAATCGCTCATGAGGCGACCAAAGTCGTAAGGTTACAAAGCGCGACCAATCTAGGGTTAAGGGATAATGGAAGGTACTGCATAAACGCCGTTTTTGGTTTTGGACTTTATTCGGATTCTACTGATCGGAAAATTATTTTTAAAAAATATATACGCATTTGGGGCCTTAGATATTTTCCAGTGATGCTATTAAAGAATTGTTTTTTTTGGCAAAAATCAAAATGAAATGTTGGAGATGAAATGATTTAGTTGCTAAAATTATATGTTTCATTCGTGCGAATGTTCCACTAATACATTTTTAACGGTGTTGGGAACCTTAATTTCATCCAGACAACGGAAAAATTCCATCGAATGTATTTTTTTCCATTCAATATCACTGGAGAGATTAAAAAAAAATATATCCCTGGAGATTGAGCATTCATATCAAAAACAAGTGTCCAGATTCATGTCAATTATAAATGATATTGCAAGACAGTTCCCCTGATATCAATTATTACCATTGTACATTTATTCCATTTCGCCTGAATTTGTCTGGCTCTACGTCTGCGCTTGGAACTCGTAAGTTCCCTGCTGAACATTCTCGTCTGCGCTATTTTTAGATGATAGGTAGATGCTCCCAATAGAGAGTTCGTTAGACTCTTTTCTCTAAAAATATCGGTCAGGGGATAAATTATTCAAGGTCATGAGTTGTGAAAAAATTTCTTGGAGAATAATTTGAGAAATGAAATTTTTTTTAAAAAAAAGGACGCATCAGTACAATGAGAAATCCAGAATTACTCGAAAAGAAATCAAAGCACAATTCAGTGAGTTGTTAAACGGCCTCAGTCGATGTGTAACGCATTTCAATTATTGATGAATATAACTTTCATATAAATTTCATTTAAAGGCTGAATGTGATGAGATTTCAAATGATTACCAAACCAAATCATTGCTATCATATCTCCAATTCTGCACTTCCAGATAGACGTTTCATTGTATCGATTGTCAGCTTGACACCCACCTACCTTCAATTCTGTAAATCAGAGGACTCCAACCGTGTCAATACTTTTCGTACTTCCTCATTAGTCTTTGTATTTATTTCGGAATATCCCGTTAACACCTTGCATTATCAATTGATTCTCTATTTTAAAGCAACTGCAGAGTCTTCAAAATACATGAAGGGACTATGTAATTGTCATGCAATTTATGCGCAATAACATTATGGATAGTGCACCCTCCAACGCGTATGCACTATAGCAACCAACCGCTTCGTTAATGGAGGCTTTAATGCCAATTAGTCGTTGCTCTTCCATAAACATTATTATTATGGATGTACGTGTGAAACGCTTTATATTGTCTGAACGCATTCAGTTCGAAAAGCTCTATATACCAGCAATTGGAATACACGGAATTACCTGGAAATAAAAGAGGAAAACATCTGTTGTGATAAATGTGACATTCCATCCTATTCGATGAGTAAATAAACCTCAGAACTCCATGAACTTTTCTTATGGAGGTTGTAAGAGTGTCTCTGATCCTCATTTCGCTGAAAAAAATTCCCATTTCTGAAACCACGAATTTCATACGTTTCGACGACAAAACGGTAATGAGAATGACAATTGCATTAAATATCATGAGTCAAAATCTGCATCAATATTTACTCTTTGTATACGGTTCATTCAATAACAAATAAAAAAAAGTATTCGCTCAAACCGACGACAGTAGACAAAAAATATTCTATTCAATTCCAATTGTTTGGAAAAGAAATTCATCAATAGCATATCATTGAGCCTTGAAATACCGTAGAAACATCATCAAAGCGCTTGCACGCTATTGCAGTAATATTCGGCCTTGCGGTAGTAAAAGAGTCGAAAGAGGAGATTGAGCATTAGCTTGTAAATAGTCGTTGGAACAGGTAAGAGGTCTCTCCACTCGTTCACGGCCTTCACGAGGGATCCCATGTACTTCTGATATATTATTTTCCCTCATCCCAACCTCCCTACCCTCACAATTTCTGCGTCCTCTCGCGTATACTCGATGTAAAAAAAGGACCTAAATAAATAACGCAGAAAAAAAGTGGTGGAAAAGAAATGCGAGGGGAGAGAGGATCAGAGAGGCCGATGCGCCTGCGTTGTCACCCTTTGGAACGAAGAGTTGACGGCGTTGCTGGCGTTGACTGTATGCGGTGCTAGTATCGGTGTTGGTGGTGAAGCTGCTGCACACTATCACACTCATAGAAACGACATTCACTCTTTCACTCTTTCATTCAGGTTTAACCCATCTCTACGCGCTAACCTCCTATTTCAGCCTCCTTCTTTCACCTCTCCCTTCCAGCTTCTCCTATCCCCCTTCCACCGCCCCCCCACAGACGCTCTACTCTGCTACGCTACGTCTCGCTGCTACCTCAGCACGCTACGACTGCCACGCGACCCCTACCCCCACTATCGAGCGTGTGTCACGTTCCGGGTAGTCTAGTGCGTGGCTCGGACGATAAAGTTAGTATGGAGGGGGCCTAGGGCGCGTGGTAGTTCGCTCCAGAGTAGGGAGAATTGATTAGAGGGGGAGTGGAGGAGAAGTGGAAATACGACTGACCGTTCTCGGGTGATGGAGAAAGAGAGAGAGGGAGGGGGATTCTGAGAGCTTGACTGGTGTAGCGCCAGTAGTTTCGTACGGGCTGCGATACGTGACGGTTATTCTTTCACGTGGATTACGTTTTTACACATTTTAATATTAAAAATTGTGAAAAACCTTAATTTTTACAAATGTGGTATCGAAAATTCAACACTCCAGAGTTCTTACTGCTCGCTTTAATTTTTGAACTTATCCTATTTCGCTCCATTTTTTCGAGTTATTTGTACGATTTCATCTGTGGAAAAGTGAATTGAGGAGTTCCTAGTGTAAATGATATAGTGATGAATTCTTGGGAGTCTGAAGAATTTGCCCAGTGGTGGTTTGCAAATTTACTCACATCATTTGGATAATTCTAATAGTGTCAGTGATATTAGGGAGGCAATTGCCATTATCGTGAATATTGTGGTTCACACTGTTTTTCAGCAACGCCATAATCAGCTTATTAAGATCACCTTTGGTTGTAATGGATTTTGTTTGGTTCTATCCAATTAGTGAATAATAAATTCTACTTGTGAAGTTTAATGTCCCGCTAACAGTGGTTAATGCTACATGGAACAATCGCCCCTCCAAAGCACCATTATTTTCTACGGATAAATACAGATACATATATAGAGTGTACAACAAGAAATTATAATGAACTCAGTTACGTATATTATCCATGGTCAGATCGGCTGAGTCAGACGAGTATCGGAGAGTTCTACGTACAGCTTATCAAAGTGGTGGTAGTTGGATAATGCTTTCAGCAGGAGGGTAGATCTACCCTCTATCGTAGGAAGGCAAAACGAAAATCTACCCACCCCTCTTTTCTCGTCTCATTTTCATTGTTTCACCGTCGTTACCATTGACGTGCAACGACACTCGTGTCCTATCTATGAATATTTTCACTCTCTTAACGTGTTGGTTACTTCTCTCGTTTTGTTTCGTGTCGATGTTGTTATTTCAACTCTACATCTCTGGTGATTATATAAAAAAAGTTGAAAATAAAACGAAAAAAAACAGAACTAAACTCGTGCGCCATACTGCTTTGACGTGTTGTCCGATGTGTTTGAAGCTTCAACGCGTGATGGAATAATAGAATACGAGAGAGAGTAAAAAAAAAACGAAAAGTTGGAATAGTAGATGGCGGAGAAAAAAAATGTTAGTACAATCACGTTACGCAGGATATCCATAATTTATGTGCATTAGTTCAAATTGTTATCACTGAAGCAACGCAATGTCGACGATGTACAGTGGATCAGCCACATCCGAGATGGATGTGACACTGCGAAATATTACTTCACGGGGTTGCTATAGGTAAGCTGATTATTTGTTATATAGGTTTTTCCTTTTTACATTGCTCATGTGTTTGAGAACATAAGCCACCAACCACCAATTATCGACAATTATTGACATAATTATGGACATAATAGTTCAATCCCAAAAATTTATTTTATCTAGAAAATTCAGTTCTTACGCAAGAAACATACCTATAAATTTTTTTTCCCTAAGCAAGTCTGGAGCTTAATAATGAAATACGTACGCTTGAAAAGTACGTTTCTCCTTTTTGATCGGGGAAAATTATACATTTCAGCCATGAAAACAGCTAGAGGATTGTCCTTGGAGGAAATCATGGCTCTCGATAGATATAAAAAGAAATCAAAACTAGAGTTGGTGCGACTATTATATTCATATTGTTGGTCACTTGCAAGCTCGCTCCCATGGTCGGGGCATTAGTAGTGGTGGGTTCAAATGGATGTGACCCGTTGAGTGGGTCGCGACAACAACTTCCCGGCTTGTTTTTCTAATGGTTTCTGACATTCAACTCCCTCCTACCTCTCCAATTGGACCCGCTCTCACGGAGAAGTCTGGGAAAATGAGGAAAATGAAAAAAAAAAAAAACAAAAACGGATACAAATTTTTTTTCATTTTGTTTTCCTAGAAAAACTGGAGAACAGCTGGACCAATTTTCTCCAAAAAATTTTCCGCTATTAGTTGAATGGATGAGACGCTTTGATTGCATTATATTAATAACTTCGATCGTATCATCTGTTCACAAGATATTGCGAACTAAAATTTTTGGTCACGGACGGACACCCACTATACAGGGTGTAACATTATTGGTGGAAAACCTCCCGACCCCCGACGTAAAATGACTTTCTAAATACGGAAAAAATACGCAAAAAATTACTCCTCAGCATAAAAATGCAACACTTGTGGCAATGGACACAGTGGTAATTTAGGCGATTTTGGATACCACCGAGGATACCACCCTTGTTGCGACAGTCACAGCGATAATCGAGGCAATATAGAATGCAACACTTGTAGCGATAGCCTCTGCGGCGATTGGAGTCAAACCTAATGCAAAAATGACAATTCGATGTAACCCTTAGAATTTTTGATGTGAATGAGAGTGAATATTCCTTTTGCAATGGAAAATTCACCTTGTAAAGTTTTCGTTATAGTCTGACTATAGAGATAATAAATTATTTATCGTTGAATGATGCATAAAATAGACTACTGCTCATTCGTTGAATATCGATTTCCTTTAAACGCGTAACATAGGGATATGAGGAGCATTTATGTGTGTAGTCAAAGTCGACAGAAACCTGCTCCTGGGAGGTATATAGAGTATGAAAAGTGTGTATACAAACCTATGTATATATGTCTAGATGTGTATCCTTGACAGTATGGGTGGATAGTTTTCACGTGAGAGAGAATTAAGATGAACGTGGAGTGCATTGAAACCTATAGTGTATGCCATGCCAGCTCGTTGATGCATCGGAGAATAGTTGAATATAGAAGATGTTGCTTTGCGGCAATCGAAATTTTAACATTATGGAATGGACTTTTTTGTGAAAAAATCGCTGGCTTCAGTGGACTTTGAACTCTGGTCCTCAGTGTGCTGGACATTTAGCTTATTAAAACTTCACTACACGGAGAAAAAATTTCGATAAAAATTATAGTGAAATTCAAGTAAAAATTACCGAGACGGAAGGCTAATTCTGTATAGATATATCTGTATGGATATAGATTATTCCTCATTCAATTTTTTCAGGTGATCGAAAAGAGTGTTTAATTTATCAGAACGATTAGGGCATCATAAGCATTATCGCGCGCAATAACCTTCTAGTGAACACTATAGCACACAATAATTATAAATTTTTTGCCTAGCAATCGATTATTGTACATCCAGGGAAGCATCGAGGGTATGGGGTCCCTTATGCCTGGAACATGTTTTTCCATGGTTTACTCACTGATGAGGAGAGTCAAGAATTTCAAATTTTCGAGAAAATCCGTTTCCCTTCATTTCTGAAATGATTCGACCTCTAGGAGATCCGGAAATAAGTGCCTGGCACGCCAGAGACCTGTCTTTCGATGATTGATTAGCCAAGAAGGAATGTCAAAATTTTTTAAAAATATCTATTTTCCTTAATTTTCTCGAAAACCAAAGGCGATAGCGACTTCTAGTCTTTCAGAATCGATTTCTGAGATGATTTGTTCAATAGAAAGGCGGAATAAATGGAACTGAACCCATACCCTTATTGCATGATAGTAAGAGGATTGAGAGAGGAGAAACGGAAAAACATGAACCCTTTTCAATTATCAATAACTCTCAATCTAGTGGAAATAAATTTTGCAAGACCCTCGTAAATTCTTATTATATAAAGGCACTTTTGTTGAGCTTCCAAATAAGATAAACTCCATTTCATTCCATTAACTGTTAACGATTTCAAAATCTCCCTCTTTGCCTAGTTCTCTTCTACTTTGCAAGATGGGGTAGATGATGCTCAGTGTAAAAATAGAACCTCTAGAAAACAAATGCATGAAATCACAAAAATATACATGCCTCTACTCTCAAGAGTTAAAAATATCATACCATTGAGAATTGAAGTCAAAACGTTTTCCATCTGCTAGGAAATGTCATCTTCAAGGCTATTAAAAATCTCAAATTTCGAGGGAAGGAAGAAGAGATGTTACTGAACATCTATGGAAAAAATTCCTTTGAAAATAGTAAACGATCCGATAAAAAACGAACGATAAAAGAAAGGCCGAGAAAATTTGGTTGCATCAGACATCTCCTAAATTTTGACTCTCTCGCTGGTTTAAAAATGTCATTTCTAGAGACATACGAATAACTTTCCTCAATTATTTTCCGAAGTTTCCTTGACAATTGTGGCGTACTGCTTTAACGAGATCATTTTATCAATAAAAAAAAAAAAAAAACGAGATCATTGCATCAAAAATAAAATTCCGATATCATGAATCTTGAAGATGCCAAAAATGTCAATCAGTCCTGGAAAATCCCTCGATTGATTCATCAATAATCTTCTCAACCTCTGATATGAAATGACAGATATCCGAACGATATTCACTTTGCAAACTAATTGGACATGAATATAACCTTGATTGAAAGGTCGAAAGAAGTATAAACGAGTGAGAAGGAGATAATCGGAGAGGACTAACTGTTAAGATAATTGGCCCAATCGGAGAAAACGTACAACGAGATTGAAATTAAACACCAAATTGACATTTTATTCACCACATGGAACTCCTCGTTACAAAAATGATTCGTTCCTCATCCTCAGGAGTCGCTATTCAATTAGTCATTCAAATTCAAAGTCAGAAGGAGGTATAGAGGAAATATCATTCTTAATTTTTGGAGAACTGGCAATTCAATTATGTCACCTCAAGATATAGAATCAGAGCCAGACATCCGCCTTTAATTTTCAATGTACAACTCCTCTCCACTATTCAAAAATGTGAGATGAGTGAAATATTTACCATCATTGGTGACAACCTAAAAAATTTGAATCCCAGAGTTATCAAACAGTCAATAAGCAATGGATTTTATATAGAATAAAGTATTGTTCAGAAACCAATCTCTCTGTAACTCGAATATTTATCAAATCGAAATGTTCAGTTATTCAAACTGAGATTCGTTCATAAATAGTTATGTTTCGTGGCGACCCGATGACCGGTGATCACAAAGTATGAACAAAAAAATGGAATAAAGACTAAAGAGAAAATTAGTCATGAGTGGTGTACAGTATTGGCCCTGTGATTTTTGTAGTGAGTCTTCATTTACCGGAGATAACGAGTGATGATCAGATACTTTTTCGAAGTGCGACTCAATAAAGGTCCCAGTTATGTACGAAAGTCATAAAAACCCAAAAAATCCTCTTTATCATTCGACATTTTCCCACATATATAATTCTATGTATATTCTGTTCAGAGATAATAGTTTTCTATTGGAGATACTTTGCATGGAGTTCTCTCTCTGTGTTCGTTCTCCCCTTTGCATAAAACAAAGAATTCATTCTATGGTTCGTCCAAATTAACCTAAATGGTCGATCTCAAAAAGAGAAAAAATTGTAGGAAAAATTGATCTCATCTTTTTCTTTAATCAAATAATCAGCGGAGACATGATTAAATGATCCAAGTCGACATAACACATGTCGCTAATTATGAATAAATTATTCCATCAATATATAACTCCCCCAGATATTCTCAGGCGAGATATCATCTTCAATAGCAAATTGCATTAGCTCTAAAAAATTTCATATTATATTTTCTACAGAATTCGCTGCTGAATCACCACAATTTATTATCAGACACTCATCCTAAAAATATTTTCCTTCAAATTTTTCAATTGAATAAGGCAGCAATGATATTTTATTCGATATTCTGGGAAAATCTTTGAGAGGTATTGTGCGAGAGACCATTTTGTTACTATTGGAAGCCATAATGTTCCTTCGTTAATAATGGAGGGCGAAAAATGGAATATCATGAGAAATAGGAACCTCTTGATAATCGTCCAAGTAAGAATGCTGACAAATCGATCAGTTCTGCCAAAAGTGAACAAAACTGGTGAGAGCGGATGATTCAGCTGACGTGTCACCCCAAATTTATATATATATGGTGTCTTATAACTGTCCAGAAGGATACACTTAACCCCTGTATATGGCTCCTCTTGTCCTTGTTCTTTAACCTGCTATTAAATTTCTCAGCTCATCAGAAAAAAACAAAGGATTCTCTTACAAGGGGTGTCGAATGAGTCGTCCGGCCTTTCTCCCCACTTAACTATACGGATTCGAAAATCGTAAGCAAACGGCGAGGGGGATAAGTTTGGAACGTGAGAGGTTTCGTATTACCCTACGTGACGGGAGTGAGTCAAAAAATCATGTGTCAGTCACCCTCCATTCTCCCCAACTTTTTTTTGCAGTCACGCTTCAGCCGTCTTAGTCATCCATTCCCCCATACAACTCCAATGAATAATGCTTTACATACAAAGTTCTAATTCTCAGTCATGCAAAACTACTGCTCTCCATATAATTGGAAAGGAATACAAAAATATATTCATGGTGATCATTGGTGTGGAAACAAAAATACAAGAGTGAACGATTCCCATGTGTAAGGGTATGTACTCAATCTATATTGGCTTGATACAATGCACCATAATGTGAATATAAAATCAATCCCAATTACGCATTTTCCTTGGAATATCTGAGTGATTCCTGGAAAATATTTCAAGGAGATGTTTCTCACATTCGTTCTCAAATTGAGGATGTCATGGATGAATGGATGAAAGATCTACGAAATTCTATTTTTTTTTCAATGATAGAGAAAAATCCTTTCCAATTTATCATACAACGGTCAATAAATAATCATTTCTAATATATTATAATTTTTAATGAGAGTTTGAATAGACTAACCGGAACTAATTTCACGGAAAAAAAAAATTCTTGAATCAGTCATATTATATGCTTGATTTGAGCATAAATAATGTTCTCAAATCAGAAATATTATATGCCTGGATTGGGAATATTATTCTCAATTTGAGAATACTATTCTCAAATCAGGAATATCTATATGCTCGAATCGAGCATATTTTATTCTCAATTCGGGAATAATATTCTCAATTCAAGAATAATATTCTCAATTCAGGCATATAATATTCCCAAATCGAGAAAATTTGTATGCCGGAATCGGGCATATTGTATTCTCAATTCGGGAATAATATTCCCAATTCAAGAATAATATTCTTAAATCAGGTATATTGTATGCCTGAATTGGGAATATTATTCCCGAATTGAGAATAAAATATGCTCGATTCGAGCATATAGATATTCCTGATTTGAGAATAATATTCTCAAATTGAGAATAATATTCCCAATTCAGGCATATAATATGCCTGATTCAAGAATTTTTTTTTTCGGTGTTACGAGGAATTGAATGCGAAAAATTGATTTCATTTAGCACGCAATTTTTAGAAACAGCCCATGTCCGTACATTCAGGTGAGCAATGTTGTCAAGATTCTCACCGGTTGTGATTAATGGAGGTCAATGAAACAAATATTTTTGAATATAAAAAAAACTCATAAAACTGTTTCTTACCACTGCTTATTCTCAACTTTATGCGCATGCAAATTCTCGTCACCAATTAATCAGGTCGCAACAATCAATTTTATGAGATTTAGAAAAAATTCCCAATTGAGTTGTTGATTTGACGCCCATAACATCCTTAAAGACACTGTTGAGAAGAGGGCAAAAAGAGGAAGGCAAAGGCACCAGTTTCATTCTATCAAGTATTTGTTAAACAAATTCCGAAATGAATCATTCTAGTTCAAACCCAAAAATCTATACCAGCTCATTATTGCGACTCAATGATCCATGAATCTAGAATCACGTTATTTTATGTCTATTTATTCATCCAATAGAAAGCAAAATGTAAAAAAAGTAGGCGCTCCTTGTATCTCCATTATATATTTGTCTCATTTTTACTCACCGTCCTCTCGCACGTTACCCCGCTCTTCGGTTTTTCCATCACCCGGATTTTCCTCATAGCAGGCCGACTGTAACAAAAGGGTTACCGTCGAGGCATGAATATATCTTATACTCTACAAAATACCGATGTCGACGGGTCGTGAAGTCGTATGTAAAAAGAAATAAGAAGAGGAATTTCCAGGCAAACAAATGCGCAGACGAATAGTCGGGCTCCCAGACTTTTTTTTCCCCTTCTATTTTTGCTACTAGATATTTTTGATTCTCTCTTTCTTTTTATCCTTCCTTTCAACCTGAAAAATCTGTGGATGTTCTGTTAAAAAGGATAAATAATAGTTATAAAATCTCGCCGTCAAATCGTGACAACGAAAAATGAGGCAGACTTACCCCACTCTCCATCTCTCAATGCCCGTATCACCATTGGCACATCTATAGAACACTTATACACATACGTAACAAATACACATAGATATATATTTCGTTTTTCCGGGAACGTTGTACCGCCATTTTCGGGCGCGTGACCGGAATTCACGGAACAACAATTTGTACAGGAGCCTAAAGACCTGAAGAGAGAGAGAGAGAGATCAGGGTGGAGGGTTGGAAAAATGAGGATGAAAAAAAAGACGGGTAGAGAATCGTGCAGAGGCTATCAAAATTATTTCACTGTGTGTTTCTTTGGTTCGCCAACTTTTCTTTCTCCTCTTGATTCTTTTTTCATGCTTCCAACTTCCATCATGTAGAATGTTCTGATGTAGAACTTTCTCAAAGATGCCGCCTGAGAATTATACCACCATGGAGATTTGGGATCATGGAGAAGTGATATAGGCAGACAGCGAGCAGAAGCCGGTGAGAGAGAATAATGAAAGTGAAATAAAATGAATGAAAAGAAGGGAAAATCTTATTGTAATACATCTTCATGATAAATTCTCCATGGTTATGTGGATAAATCATGCAAAAGACATTAAAATTATTGGATAATATATCATGGAGGAAATAGAGTTGTCGTCTATCGACGATTTTGTGTAGGGACAGGGGGATTAGTATACGGATGAGAACATGTGCGATCGGCCTACTGATTCCCTGGCAATTGTCATACTTTATGGCTCGACTTCATGATCTAAAAACATCATTTATTCCGTTTCAGATCATTCTACATCATTTTCAAACAAAATTAGAAAATGTGAAAATTGAACGATTGCAATGCTTTCATTCGGAAGTAAAAATCTAAACGATTGAATATGCGGGCATCAATAGAAGTCAATTGATGAAATTAACTCAATAAACTTCTTTGGGGTTCAGTCATTAAATAAATTTGTGTAAAACAATTTTATTTTTATGTTCATAGAAAATTACTGCATCATGCAATGCTCATAGTATGTCGCTACGTGCTTACCCCTGCGAGGAAAGTCAAAAATAATGAGAAAGATCGAAGATACAATGCAAAACTAGACCTTCCACAGACTTCTTCATTTCGTCCCTAGGACTGTTCAGACCAAAATATTTAACTCGGGTCGGAGTACAGAAAAAATTCATTCTCTAAATTTACTTTTTCTTTTCCCCAAAAATTCATGGAAATTCGTTCATTCATTAGGGAAATTTGACAAACATTCCTCGTATGCTATAAACCTTTCAATTTAGCGATGTGACCGGGGAAGGAAGGGATAAGACTATATACTTGAAATTCCGTCCTAAATACTACGAGGTGAAGGGAAGGCGCTAATTGAATGCTCAGACCTTCATACCAATACTAAGTCAGAGTGCAAGAACACCTTTGGTTAGCTAGTGCTAAGGAAGTCATTGTGCATATAGTAGATAGAGACCATGACTCTTGGATTCGTGGCAAAATTACCTCTAATAAGTTTGCCATAGTCGGCACGCTGCCAAGTGCAACATACACTGATAGATATGGTCTATTTCTTTATATATTCGAATTGTCCTATTCAAGAAAGCTCATACACATAAATGAACATCGTTTGAGTCGAAAATATCTCGAAAACGCGTAAGACTCATTCCTCATTGGTCAATGGCAATAGGTATGAAGTTGGTTAGGTTTCACCCGGGAAATTTGAATGAGTAAAAATCCACACTTACACAGCGCGCGCAGCGCGCTTCACTGTCTCGTATTGTTTCTATATTTTATCATGTACAGATGATAAATTAATAAAACCGAGTTGTTATAACTTGATGAGATGCATCTCTTCTCTTGAGGTACAACTCGAGGAATAATTGGGTGAAACATCGGACACAACCTAACGAGGGCATCATTCTGTAAGGATGCGGTCACTCAATGAGAAGCACTTGACTCGTCATCACACGTAGATTATACATGTGACAATTTTGAGAATTTAAAAATTTCATTTGTTGAGCTGTAATTAGTGGATATCCGTAATTAAATCATGATGTTCATATATTCGATTTAAAATTCAGATCCGGGGAATTGCCGATATAGTTCTCTTAATCAGTATTAGATCTGTATTCAGCGCACGTATACGGCAGATTCAATACTTGTTTCCCTCGTCATAGTGTTATTAACGCAAATATTCAGTAGAGAGTTTCAAATTTCTAGGGAAAAAATTTCATCTTTCTTCCAAAAATTATTTCTTAGCAAGTGGTTACGTTATGAAAAATACCTACTGTCAAAATTATAAATCTTTCAAGTTTAGTAGTTGCGACTGCGTGATCTTGAGTCAATTAGGTTTTGAGTAGTTTATTGTTTTATAAATTTTTCATTTTTTGCCAAGTATAGTTTAAATAAGGCGATAATATAACTATTCAAAATCACTGAATACAGAAAATATGGAATGTGAGAATAACGAGATTGAATCAAACCAAGAAGATCATTCATTTTTCCAATTTTTTCCAAAAAAAATTGAGTGATATGGTAGAAATAACAGTACGTGCTGGTTCAATGTCGAGTGATAGTAGCAATATACATATACATGCAGTGGGTCATTCTCGATAGTGCTGGTTGTGTGCAACGGGTGAGAGGAGGGCTGCATGGCGAACTCTGAGAGGGAAAGAGAGAGATAAAGAGAGTTCCTCTCTCTCACTTCAGGTGAAACGGTCGAAAGCTCCGGCAAAAACGAGTGGCGCGCAAATAGGACAGAGGGTGCGGGTCGACGGACGAAGGCTGCCAATGAGCGGGGAGATCCAAAAGGGGTGTGTGGGGAAAGCAGAGGGATGAAAGTGTGGAAGAGGAGAGGGTAGATAGAAACGGCCATGGTGCAGCAGAGTAGGGGAGCCACCGCTCGATACCACTGCGGCATGGCTAAAGTTTAACGCTATATGTACTACTACGAGTTTCTCCCACGTACCCATCACCGAGAGGGTGAGTGTGGGTGATTTCGTTCACCCATAACCTGCTCCCATCCCATAGCCGGCATCATACATAACACCTATACATCGGCATGGTCATTAGCCTCCCCCATACGCGTATCCTCCCTATATCCACACGCGCTTATGTGCGTACAATTCTCCGGAGAGTTTGTACCTCTACCTTTTCCCACTCACCCGTCCAAACACTACTCAATCTACCCTCATGCGATCGTTTGCCACCAGGCCGCGACTACGAAGTTTGACCACGAGTGTGCGCATACTTAAACATTACTTCCTTACACACCTAGAGATCGTTCATTCACAAAAATATTTTCCCTCACTAGAATATATTTCCCTCCTTATAGTACTTTAATTCTGTAATACGTTTTTTATTTACTTTCAAAGAATTGAGAGTTCACAAGTAGAAGTTGGGCTTTCTCAGGTGAGAAAATATTTCGGAGAAAGTTACAGAAATATATGATCGAGGAATCCTGGGCAACTGGAAATTGTGGGAGGGTGAAGAATAATGATAATTCACTTATCTAAATACATTGAAATTTTGGAGATGCAGAAAATTAGTTAATTAATTAATAACTGATTAATCCCTAAACACAGGATTGTTTAATTTGTATCGTAGAGGTGGTGATATGCAAGTTGATTGATACATATTCTTATTTTTCTTTTCCATGATAAGGAATATCATACGATATAAGATCGCAAGGATGATTCCCATGAACGTCAATAATTTTCTGCGGTGCACGTACATGGCTCTCCGAAGCAGCGCCTGCGCGCTATACGGATGAAAGAGACAGATGAACCCACAGTACCCCGTGATCCATGCTAAATCCCAAATACGCCGAAATCTCGTTGAATATTCTACTCGCTTCCTCCGTTTCCGCCTCACCTCTGCGTTACCTCATCCGTGGGCTCTTTCCTTCAACCCCAGTCCTCGTTTCCATATATAATATACATACATATAACTATATATATATTTTCATGCCTTACAAACGAGCATTATATTTTCCGCTCGTTCATGGAATCGAGCTATAATAATATACGGTGGAATTTACGGATACTTATCTTTTTGTGAATATTTGTATGAGATTTTCGCATTCACTTCTGTTGGTGGAATTGCCATTGGAATTGAATCGATAATAATGAATTGAAAATTTTGCAATTTTGCGGATGAACGAATTGAAGATGAAAAGACATGTTTATATTTTCATGTTTATATTTTTGTAACGCCGGAAGCAACTATCGATACCCATTGATATTGTCAGGAACGAATTTGCTCGATTATTTTTCCCATCCAAATTTCAGCCAATAGGATTGCACCATTCGACGTTATTTTGTATAGTCAACACGGTATTCAACTGATAATTTTCGATAATTTCACTGGTAATTTTTCATGTTGCCTATATATAAAGAACAAAAGACGAGAAATCAAGTTAAATCCCATCCGATCTGACAGATTGAATTTTTAACCGTGAATTTTGTCTCATGGTGAAATCCTATCAGCCGAAATTTGGATGAAAAAATAATCCCCCGAATACCACTCGAGCTCCAAAATTAATCAGGTAATTCCCTCAAGGTTCCCTGCAACCAAATGAAGGCGTCAAGTTTTCCAGAAAAATCACTCGTGCTTCGCACTCGTGATTTTTTAACCTGGAAAACTTGA
Organism: Coelinius sp. EB29; assembly: GCA_035578325.1. Lineage (NCBI taxonomy): Eukaryota > Metazoa > Arthropoda > Insecta > Hymenoptera > Braconidae > Coelinius > Coelinius sp. EB29. The sequence goes on along the minus strand of JAOZGT010000022.1, from coordinate 1,714,398 downwards.
CTCCTTCATTTGTTTGCAACGAACCTATCGGGAATTACCCGATAATTTTGAAGCTCTTGTGGTATTACATGCGATAATTTTGTGGAAATGTTCATGCAGATCTTCAATCCATTATTTATTGTGAATTAGAAAACAGTATACAACTATGTTGTTCTTGAATTTCAAACTAATTTCCTTCCTTCAAGAATTCAATGAGATTGAAGGTCACTAGTGCCATCAAAAAGGCAGGGAAATTTTCTGGAATGTTACAAAAATGAACTCCATCAGATGAAGAGTGTTTCATTTGTTTCACGGACACTATCCTGGTAGAAGAGGTTAGCTTTTTCGAAAATTAGGGCCGAATTTTGTTTGACACTTCACTATCAACCTCATCAAGTCGCCCAAACAGGAAGAATTTTCCAAAAATAAAATATATAAAATTAATTACAAAATTAAACATACAGAAGTATGTACGTTTATGTATATGTTTGTCTGTTTATGCATCGCTCAGTACAAATGATATCAAGTGGATACTTCACAATCTAAAGAGTACGCTGAACCAGTGGTGCTCCACAAAGTATTAGGTACGCACAGAGCCCTCAACGCAAATTAATGTATCATAGCGTTGAAGTTGCACGATAGTTGAAAGTACAAAATATACAGAGGATCTAATATATAAGCCCTCCAGTTTCCCCAAAAGTGAAGTTGCTCAAGAACTTTCAAGAAGTCTTAAATAGCTCGATCAACGTCCCGTCACTTAGAAGACTGACGTTAGTTTGACGGCCGAATTTTGTACCAAGTATCTGTATGTGGTATGCATATATTACAGTAATAACACTGACAACAGTGATAATAATAATTACATGGCACATATATATAATGCACCTGTGTCTATGTTTTAGACTTGTTGGATGCTTTGGCACATGGAATCGTATATCAGAATTGGTATACAAATTTTCAAATTATCAAGATGGACGAATGCTCGACATTTTGATTAATGATTCCCGGGCGCGTTGACGTGCGTTATGACTTGACCTCTATAGATATAACATGACACTCGAGCCCATCAGTTCTCATCAGGTATTATCAGTGACAATTCAACCATGAAACGTCCTCTCAATGTCTAGCGAGGATCAAAAATGTCCAAGAAAGTGGGAAAAAATTGAGAATATTATAATGATGCGGGGAAATCCTTCGTGACAAGGTATTCATTAATTATGGGAGTGTCAAAAAACAATTCGTTTCCTTATCATTTTTCGTTTCATTGGAAGCATTCATCGGAGTGGCAATACTTTATCTCAATTCAGATGAAAAATTCTTCAATTTGAATGAACAGTCGATTCAATTGACAGAATAAAGAATCGACGAACTGATGGGTAAAGTTTAGGAAAGGAATACAAATGTTAATATATCATCTTTCTCAAATGTTATTATCACTAACTGGACAGCTATCTGCTCTTTTTCTTGATGAGTATTTTGCTGTTGAGTGTATATTTGCTGAATATACAGATATTGATTACATTATTATTGAAAATTCTTGGTGCCTTTTGTTTCATGCCGAAGGAAAGTAATTGGAAAAAATTTCTCTGGCAGAGCGATTTTCTTCAAAGTTTTTCATTCCATCTAAAATTCATATCTTCAATGTTTCAGTGTAAAGTTAGAATTCCTTTGGTAAAATAACATTTTCAAGCCCAACTCCTTGACGGATTCATGAAGAGAACAATGTTAGAAGTGATGTAGTAGAAGTAAAAAAATTTAGTTACAATTTCATTTTAAGGCTGGAGTTTCTTTCGGAAAATGTCAATTTCGAGATGAAAGGTGACTTCCACCTTTCCATGTGGCAACTGTATTCTTTAGTCTTATCCCTTATTTTCCTTTCATTTGTATTCTATTTTTACTGCGAGAATAAAGGGAGCTGATTTCAGGTTGTGATTTGCTCTTTGAAATAACAATTTTTTCCTTCAATAATGATTTGAACTGATCTGTAGCTTGATTCATGTACATTGTACATTGGATTGTAATGATCGTACCTGGTCAAAATGTAGTCTTATAAATCGATTCTCGTTATAACGATGGCAACACACTCTCCCCCGCCTCTTGCACCATGTTTGACAATGAACAATTTCAATCGACGTGTACCAATCCATGCATGGTTTTTAATACATGAGACATCATTTATTGGCACCGCGTTGATTTTTCAACTGAAAGTCTGAATGTTCTACCCTCTTTTTTGTTCCATTTTCGTTGACTGTTTCTTTTTTTTTTTTGTAAACAAAACTTTCATACTTTCATTATCCGGAACTTTTTTTATTTCAAAATCAAACTGGGATATATAACGTTTTTCACGAATATTGAAATAGTTTTATTTTCAAAAACTCATGAAACTGAAGCCAATGTTGGCAGTTGAGAAATTTTTACGAGTTTTTATTCAACTTTCTCGCTGAAGACTCTATCATCGATAAGAATTTTGATGTATTGTTGGATAGTGAAAAATTAATCCAATCTGTATGAGAAATTCGAACTATGTAGGTGGTAGCAGACTCTGCAAATTCCAAATGGCAGAGGAATTCTCCATCAGCTTGGGGAATAATTTCTCCTAACCGAATATGAAAAAATTCCCTTGATGGTTGAAAAATTTTCTCACACATTTTTCATTCTGTCATAAGATCGGGATAATTCAATTCAAAAAATGTAAATTATTGAATCTTCGAATAGTGAAAAAATATATTCGAAAAATTTTTAATCCAATTTTTGTGGAACTGGGAAAAAAAATGAGACCAATAGGAAAAAGGCAAGAATCTAAAAAATGTCTACAAAAAATTATCATAGGATTCTTCATATTCCTTCAGGTATGGAGCCTTCATCGCTTAAACTAACCCTACAGCCGGGCGGTATAGGTGGCAATAGGGTCGATGCATGGTATGGACCCCGACCGATGGGACAAACTGCCGGGTCGATGCATAGTATGGACCCCGCACGTGAGGGGTTAAAACGTTACTTCCTCTAATTGGATGATATGAAATCAGTATCTACTTTCTCTTGCCAAGTAGGGATATCAAGAATATTCTTCTGCACACGTTTTCAAAAGCTCATTCGGCTTTCTCGCATTGACTTGTCTATTCTATTTCTCTGCAAAAAGACTCTTGCGAGACATTTTGTGATCAAACCTATCATCACACTTCAAGGACATTTTTTCTCCATTACCTTACCTTAGCAAAAAATCTGAGATGGAATATTGAGCCATTATTATCAAATTCTCAAGATTCTTATAGAATGTTTTCACTTCACTGTAGAGAGGAATCATATTCTATCATACATTTACTCTGGCAATATTATCAAACAAAAAAAAATTCAGACAAAAACTTGCTAAAGTCTTTCCATATACCTAAAAGTTGATAAATGATTCTTTTCTTTTCTAAACTAAACATTCACGAGAAATAATTCATTGCTGTCGAGACACCTGTGGCCTTTGTCGTGACCTGCCGTTATCGATCTGTCGGCTGCGTGGGTTTCACTCGTTGGCCTGAGCAGTGTAAGCGGTTATGATGTTACCGGCCAGGTGCCATGTTATGATGAATAACCCGACCTGAAGGTAACCCCATTTGTCGAATATTTACTCAGTTGACGCCCTCACACGCACTATTCGCTTCACCCTGAATTGTGAATCTTCCCTGTTAATACGAATTTCATTTTGTTCTATATTTTATTCTTCTCCCTGTTTCTCATCCTTCGCCCTATACTGATATGTACTCTCATTCTCAGTTTTTTCGTATAAACAGCAACCAAAAACGAAAAATTGCACTACTAGGTGACCTTGCAATCTATTCACCTGCTGGACACAATCTAACAATTCTTCACTAAGGGCGATGGGTGCGCAACAAAGGGGGTAGACGATTGATTGTCACATTGGTCGAAAATATTAAATTTTAAAATGATGTAAAACCATGTGAAATTCAAATTTCACAAATTTTTCAACAGTTTTGGAATTGGGTGGGGGGTATTTGCGTTCCACATTTTTAGGGTAGGACGATGGAATTGATGGATGGAATGGATTTTGGATAGGTGGGAATTCCTTCTCAATATATTTAGTTTACAAATAATTCGAGAAAAAATTCAGATATTCTCGGACCGGGAATCAAACCCGGGACCTTCCGATTACTAGTCAGGTGCTCTTCCCATCTGAGCTATCCGAATATATACAAATTCCCATTCGAATTATTTGTCCATATTGAGCCACACCGTCCTTCTTACAGCAACCATTTTTCAACAGTTTTGGAATTGGGTGGGGGGTATTTGCGTTCTACATTTTTTAGGGACGATGGAATTGATGGATGGAATGGATTTTGGATAGGTGGGAATTCCTTCCCAATATATTTAGTTTACAATTCTTCACTAAGGGCGATGGATTCGCAACAAAGGGGGTAGACGATTGATTGTCACATTGGTCAAAAATGTTAAATTTTAAAATGATGAAAAGTAAAATCATGTGAAATTCAAACTATCTTGCTCAACTATTTTTCCAACAAATTACTTTAACCCTCAAGTGGTCACATCTTTTTCAACTTTCTTCTTTCTACCAACAGTCAAAGGGAAATACATCAACCATATAATGCAAGGAACTTTAAATGACTTATTTCCATTTTATAATTCAAATTACCCGAGGTCACGCAATATTCACCATGACATTTGTACGTGTACATTTATTAAGCATACATTGGCACCATGGATATATAAAACACTAGATAACAAACAGATTGGTAGAACATTTATTGACAGATTCTGGGTGTCCATAATCAAGTATCTCTATGACAGTCGTTCTCTGATAATCAATTCCACCAATCTAACACTAAACTGTATACCAAAACGATGTAATTTACACATATTTGTTCAGCCAATGTTAATCGAACAGAATTTTGCATATTACGTATGATAAGAAAATTAGTGGTAACACAAAATCGTATATATCCCTCTAAAAACATATCATCTTCTGACACGCAAGTAGTTCATAGCTTGCACGGCCACTTGCCTTTGGTTCAATGAAACGTAATTACAGAGGGTCTACACATAAAATGGTTTATGGTACTTTATAGGTAACGAAGAGGAGTATGGGCACGCTAACAATTCATCAGCCTACCATTTTTTTTATTTTGAAACCTTACTGTCTCTTCATTGAAATTAAAAGCTGCTACTGTTTCAAACTATACTAGCATTTAGTTTCCGGGTAGCACGTATTTATAAGCTTCACGCATTTCTATCCTGTATATTTAGCTGAGCTTCGTTGTCCTCACAGTCACATTTTCACTATCGTCATTTGAGAGTTAGTAAAGAGGACACAATACGCGTGCGCGAGGGTGGTTATAAGTGAGTGGTTCAGCAGAAATATATGCGAAAACCAAGAGCGGAGAGTTGCATTTTCTACCATTTTCGTTATACGATAGGAATACTCATTCTACCAGTGACTCTCAAGGATCCATATCGTTGAAATGCGATTGGTTTTCGTTGAGCTTTCAATGTTATTTGAATGCCTGGTGGAGAATATGCTAAGTTCGCATAGCACTATGCCCAATACTATTATCATTGAAATAATTCGGGGAAAAAGCGCATGTACATACATACAGACATTTTCTAAAAACATCATATCTTCATGTTTCATAATATTCTAGACCATTTCCAGGAAAAAATGGAGAAAGTGAATAAAGTGCGATTACAATGCTTTCCTCAGGAAGGGAATTTATACATTTCGACCAATGAAAAAAGCGTACTATTCATGAAGTAAATGTGAATGAAATAACGAGCACGAGTAGAATCAATCTCTATCGAAGCCGTGCGTCATCAAAACTCATCTGTTCCACCAGGATTTTGTAGGAATAATATTATAAAATCATCGAATTCTATCACGAATATATTGATGAGAATGCAAAATTCTTCATAAAGTATTGACTTTTGAAGCAATAAATTATCCCCTCTTGATTGACCTTTCCCGCAGTTGTTTGGCTTCAGCAATTATTAACGACAGTGATAGAAAGTTGGCAAGAAAACTTTCGAGATTTATAGTTTCACCGTAAAGAATATCCAAGTGGGCAATACTCACGAAACTCCGTTGAATAATGAACATCTGAGCACACCTATTGGATTAGGCTTTCCGCATTACCGCCTCGCTTCATCAAGTGTCCTCTGTAGTCTCATTCCACTATATGCATCTCTCATACTTCAACAAAGTTCCAGCATGGCCATTTCATTGATCGCAATTTCTCTCATTCTATTCATCCTCTTTTGCTCGTTTCACCGTGACATTGTATAATTTTTAAGGAGGAATAAGTAGTCGAGGTGAAGTTTTATATTTCACGTAAACAAGAACCATCTCGGTGACAACAATATTTTTCATAACTACAGGTATTGAAATTTCCGATTAACCTGAGGTGATAGAGTTTTGAATTACGGTAGTTGCAATATTCATAATTTTCCGTATTTGCTGGAAAAAAATTGCCAATTTTTCTTCTTTATTCGTTTTTTCTTTCATCTTTCAAATTTTTTCATCAGTTTGAGAGAGAAAAAAAAACATTCGAGCTCATCACTTTTCAATAAAAATCAACATTCAATTCTGATAAATGTAATCATATCGTGTCCACGTGTACTGTCCAATGAATATCATGTTTCTGAAAATGGGAGGTAATGGAACAGATAAACCCACGGAGATACCAGATGTATTCATAGCACCTCATTCAAATAAACAGATTTCACTATGATCAAGAAGTTACAGTCAGAATAACGAAAAAGTGCCCTTCGGGAATAATCGGCTCGTATGTCCCCACCATTGAGGCTGAGCTCGGGCTATGGAAACCGAAGGGCACTCTTTCCTCAGTGGAACTGTAGTTGACGGTTTCAGCGGACCGTCATTGTAGAATGGCCTTGAGGTTCCATCTACAATGTCCGTCACTTCTAAATCATCTGAACTATAAACATTAGACCGCACAACCGAATAATCTGGGTCAAATTTTAAAACGATTAAAGTTGATGAATAAGGAAAAATAAAAATTTGTCTAGAAATTTTTCTCAAAAGAAAGGTCTTTGAATATTGCCTGACAACATCTCTCATTTTCTAAATGTATAATACCCTCTTTGACAAAAATCTGACAATTTCATTTTGACTCAATAACCATTCGAATATTAGAAAAATTCTGTACATTCGACCAGTCTAACCCATAATCTAAACATGATGCAAGACTGTAAGAATTTAAAATGGTTGAGGCAGTGATTATTCTATTGAGCTTATAAGAAGTATTCTGACGGTAGCAAATGGTCTACATAGCAATCTCACATCCGCTACCCGAGAGTCCCTATAAACGGTGAATATTTCAAAGGAACAGAGAACGGATGAAAGTCATACACTAGCGCAAGTTATAATAGAGATATGGAAACCCCATATCAAGCCATAAATCTCGACAATGAAGCATAACGAATTGTGAATAAAAGAACTTATTTTGTTCGTATATCCCTAGTCTCTTTTCTCTCTACCTCTCTTTTACTCTCCATCCCACTGAACACTCTTGACATACAGAAGCGCTGTCACCAGAGGGAACAATGAAATGAGCATAATCGCTGGTAAAATTCACATTTTGTTTTCATCTCCAATTTTTCTCTTTTATTCCCTTTTTTGTTTTTTTAATTTCTCCATCATCCCTATTTCCACTATTTCTACTCATTACTTTTGAAGTATACCATGCAGGATGAGTATTTGCTGCACAAAAAAATCTATTAACTAGGTACAGAATAACTAGTTGTTTCAATTTCATTCAATTAAGTTGGAATGCTTTTTTTATGATTTCAGGTATCAATGCAGGAGACGACACTGGACAACGTCTGTCGTTGCCACATGTTTTCTCTGGTGTTGGCTGACAGTGACTAGATATACAACAGCAACAGCAATGTCAACGACAAACTCGTCACTCGGTTCTACACTGAGGCCGTCACCAACTACCGAAATAGTTTATCAGAGATTTGCAATTGAGCCCCAGGATCAGACCGCCGTTATCGGAAGCCGGGTCACGCTACCGTGTCGTGTACTAGATCAAAAGGGCCCCATCCAATGGACGAAGGATGATTTTGGCCTCGGGGCTGTTAGAAATTTGACTGGATATGAACGTTATGCTATGATTGGGAGTGATGAAGAGGGTGAGTAAATTGGTATTAAAAAGTTGTCTACAAATTTAACAATTTAAGGAAAGAAAAATGAACCGATGTCATCAGACAGTTCTTTGATTTATTTCCATCAAAACTACGTCCACAGATACAGTAGAATTTTGACTTGATAGTTCTCATGCATTTGTTGATACTTCCGATATTTTTTAAGTGAAACTTCTATAGGCGCTTTTGGGTGTGAATCGAATACACGAGAGTTCATAAGTAACGAACACCGACACTATTTGGGAGTGGGAAGTGCCATATATGAGTGTGGTGGGATGTAGGAGGAAGGGGAGGGCAATATGAAGCATTCACGCACAACGTGCCGCATAGAAATGTCGATAATGGCGCGGTCTTCAAAATTCAACCCACGGTAAAAGGCCAGCAGTTTTCCAGTCTAAAAAAGTGGCAATGTATACGTTAAATGTACCAAGTGTTATTTTGAATGTGAAAATATGGTCTCGAATAATCTGGTGTGTGTTATTGTGTACAATGAAATATAAGTGGCATTGCATTCGATAATGTACAAAAACGCCCAGTTAACCGATAGTTTTATTTGCAGAAAATAGTCGAATAGAAAGGGAATAAAAAAATATTTTGTCTATTGATATAATCGAATTGTTTTCAATAATCACCTTTGAATTGGCACTAATATTAGAGTCTCTGATCTTATCCCATCCTAAGCAGTAGGAAGAAATAGTGACAGAACTTCGGAATATCTCCAGATATTCGATCCCTATGAAGTTACACTTCGGTCGCGTAGCTTTCTGGCACTCAATTTTTTCTTCTCCCCCCCCCCCCCCCCCCCTTATCATTTATCGTGAACCATAGCTGGATATACTGGAGAGGCACAGTAACACTCTCAATGCAAACCCTTAAAATCGCTATCAAAGTCAATATCGAACATCGTGGGTATATATACTGATGCTATGTACATGTACATGTTTAATTCATGAGTTTCCACAATACAGCCAAGTTTGAAAACACTTCTATTTCCTTTTACATGTATCTAGGAATCCTCTTTCTCTATTAATGCGACACGATTCCATGGTGCATACATTGCATAGAATCGACATATTCAGCTGAACCATCCATGGGTTCCGGTGTTTTCCCTTATTTCCCTCTCTCACTCACTATTGTCAATAGTTATCAGACACTTGATAACACAGACACTTGAAACCAGAGTGATACATGGTCGGACTCTCATGAATATTCTGTTTCCTGTCTTCAAATCAATTCCGGTCAACTAGGCGTTCTCAATAAATTGGTTCTCCACTCATATTCAATAGAATAATCGATCGCAACAGGGGTGAAAACATTCGCGGATCATGTGACTTGTTAATGACGAATTTATGGAAATATGTATAAAGGTTCTTTCCATACAATAGGAAAAAGCAATAGTATTCATATAGTCCGTCTGTTCAATGGGATATAGACAAAAATGTCATATTTGATTTATTATGTTTTTGCCCTCCAATACTGAATAAATAATGATGAGAAAGCCCTTATTTCAGATATTTGGTGTGCCTTTTTCTGACATTCCACACGTATTCTCCGAGGAAGAGAAAAAACTGTAAAATTTATAAAAATTCTGAACAACTTAAGACATTGTCCTAAATTATTATGGAACTTCTACGGTCATCTTTATTTTCGTGTTTCAATCTTCAATCTTGGTTGGAGACACTCTTTGAGACCTCAATTTTCACATTTGAAGAGACTTGTTAATATCAAATAACCTTTGTTCACTCAAAGGATCAATGAAGATTCCCAAACACAATAGTGTAATTTAATGGCACTTTATCACGTCAATCCTGGTCCAAATTCAAAGTGTCCTCAATAAAGAGGCTACAATAATTTTTAATCAAAATCGGCAGTTTCACTCATATCATTACTAAGTTCATAGAATGCCGATAATATACGACACTTGAACGAAATTAGTTCAGTGAAATCGGTGAATATACGAGAATCCTACCAGGTTAAGCGGTTTCCGAATGCCACTGTAGTAGCACTCAATGTATGTATAGCAACTACTGAACGCTCAAGGCATATACCAATATGTGAGCTAAAGCGCATCCATAATTCGTTTGAGAAAATTAGCAATAGTTGAGGGGTTAGTGGACGATGAAGGGGAGGGCTGAAGTCGCCAACGGGGAGATGCGGGCTTGCACCGGTAGTCAGATACATTTAGGGATATACGGGAAAGCTTTGCCACCATAATCGAGACAACGATTTCCCAGTCTCTGACAGCGGTTGAGTCTTGTTAATTTCATCATCACAGCCGGTGCACCAAGGATATTTGTGTTGTACACCTGACCATCATTTCCGTTCTCTATGATTCATCTGTTTTTTTTTTTTCACAGTAGATATTCTTTAATGGGTGAAACATTTAACGAACAGTCAATAAGAAAAATTGTCTTGTTATTCATGTTTCCTCTCTACAATTATTTTACTCGCATTTCTTTTAGAAGAGGTATGCAATTATTGCCACGTAACCGAACACAATTCCCACTTTCATGTCAAACATTTTCGTGGAAAGCGACGGGTCTCTCTAGATTTCGTTTGATACGAAATTCCCGGTTTACACAAATTTAAAATACCAAACCTCCACTGTTTCTATGAAAAAAAAAAAAAGAAATCACTGGGAAATAAACTCTACACTATTCTCCTCTTCACTGCATGCAATCACTATAATATCTGCCAATGAATTACAAAATTTTCCTTCAAATATCGTATTCAAATTTCCATTAATGATTTACTTTACCTTCTTATGAATTTTGAATAATAGGAGGATTACACTCCGAAAATGGAATGTATTTTAATTTAATTGGAAGTGATTTTATTACTCACTAATTTGAGAGCATTTCACAGTTTCCCTAGAGGTTTCTGACAAATGAATTACCACATTCTAGGTAATACAAAATTTGTAATTCACTAATTATTTTGTAATCCTCCATCCCGGTCGTTGCCACTGTTTTTTATACCTGTAGATACATTGTTTTGAAATGTTACACTTCACAATCATTTACACATTAGCTGATGAACGTATCCCACCACCAATGTTTCATTATCATTGGACATTTTGAAGCATCGCGCGTAACTAGCGAACAGGACGTGTACCAAATGTTCCAGAACTAATTCAAACTTGAACTGCAATTGCTGTTAGTACAACGTCATTCACGAATGTCCAGTTAGCAAGGTCATAATACATAGCCTTTTTGTTGCAGTTCAATAGATGTTGGCCCAAATTAGAGCTGTAGAAAACGATTGAAATACTCATTTACCTGTGCAAACTCATGTTAAACTTTCCTACGTGACAATCATGACGATTATATGAACATATTAAATATTTGAGTTTTACAACTGACTATGTAGTGTTACTTGGCAACATGTCGCACTGGCATAAATTCAACTGGGTCATTCAAAAGTTTGCGAGTTGAAATGAGCATGAATTTTGATTGCACCATCAGAATCCATTTTGCATAAGTTATTGAGAATTGGTTGAATTTTAGAATCATTGTGCGAGAAATTCGGATGATTTCCGATCAATTGTGTAGTGAATTTGTTTCATATAATGCAGTTGAATAGAAACACATAATAAAACATACTGAGAAATCAATTATTCACAACTTGTTAGAATCATTCCGACCACGAGTGATTTTAGAAGATTTGGTTTTTTTTAATGTGTAAACATCTTATCGCTTGCCCCCACCACACTCTGGCTCAGAGTGATTTGGTGTAGATGCGACGGAAGTCCGTAACAGGAAATGACATCGAACTGCGCTGCTCTCTCAACGCAGTCCTTCGGGCGGCCGGCCAATCTCCCTAGTGGGGATATAGCCTTGTCACTAACAGTGGGAGATCAACTGCAGTGTCAATGTAATATTAACAGCGGAACCACGTGTATCTTTATTTTGAGAATAAAAAATAATAATTGACGGAAAATAGAATGGGAAAACGTCAGTTCACATATCATGCATTACAAACTCGTATACATGATAAGAGAGTATTGATTAATCTACTTCACCCCACGCTTCATTCCTAGTTTCATCTGAACAAACAATGAAAGAGTGGAGATGGAAAAATTCACAAGAAATTTGAGGAAATATCAAGAACGTACACCATCTCAAATGTGTCTATCTATTCATTTTTCTGTTCATTTCGATTTCCTGAGTTCCTTCTCCACTGAAGAATTTAATATCCGGGAGACAGTTTCTATCTTGAGTCACAACCCAGACGTATCTACTATTGATTCCTGTATCCTGTTGTACCTATAGCTCCGAGGCGTATGTTATCGGGACATATATCTGAATAACTGAGCGATTGACGATGCCTGCAGGTGGGTAGGAGAGAAAAGGGCCCATTTATATGGAATAAATTCATTGGTTTGATCTTAAAATGACATGCAACATAGTTCAAGGATACCTTGAGTTATAAGTTCTGGGTGAATGATCAAATGTTTCACATAATCATGCAGCAGCATTTGAATATTGCTCAATGAATAAAAATAACTATCATGAATCATCAATATTCGGTCAAACATTTTTAAGCAGTTACTTGAAATGAAATTTCAAAGGATGTAGAAAGTGTAAAAACTATTAATTTATTGTGAATCCACTCAAATCAAAATTCAATATCACTCCTAGGTATATTGAAAATTGGCATGCAATGACCAAGGGAATTTCAACAAATTTTGGATCAGCTTTCAATGAATTTCCAATTCATTGTCTGTATTTCAGTGAATAATATTGATACAGCATTGAAATTTCCATCAAATTGAAACAAGAATACGTACTGTCAGAGATATCAAACATCAGCATACTCCATCATGTCGAATGAAACAGGTGATTATCAAATCTCAATACAGAATTTATAAAAAAATTATTGAAATTCGCAAACTTTAAACTCGAACCCTATTTCATTTAACGACCGACCCAGTGTGTACCATGAATCGCTGGAGCCGAATTAAACTCCCATAATCTCTCATAATTACTCAGCATTTCCATTAAAACTTATTCATCATTGAAAAATAGATGAAATGAAAAACCTCGCTAATGGTTGCACACTAAAAATAGTGTGGAAAAAGAAAACCGATATAATCACAGAACATGAAGTTGTAGAAGTCGAGAGGGGTGAAAGGGGGGTCATGAAGCAAAAAATAGAACAATGAAAATGCATGTATTTTTCACCTCCTAATAGTAACGCCACTGCGATTGGAAGTTAAGAGTGACATTTTTTTCTTCTGATCGACTAGTCACGCGACGTATTTCACTTACACGATTGGAGTGAGTACCCGGGGGAAGAGCTGTAACTACCCTCTGTTCATTGAAATGCACTCGTGTGGAGAAGATTGTGGATTTTCAGTGGCTACTTGAATGTCGATTTTTTTTTTTCAACACCATGCTGCATTTTCTCTCTCTATTGATGTATACTTTTCAGGGATATTTACAAGCAATCAAAAAAGAGGGTCAATCAACTATTGAAATAGGTTCTTTGAACACTTCTCTTTGAAATCAGTAGTGAATTGGGAAAAAGGTTTAAGTCGATTTCATCCTAGGGTCAGTTTTCGATGAATATCTGAGAAACTAAGAGAGATAGCGAAATTTTCATAGAGATCTTGTTTGAAACGCAGATAAATTTAAGGGAATTTTTGAGAGAATAAATTGAATAAATCATCGAAAATCTTTGGGTAGTCTCGAGACCCCTCGGGTTAACGGTCAGGACATCGAGAAAACGATCAACCCCCCCGGTATGAGTCGTTCCTCAACTGTTGAAGCAATAAGATACCTTATTAGTCGTTCTCTAGCTATCGTGAGAGCAAGAAGTATTCTATGAGCATTTGGGGCAGTTAGAGCTATAGCAATAGTTTCAGTTATAAATCAATTAACTCAGAGAATCTCTACACGGAGAAAAAAATCCACTTATAAAAAAAGCGTGTAACGTTTTTTGTCACCTTTTTTAGGCCGCATAGCTTAGCTAACACATTTATATACATGTCTATGTATATATATGAAGTATATAATATATACCATATATATATATATATACATTCTATTATATATTATAAATATTGTAAAATATATAATATAATATATATAATATATGTATTGAAAAAAGAGGTTTCTCGATCTTTCATGCAGAGGAAGAAATTATTTAATTATATCAGAAGGCATTCTATATCAATGAATAAAAAATGATTAAATGACAAAAAAATTAAAAATTAAAAACCCTCGACGTTGGAATTGTAAAAAGAACAATAATTGAATATTGAATATTGGAAAAGGGAAAAATAAAAAATCATGAAATAGAAAGAATGAAAAGCAGACAGCAGTCGGGGGGCACATAAAGTCATGAAAACCGTGGTGTCCCCACTTCTAATTATTTCTAAAATAATTATTTCTAAAAAATCATTTTTTATTTTCCAGTTATTGAGAAATAAAGATTAACGATAGTTACAAAAGAGTGACAAGAATGATCCTTGAGCGATTATCTTCATTTTAGGCCTAAAAACATAATTAACAGCATATTCATAGAGAAGTGAGGGCTGGAATAACGCACAAAAATATGGACCTGCTTTCAGTCAAACGCATGTACCCCTGTGGCGGTGCCGTCGGGGATAAAAACAATGATATCTTTATTCCATAATTTTATGAATTAAACTAATGAGTGCTTTCAGGAGAAAATCTCAAAAAACATTTTTTGTCGGAAAATTTAAAAAGAATGACAAAAAACGTCTTTTGACATTTTCCTGTTGTGAACTGATGTTGATTAGCTCCATACGATGAGAGCTGAGGCGCGCGTAGCGCGCCAGATACGCTAGTTCAGTAAAAATTCCGTGTCATTTTCGTAATCGTGGGGCGACCTTGAAATGTGGGAAAAATTACGTGACTTTCAGTAATTTTTACTTCAAGTGAACGTATAGTCTTTCCGTGATTTTAAGTAAAAAATTACGGAACTTCACGTAATTTTTCCCACATTTCAAGGTCGCCCCACGATTACAAAAATGACACGGAATTTTTACTGAATTTTTTTCTCCGTGTATTGTTCATCAGTTTAAGGGGTCTCCTCAGTTGTTTCCAAAAAACAAGGAGAGCTACCAGCTAATTAGAATTTTCAGGAGAAGTTCGTTAATAAATAAGAAAATTATGTACAAAATAGTGACAACGTTGACCACAGAATAACAACGAAAATAAATTACAAAGTTGCTACTTATACGTGATGTTAAGTGTGGCGTCGATAACTTTAGCGCTTTCCCTATCTTATCCAACAATCGGCATGTAGGAAAAATGCTGAAGTTATCGATGCTCCACTTAACCTCATGCATAAGTAGCAACTTTGGAATTTATTTTCGTTGTTATTATGTGGTCAACGTTGTCACTATTTTGCACATAATTTTCTTATTCATTAACGAACTTCTCCTGAAAATTCTAATTGGCTGGTAGCTTTCCTTGTTTTTTGGTAACCAACTGAGGAGACCCCTTAAAGAAGATCAGCAAATCAACTTCAGTTTAATTCTATTTAAAGATTATTCCTTCTCAGTTTAATCAGTTAAGGTCATCAGTTCAGTTATTTTCAAATTACTAGTTTTTTTTAAGTAATTCAGTGCAATTCAACCCTGATACTGTCCACTATTAACTTTTCTTTTCAATTATTATTATTTCGAGTCATTTTGAAAGCATCAACTGTAAATAAGTGTAATATTTAAAGGTGAAACGAGTGATGAAAACCACAGAATAAACCAGAAACAGTTTTAAGGAATTTGGAGTTTTTCAATTCACTTAATTTATAATAAACCTATTACACTACCCACATCCACGGCAAAAATTAGCTTCCATCTCAAACAGTTTTTTTTTTGTAGAGTAAAATGAGAGCTACAAAAAAGGTATTCACAAAAATTTTGATATCTCCTATAGATTTGAAGATATCCATCAAAAGCTGACCCTAGGATGAAATCAACTTAAACCGTTTTACCAATTCGCTACTGAAATGTTAAAAGCAAAAAAATTCTCACTGACAGATGACATATTTAATTATGCAGTTTAGGTAAAATCGACGATTGAGCGGTGCTGCTTCAAGAAAGTTAAATCCTTCATCATAATGTTGATTGACAATGAAAGATTGTCTTGATTGTTGACTTTTTATTCATGTTCTGATTGGTTGATGCATCAATTAATGATTTCCATTATTACGGAAATCGTTCCATTTGTATTGAATTGCGCGCAGTTCATGTGTAGTTTTTTTGGTTATGTTTTTTTTTTGGTTATTCATCTGTTGTTATAACCGTTTTTTTCTTTCCATTTTCCCTATTTTTCAGCTTTTCTCACGAGTTGTGTGTAGCCCGGACGCCAATTATCAAATATTACACGAGAAATAATCAAGAAGACAAAATTTTGGGTGGGCCGATTTCAGGGGTCAGCCATTCTCCAGTCAGAGTGGCCAATTTTGACATTTTCTCTAATTCAACGATTTTTCAATTTCTATCGCGAGTTCTGAGTAGCCGGGCAGCTATTATAGAGATATCAAACGAGAAAGAATCGAAAAGACAAAGTTTTGGGTGGGCCGGTTTCAGGGGTCAGCCATTCTCCAGTCAAAATGGCCAATTTTGACATTTTCTCTAATTCAACGATTTTTCAATTTTTCTCGCGAGTTCTGAGTAGTCGGGCAGCTATTATAGGGATATCAAACTAGAAAGAATCGAAAAGACAAAGTTTTGAGTGGGCCGGTTTCAGGGGTCAGCCATTCTCCAGTCAAAATGGCCAATTTTGACATTTTCTCTAATTCAACGATTTTTCAATTTTTATCGCGAGTTCTGAGTAGCCGGGCAGCTATTATAGAGATATCAAACGAGAAAGAATCGGAAAGACAAAATTTTGGGTGGGCCGGTTTCAGGGGTCAGCCATTCTTCAGTCAGAGTGGCCAATTTTGACATTTTCTATAATTCAACGATTTTTCAATTTTTCTCGCGAGTTCTGAGTAGCCGGGCAGCTATTATAGAGATATCAAATGAGAAGGAATCGAAAAGACAAAGTTTTGGGTGGGCCGGTTTCAGGGGTCAGCCATTCTCCAGTCAAAATGCCCAATTTTGACATTTTCTCTAATTCAACGATTTTTCAATTTTTATCGCGAGTTCTGAGTAGCCGGGCAGCTATTATAGGGATATCAAACTAGAAAAAATCGAAAAGACAAAATTTTGGGTGGGCCGGTTTCAGGGGTCAGCAATTCTTCAGTCAGAGTGGCCAATTTTGACATTTTCTCTAATTCAACGATTTTTCAATTTTTCTCGCGAGTTCTGAGTAGTCGGGCAGCTATTATAGGGATATCAAACTAGAAAGAATCGAAAAGACAAAGTTTTGAGTGGGCCGGTTTCAGGGGTCAGCCATTCTCCAGTCAAAATGGCCAATTTTGACATTTTCTCTAATTCAACGATTTTTCAATTTTTCTCGCGAGTTCTGAGTAGTCGGGCAGCTATTATAGGGATATCAAACTAGAAAGAATCGAAAAGACAAAATTTTGGGTGGGCCGGTTTCAGGGGTCAGCAATTCTTCAGTCAGAGTGGCCAATTTTGACATTTTCTCTAATTCAACGATTTTTCAATTTTTCTCGCGAGTTCTGAGTAGTCGGGCAGCTATTATAGGGATATCAAACTAGAAAGAATCGAAAAGACAAAGTTTTGAGTGGGCCGGTTTCAGGGGTCAGCCATTCTCCAGTCAAAATGGCCAATTTTGACATTTTCTCTAATTCAACGATTTTTCAATTTTTCTCGCGAGTTCTGAGTAGTCGGGCAGCTATTATAGGGATATCAAACTAGAAAGAATCGAAAAGACTAAATTTTGGGTGGGCCGGTTTCAGGGGTCAGCCATTCTCCCAGTCAGAGTGGCCAATTTTGACATTTTCTCTATTTTACCTACTTTGCAGTGTTCCTTGTGAGTTTTGAGTAACCGGGCAGCAAGTATAACAAATATAACAAGCTTTCATATTCGAAATGTTAAGAAATGATGGAAATTGTGCGCTACAGCGCTTACTGGAAGGTCGTCGCGCGGCTTAGCGCGCATGATGCCCTAGTGTCGCATAAATTCCATTCATTTCACTTCTACAGATTCATTCATTCTGTTGTGTTTTAACTATTAAATAAACTATTCAAATATGATGACCTGAATTTTCATTAATGATTAGCGTAAATAATTGACACGTGATATGAAATCGTTACAACGAGAATTTGCAAAATTCAATGAATTTTATCGTTTTATTGATATTAATGTCAAATATTTGATATCTCAAAATTCTGAAATATCTAATGATATAAACTATTCAATCTATCAATTGCTGCGAGTACCAATCAATATCGAAATTCCTGCTGCCAGTGTTCATCAATGATGAAGTTTATTTCGATATTTTACGATTCGGATCAAATTGAATCAATTGGCGAAGGGAATCGGATATTCGCTGAGAAAATAGAGGATGTACAGTGGGTTATCACCTGAAGTGCTTATATTTATCTATTAATATGTAACTATATATAAAAACTCGGTACTCAAAATACATGACAGGCAGAATTAAAATAAAAAATACGAAAGAATCATTGTAATTCATGCGTCGTAGATTTTTGAAGAGCTATACTAGTTTTTTTTTTTCTCCATCTCTATATCCACTGGAAAAATACAGTGCAGTGAATGCTCTCTTGTGAACTGATGCGCTTGCATAAATAATCATCCATTTCTAGGGTGACGTTATTATTATTAATAACGAGGCCGAGTGTATATCTCGCTGTAGAGTACGTCACACAGTAATAATATAAATGCACATAGTACTGCACATACAATGTCAGTCACGGGCGGATACGGTTTCGTTGGAATGTGCCACTACTCTGGGGATTACCAGAAACAAAAAAATTCACTATATTTCATCTCTTTGTATTTTCTTTCTCGCAGATTTTTTTTTCTTGTGTAAGCAGGACTAAAGCAGCTTATAGTTCACAAACTTGTGGACAAAACAACTGAATGAAGGATGAAGCTTTAGTTTTAATTAAAATTTTGATATTTAATTGAAAAAATAATAATGTTACAAGTGTTTCAATCTTAAGATTATTTTATCTAATTTTATTGTTGGTTGATTTTCTAGGGGATTTTTCATTGCACATTTTTCCGGTGGAATTGGAGGACGATGGTAAATATCAGTGCCAGGCTTCACCCACAAATGATGGACAACCTGGGCTAAGATCGAGATTCGCACGTTTGAGTGTGCTTGTACCACCCCAGAAGCCAAAAATTCTTCAAGGTGATTTTCTTGTTACTACGGAGGATCGTGAACTTACGCTGGAGTGCATCAGCATCGGGGGAAAACCAGCAGCAGATGTAAGTTTCTGGTTAATTTCTTCATTTTTCTCCTTTACTTCTGATACAATACAAGAACAGCGTGAAGTAATTTATTTGTAGTGAAGGGAAAATTACTCCGCTTCTGTTTATATTCGAGGAGAACAGAAAACGTTGAAAAGGATGAAAAATATTATGAGCTTTGTGAAAATGAAATATAGAGAGAATTGAATTTGTTCGTTTCTTTTCTTCTCTTTTCATTAGAGTCTATCTACTGATACAAACTTTGAGAGAATATTCAAAGCGCTTCGTTTCATGATTTAAAAACCGTATTCTATTATTTTGTTCTTAAACTCATTTTTAGAATTGCATTTGAGTTTGTATTCTGTTGTAATAAATATGAAAAAAATACGGGAAAAATAAAACTGAAGATATTTGTTATAATGACATAAAATCCTAGGAAAAATTACAATTTACGTCCAAAAATTTCGAGTACCTGCAAAAGAGGGAGAATGGAACATGGGTACTCTCATCTGCAGCACTTGAACTGTCATTGGATAAAACCCCCATTTAATCTCTATCCCTCTATTCCCCCCTCTTTCTCCTTCTCTCTCGCCCACTCGTTAGATAGTATCATCGTGAAAAACTCGAGGAAACTCCTCCATACATTTCCCAGTAACCAGGCGCACCCACTCCATATTTCGTGACACTTGCTTTATTATTCTTACCCGCCTCAGTCATTTAAAACCCCACCATCATTAAAGTCTAGCAGAACTCTCCATCTTATCTCCACTTGTCTGTGTCTTCATTATCCAAGTGTTTAAATACAATTTTATCGTAATTTAGTATCTCCTTGAAGTATCTTGATTCTCTCCTCTTTTTTTTTTCTTTCTTTCCTCTCATTACTCTCTGATCTTTATTCTCTCATTTTCATTTATTGAACATGTGTTTAACCCAGAGAATCAGGATTTCGTATATAGTCGAACGGAATTTGATCCTCGACGGAATGACCCGATCAACTCCCTCAGTTCGCTGACAGTAATGCTCGGCACTATGTCCACTTTACTCTTCTCCAACACACACACATATTTATGGAGCATTGGATATGTATGTGAGCTTATCGGATTGAAGACAAAATAGGAACATAAGGGATGAAAGCCGCTTAACGTAAAACAGACCAGACATAGGATATGAATGAACCACTTGTAAAAAATTCAATGGTCATTCGTCTATCTGAATGGATATATACCAACGATTTTTCTTCTCCGGCCTCTTTATTTATTTCGATACTAAATTGACAATTTCAGTAGCTCTGTAGAGTTGGCGAAATTAATTGATTGGATTTAGATGGATAAGTTGAATGAAAATAGGAAGTTTTCAAGTAAAATAGTTGATTAATTTGGTAGTGATTTATTAATGAGTCATTATCTTCATCAAGTAGCAATTATGAGTCATATATTATTTACAACTAGAAAAAAGGGAGGACAAGGTTTCACATAATGTATAATTCCAGGAAGAAATAAACAAAAATATATAAAGTTAATTAAATAAGGTTTATATGTAATGCAGGATATCTCTGAAATATGATAAACCAAGTGCATAATGCAATCATAATAATGAAACCCAATGGTGGAAAGCTGAGACTGTTAAGGATGGCCAGAGAGGAGAATATGTATCTTCTTGTTGGCTCTGAAAATGCAAAGCGTTTTTTCAAGTTTAACCCTCGGCTTTGTGCCAGCATGATGATATTCTAAACCTCACTCTCGGATTTTTATTTACATATTCCAACCTCATCACTGTACCGATGGGAGCGGCAGAAGCCACCCCCAACACTTTCCTCTGGAGTTTTAATAGTTTCCGCATAGCGTGTGAAGCCATTTTCCTTCACCACGTAATTGACGTATTTACCGGGAATGAATGAACTTTTCCATCTTTTATTTTTGATATTTTTTTTTTTGGGTTGGCGTTTGCTTTGTCGTTGTTTCGACGCAACAACGAATGAAGAAAAATGAAATTCAGAGCAGATGAGTTTATTCTCAATATTTGAGGATGTTTATAATGTTTACGAAAATGGAATTTTTCATGGTCAAGAAAAATTCCGATTTTTTTTTTGCTGATGAAGGAACATGAAAAACCAACTTTTCGGATGATAAAAAAAAATTAGTCGCAATACATTTGACAAAACAAAATAAACAAATTTTTCCTTATACATGGACTCTTATGGGATTTATTGTCAAATTGATAATTCACCTACTAAAAGACTCTAAAAATAGAAAAAAAAATAGACGTTCATGCGAAATAATATACCAAATCTAATGACCAAAGAAGAATTTGGTGGATCCAGGCAAATAATCGAGTTATTCAAAGAATTCAACCCCATATAATCCCATGTTAACGCATGTATTTGATACATTTTGGCCATTTCATTTATCAATAATAAACTTGGGTTGGTGGGTTAAATTTTTTATCAACATGAAGGAACTAACTTCCTTTATCAGTTAAAGAAAAATCAATTTTTTTTTGAATACTCACGACTTTATTATAAACATCCTTAAGGTTCGAGAGGAACTTCCGTATTAATTATATAAAAATGAATATTTAAGAATTCCAGGGCTTTTGATTCTAGAGGCTTGGATTTTTCTTTCGAATTTATGGAGTTGAGTTTTATGCCAGTCGATGTTTAAAATTTATGGAAAGGTTGTGAATCATTTTTGTATTGATATATGGTGAGGGTCAGAACGATGACAGGAACATGTATGGCTTTTATTGGAAATTCTATAACCATTTTCATTTTTCTCACTCAACTTTTTTCAAATTCCCGAGATAGGGAAATTATTGCATTGACCCCGGAAATTGAAAATCGATTTGATCATATCATCATGTACCATGGTCTGTATGATCATTTTGTTTTTTTTTTCTTTTTGCCTAGGATTAAACAGAATGCACTTACGCATCAATTTTTTCCAGGAAATTTTTGTTGGGGAAATTAATTTCGGGAACTCTCTCTCTCTTATTCCAAAAATTTTATCAAATCGAAATCTGTAATGCGACTCTTTTCGTCAGAATCATATTTGGCCCCTAAGATTACACGAGTAATTTTCATTAAACCTCTTCCTCTGGGAAATTGAGATGAGTTCCAATGACTTGAAACATTTCAACACCTCTCCACTAGTTTAAAAACTAAGATACTCAATTCAATTTATTTTGAATTTTTGAAAAAATGATGCACAGAATTATTATTAATTATTATTTATAAGAATAACTGGATTGAAATTGATGCAAATATTTTCAATCAATTTTCCTCAAAACTCAATTGGCCATAAAAGGACGTGTATCTCGTGAACAAACATGTCCCATCCATCTCATTTCACTTTTAATGAAAAACCAATATCCATCGCTGTTATTCCAGCGAAGATGATTCTTTCTCTCTCTCTCTCTCTCTCTCGCAATAGCTCTCCTTTATCATTCAATAAACTCCTGGAAGTCTTTTATATATCAATTAAATGAAAACTTTCCCCCCTCAGTGACGAATCTTCATTTTCTCGAACTCCATCTCAATTCACCAATTCACATCAAATCGAATTTTTTCCCCCTGTCTTCATATTAATCCTCGAGTCGTTGCACCACAAGCTCATCGCCATCAGACGAGATCCAACTTATAAGGCGTCACTGCAGAGAGAGTGAGAGGCTGAAAAGATGCGACCACTCGAAGGTTAATGAGACTCCTGAGAATTACTCTCTAGTTAATTTCATAAATTTTAGCACTTTTGTTTTCCATCTATTTCCAACGACTTAAACAAACTTACTCATTAGAAAATTACCCTTCGAAAAAATGTGTCAAACTTTGCGTTCCTGCTTTCACTAGGGAAAGAAATGTATACGGCATCAAGCGGATAAAAGTTTACGAAATTGGAAGCAACCACAAGAACTTTTTTATTAGTTTAAAGAATTCGACCTGTTGACCGGTGTGCGAGTACATATATCATTTATTGACTCTAGAGGAAAAGTGAAATTATTTTCGAAAACATTTCAACTTTCTAATTTACACCAACTTCATTTTTTATAGATATCGTAAATATCTTGTAAATAAGTGGGTAGTTGTAGCTAATTTCTTCAAGGGATATGTATATTTTTTCTTTAAGTGAAACTTCTATAGGCGCCTTTGAGTACGAATGAAATACACGAAAGTCCGTATGCAACGGAAGTAACCGACACCATCGGGGAGGGGGCAGCGCCGTGAATTGGTGTGCGCACAGCGCAACGATGCCCCCCCCCCCTCCCCAACGGGGGACACCGTCTTCCATAAAGTTTCACTTCCGTCGCGTAGCTTCTACGCTCTCTTTTTTTTAATTGAAGCATTCTCGCTCTAAAATTGAACGCAATATGATTCTAGGTCAATTCATCCCATGACAATTTCATCCCAGTCGATTCATCCCAAGACAATCTTATTCCAAGGAAATTTCATCCCAGACGATTTCATCCCAAAAAATATGATTATGTTAAAACAATAATGACAACAACAAATTAAGGAAATATTAATATCAAATATATTTTTGCAAAAAAGGCAACAAAAATTGAACAGTAATTTCAAATTCATAATCATTATTTCAAAAACTGTCAGCTCATTACAAACAAAACCTCAAATGATCCCCAATAATTCCAAACTCCTAGATAATTACAGAATAGACATATACTAAACAGCAACACAAATCAATAGTCAGCATTAACAGTCCGACCAGATCATTCACATTCACTAAAATTTCCAAGAAAATATCGATCGAATGGCAATCAATAAAGTAGCAATACCTAAGTACACATTCAACTGAATGAGTCATGGTCAAGTGGGCGACTCACTCAGATCTCCATACCAAAATAAATATATCAACATGATCAATCAAAAAGACTAATTAAGAAACAATAATAAACAACAAAGGATGAAATTGCACCGAGATGAATTTTCCTGGGATATAATTTCCCTGGGATGAAATTGTCATGGGATGAGTTTGTGGGATGAAATCTCATGGGATGAATTGACCGGATACCGATCATATGTAAAGCCACTGGTTGAGTTGTTCAGAATTGACAACTCGGTGAATCCCAAAGGCAGACTCTGATAAAACCCTATTCAACCAACAACTTTATGTTTTATCTCATGAATTTCTTTTACCTGTTACAGATCACGTGGATTGATGGGCTGGGTAATGTTCTACACTCAGGCATTGAGACATCAATTGAAAAATACGAGGACGGGCCATTGTTCACTGTTAAGTCAGTGCTAAAAGTTATGCCGCGGAAGGAGCATCATAACACAACGTTCACATGCCAGAGCCAAAATGCTGCTGATCGTACACCACAGAACGCTAAATTACGCGTAGAGGTAGGAAAATTAATAGCTGAAAAAATATAATTCATGGAAGAAAGTATTCCACCATGTTTTCAAATTCAGTAGCCAAGTGATTTGAAGGAAGATGAGTTTGAAAGTCCTTTGGAGATTATATATGAATATCTTATTGATTTCAATGAATATTGTTTATCATTAATTATCATTTATAACTTCCTGGATCGGTATTTTTGTGAGAAGAATTCTTGTGAAATGATCGCATCGCATTACATGGCATGAAGCTTTATTTTAATTCTTTCCAAGTTCAATATTATAGTTGATACCTTCCTGAAACTCGTCTTTCATTAAGCCCGGAAAAGTCCAAGACTCGTGGATTACTTCCATATCTATGATTTCCTCAGCATCAAAATTTAATCCAATTTAATTCATCTTTTTAGGTACGTTATGCCCCAAAAGTTTCGTTGAAAATACGTTCGGGTTTATCTAAAAATGGACGAATTGTCGAGGGCTCAGAACTCAGATTCAGATGTCGTGCCGAAGCTAATCCACCAGAAATGGAGTACAGGTGAGTGTGAAATCGT
This sequence comes from Coelinius sp. EB29, assembly GCA_035578325.1. Classification (NCBI taxonomy): domain Eukaryota; kingdom Metazoa; phylum Arthropoda; class Insecta; order Hymenoptera; family Braconidae; genus Coelinius; species Coelinius sp. EB29. Next base: position 1,689,010 of record JAOZGT010000022.1, on the reverse strand, counting down.
AAATAAATTCTCATACAGAAAATATTATGACAGACGTTCAATATTTTGAATCTATTAATCGGATAGCCAAGCTATATGTATATCCAATGAATTCTGATAATGTATTCATTATGCATTCATGTCCTCAACAAATGATTTTAGAAAAAAATATCTAGTGATATTTTCCTAATCAAAGGAAATTTGCCACCTATGAAAAGAGTAAATGTGGACGTCCGCATGAAAAGGGCCCACTTTGGCGGTATTGGACTTATGCATACTACCCTTTTCTTGATATGATTCCCCTCGTTTCAAGCCAGGAATGATCCCAAAATCGTAGAAAATGACGTCTCTATCGAATATCAAAGAAATAATTTAACATGGGCTTAAATGGGAGATGTGAACACAAAAACATGAATATCTCGGAAACTAAATGCAACAAAGTGGGCCCTTTTCATGTGGACGTCCACAAATATTTAACTTTTTCAAACTCTCCAATAATGCAATTGGAACATTGAATCCATAACTACCAGTGTTATTATTATTTCTGCCCCTTCTCTTTTATTACACCCAAACCATTCACACATAACAATATTTTCCAATATTATACTGTACAGGTGGTACATCAATGAGAAAACGGTAATAGGTGACTATACGACAGAGATGATAATCCATAATGCCACTCGGGAGCTGCACGATGCGATTGTAAAATGTGAAGTTCACAACGAGGTCGGCAAGAGCGAGGAAACAGAAACTCTGGATATAACTTGTAAGTATTATATACTTCCATATACATACTTCGACTTATCTATTATTGTTGTGCTCTGTCACATTCTATATATCATTCGAATCATGATGAATTCTTCCTTTTCCTGATGAAATTTTCCAGAGAAAATGTCTTCTGATGATTTTCGCTAAATTCAATAATCATTATCAATCACACATAAATTGATATAATTTTATAGATCAAGAAATGCATTATTCGTTATTTATAACTGATTAAAATTGAAAGAATCCCAGGATATCTCATCACAGACATTCTCCTTATATTCTCTCTCGAAAATTCTGCTTAAATCAAATTTTCACCTCTCCAATAATAAAATTACAAGTTCCAATGGGAATTTATCTATTTATAAAATTCTGATGATCATCATCAAATTTAATGTGAATGCCCTATTTCTTTTCTTCACAAAAACAGAGATATACTCGGCGAAAACTGATTTGAATGTAAAATTGACTCAGCTCGTTTTACCACTTACTCCTCAATCGATAAAAAAATCTGAATTCTCTACTTTATTTCAGATGGCCCTCAATTCCGTCATCCTCCAGTATCCGTAGAAACTCATTACGGTGCAACCGAAATTCTTCAATGCGATGTAGATGGTAATCCAACACCAGAAATCCTCTGGATTCACGAGGATTCAGACAGAATAGTGGCAACTAGTCCAAATATAAGTGTAGCAGTGAGTCCCGATACATCTGGACGTTACTACTGTAAAGCACATGTGGCTGGATTTCCAGAATTGACTGGATACGCCAACATCTTCATCCGTGCACCACCGAGCATTGTATCACAAAGGACCCAGTATGTGCCGGATGAGGGTGTAGTCAAGGTAAAATAAACAATGAATCCATATACCACTATTTCATAGCTATCCCATTTCTTTTTTTCCCCATTCTGTGGAGGGGAAACTATTGTGAACGGGAGAAGTGAAACAAGAAAACAAATCAAAATCGAAAAGCAGATGAAAGGAGAGAGGTAGAATCGATCCCTGTGACAATATTTCTTACTTTACCTTTTTGCTTTCTTTTTCGATCATTTTTCTTCTTCTTTCTTTCCAACTCAAACAGAGCGTTATATCTACGTACAAATATCCGCCGTGAAATATATGGTGACACTGGGCACTGGACAAACTAGGCCACTTGCTTCAAAATTCACAAATACTCTATGTGTAGGTTTTCCAGCTCAGAGGTTTACAAAACCCAGTGGCACATACATATAGAAAATGTAAATACATGAAACTCAACAATTTTTGGCTCAATTTTAACCCATCTCTGTTGCAAGTTGTGTCAGAGTGGAAAAGCGAAACCGAACAAAAGTGGAGGAATGAGGGGATTGAAACAAAGGGTTATCTAGATTGTTAATGTCGATAACCAGTTATACGACCCGCATTTGATGATAATGATTTTGTCATTTTATGTGTTACTATATCTGCCTTTTTTTCTGGTCTCTTTCCAGGTTAAATGTACTGCGATATCAGTGCCAAAAGCTGATTCTGTTGTATGGAGTTTTGCTGGTCGTGAGCTAAATTTCTCATCAAACAATACACCGTTCTACGTACAAGAGGAGTATACACCAGAGAGAGTTGTCAGCACTGTTACACTTTTAGAGCCTATATCGACGTACTTTGGGGATTACAACTGCACTGTTACCAATAGCTTTGGTACAGACTCAGTCATTATTAAACTTACGACTCACGGTAAGCTGAATTTGAAGGAATAAGAATCATTCATGTTCGCTTACATTTCATAAGGCGTCGGAAATGTTTAAATGATTCCAAAATATTCAACAAAATTGGGGTATTCGATGGTGTATTGAATGATAATTTGATTGTTAATTGAAATGAACCAATTTGTATAGTGAATCGAATATGAGTCATTAGTGAGATGAAAGGAAAATTTATCCATTCAGGTGTACGCAAACAAAACTAATTTGTTATAATGTTTTATTATTATCAATCAGCGGTAGAAATTATTTCTAATTCCATTTAAATTCATGACCAGAAAGCCAAAAAATTATGTTGAGACTTTACTCATCCGTGAAATAATTGTGTAATCAACAAAGACGTCATTCGATTTATTAAGTTCTATAATTTCAATACAGAATCAATACTCTGTTCTTCATTCTTTCCTTTTGAGTCAAAAACATGAAATTAAACCAGACATGACGCTCAGCGTTGATTCCAGTCGATTGGCAACTTATCCTGATAATTATCGGACTGGTGGTCTGCCTAATTCTCATTGGCATCATCGTAGTTCTCATTCTGCACTGTCGTGATCGCATCAAACAACCCAGAGTGAGATCAGCCGAGGCTGCTGAGAACGAGTTGCGTAAGTATCGTAAGTAAAAGTTTCATTTTTTGTTCTGTCTTTTAATACATAATTTTTAAGCACTGTATTCTTTATTCTTGCACCTATTCGAATGAAGTAATTATTCCTCAATCGTCGAAACATTTGGACTATTGCCAATACGAATGAATTTTAAATATCAACTCATTTCGTCTCGATACCCTGAGAATTAACAGGCAACCGTTGAAAAAAAAAAAAAAAAAAAAAACCAGCAAGTCATATAGTACTCGAGATCTACAGTACTCAACAGAAGTTTTGTCCCACTCAGCCGTATAGTTCAATGGTAAAAGTGGACAGAACTTATGTTGACGACTGTATGTGTAAACATCTCATCGCCGCTGTACGGGATTGTAATCCCCACTAGCGACATCGGCTGGCCGCCCGAGGGACTGCGTTGAGAGAGCAGCGCAGCTCGACATCATGTCCGGTTGCAGACTTCCGTCGCATTTACACCAAATCACTCCGAGCCAGAGTGTGGTAGGAGCGAGCGATAAGATGTTTACACATCAATAATATTATTAATTAATTTATATGTGTGTTCATCTCCATTTTAATCAGATATAACAAAATTCGATCATGGGTAATTGGAGTAAAAAGAAGACGATGTCAATGAATTGTCATTGAAAGCGACGTTTCGCTAAATATATTTTGGCCACGTGGCCTCGTGGGCGTTTGACAAGTGCCAGTTTCTTTCATATGTATTCCACTAAAAATGTCTCCTTCCTATATAAAAACCATTTATTAATTTTATGTAACTAGATGTCAGTAATGTCAAGAGCCTGAGGAAGCTAAAATATATTTAGCGAAACGTCGCTTTCAATGACAATTCATTGACATCGTCTTCTTTTTACTCCAATTACCCGTGATCTAATTTTATTATTAATTAACAATTTCATGAATTTTTTACCTTTTAATCAATCACTATACTACCAATTAAATTGATAGAAATGAAAAGAAACGCAAAATATAATGATGTATTCGACGAATGCTTAACAACAGCCGCATGAGAGCTGTCGCCTACTTGTCCTATTTGAGAAAGTACATACACATAAATGAACATCGTTAGAGTCGAAATATCTCGAAAACGCGTAAAACTGATTCCTCATTGGTCAATGGCAATAGGCATGAAGTTGATTAGGTTTCACCCGGGAAATTTGAATCCTATCCTATTTGAGAAAGTACATACACATAAATGAACATCGTTAGAGTCGAAATATCTCGAAAACGCGTAAGACTGATTCCTCATTGGTCAATGGCAATAGGTATGAAGTTGGTTAGGTTTCACCCGGGAAATTTGAATGAGTGAAAATCAACACTCACACAACGCGCTTCACTGTCTCGTTTTCTCTTAAAAATCGTAGATGTATTAAGTATTCTCATTTTTCTTAATGTTTGTTTTTTCTATCATCCAATAGAAGAGACAGATTCAAACGCAGATCGCTACCGTGAAAGTGATCGGAGTAGCAATCTCTCAGACGTCAAGGCAGATATACGCGCTGGATCTAGCGTCAGCAATGCGGAGAGCGTAACCGCTCTAGACAGTGAGGGTGAAGGGAGTACGAGGGGTGTCAATGCATTGGCTCTAGCTGGCCCGGTACCTAATCCACTTGGTTATCGATACAGCGCGGACTACACGGAACCCTCGTTTCCACCAAAGAACACAGTAAGTCGTTGTAGTCCGACTGTAGATGTTATTTACTAATCTCCGTCATTGATTTTCTGCTTACCACTTGAGTGTTTCCATTAGCTCCCCATTGTTTCCTGACTTTCCAAAGACCGCAACTCTGGATGAGTGATTCATTTGTAAATTTAATTAATTTCTTAATTAGTTGTACCAAGTGAACTGAGTTTCTGATACGAAATAAAAAATGCTCTTCCACGTTGAGAAATTAACTTGAGTTTAACTGAATTACATTACGCTCAAAAGTACAAAATTTTCCATTAATAATTATCATATTTCAAGGAGGAATCATTTTGTAAATGAAACACCTCTCATCATTATCGTAATAATCCTTTTTTCTTTAATCAAGTCCCATCGTAATAATTCTATAATTAACAAATGTGGCATTGTTGAGTCGAACCAGTTTCCTACAGATGACATCAAGCTTTTCAATCATTAATTTGGATGAAAAAGTGAATGAATAAGGGTTTTCATTATAGATAGAAGCTTTTTCTGAGATCCACTCCTCCAAAAATATTAATTCCAACCAAATGAATGATCCTCTCATGATTTATGATCTTAATGTATTCATCAACATTAACAGGACGGCAGTAATAACAACGGTTATGTACCCTATGTCGATTATACGAGGGACTACATGCCACCCAGTACACAGGGAATTGGGGCATCGCGGGAATCACTCAGTCGTATACCCTCAAGTGGTATATTGGCATCGAAGAAAATTGGCCTGAGTTCGGCCAATTTGGGGAATACCACACCACAAACTACACCAATAATTGATCCAAGATTCTCGGCTGCATATGGCAATCCATACCTGAGGTAATTGCCTATGGAAATTGCACAATAACATTAATACTTCGTGTAGATTTATCTTTGAAATTCAGAAGTTGAGAAACATTTCACACTATCAAATCTCCTTGGTTCTCATTATTCTGTGAAGATTTGAACACTTTACGAAAATTAGTGAATTTTAAAGGAAATTCCAACAGTTGAAAACACCTTTCTCATTCCTTTTATCCATTCTGATCACCAGAATGTCAGCAGCTGAGCAACTGCGGCACGCACCCCACACGGCCATACCGGGGGTGACGCCAGCACCACCCCCTTATACTCAAGCAATGCGGATGAATAGCCTGAGCACGCTCAATGGTGCCGGACCACAGGTAAATATCCCCCTGGGAAAGGGCCGCCCCAATTTTCTTAAGCGCCTATCATGATTTTTATCGTGAGCAAAGTGTTGGGATTAATTTTGAAAATTTTCGAACACTTTTTTTCACGGAGTCATCAAATATTCTGGAACATTGTGTAGTGATTGTCCTTGATTTTTTTCTTTTGGATTCTTGTCATTATGTTTATAGCCAAATTATCTTTCCTTTCTATCGATTTGATGGATAGATCGAGTATGATGAGAAATAAATAACAAAAACTATAAGTGAAGCTGAAAACTTTCTCCGTAGAATTTGAAATTGATATTTTCATCATGATAGACTTTTTCTACTGGGAAATTCGATCCCATGAGAACAGAATATGGATTTAGAGTAGAAAATAACGGGCAGCATGAATAGAATAGAATAGGATATTCAATAATCTACATTACTATTAGTAATTCGACTCAGATAAATTCATTATGGTGGTCTTCGTCATATGTCAAATTACAGTAGACTCTCGTTATAGTTGAACTCATGGGGCAGTAGGGGAAGCGAATTCGGACAATTCGACTATATTTTTCTACCACCACCACGCACTTCGAATTTGAGAGAAATTTATTTTTCGTCTTTATTTCTTCTGTAATTCTGTAATATGCCTCACCAGAAAAAACAATGGATTGTTTACATCTTAGGGCCCGAAGGTGATAGAGTGGGGGAAGCGTTAATCTTCGAAAAAATCGATATGAGGGGAAGTTCGACTATAACGAGAGTGCTTGTAACGAGAGTCTACTGTATTTTATTATCTATCGTTTCATAAACGATACATGACAGATAATTGTCAATTAGAAATATAAAACTCAACAATGTAGTCGTGTACATTTGTTCTATAAGGTTTGATGTTACGATCAATATTCAAAAATTGCAGAAACGTTATACAGATCATCTTGCACAAATTTTTTATATTTATTTTTCAACCTAATTCTAGAACGGATCAGATGATCAATCTAGATTTTTCTCCAAATCATGAAATCTATTCAATTTCAACTGTCAAATGAATTGATAATCATGCATTGAAAATAATTGATTACAGGCGCCCCTATCTGCGCATTACATAACCGGAGGCCCAAACGGTGGTGTAGCAACAGTAAAACGTGCATCTGGTACAGGTACACTAGCAACGCATGTATGAGATCAGGATATTAAGTAGAATCTCCCGTGACGAGATTACTATTGCATTGATAGCCTTGCTCATGATATTGCCAGTGCTCCAAAAACACATTCATTCATGGATACAACTCTCACCTCTTCATCACGTTGCAACGAAATTTCGCAGCCTCTGAAATACGAATATTCAGCATTACCCGTGCAACTTGAACGGCTCTCATATCACAGTAATGTTGACACAATTGAACGAATTAACAATGTACTTGATCAGTTGCGAATTGCGAGTGATAATCATCGTAGACTTATTGAGGAAAAACTCACTGAGGAACGCCGTTTTGTGAATGAAGTCAAGAAACGGAATAGAACAGCAACAAATAAATTTAATGTGTATTCGTTGGGACACTCGACTGGAAATACAAGAATAATCACAAAACATCCTGAAGCTGGTAAATACCAGGAACCTGAGTCCAACAGATTAAAACTCATACTTGTAAATATGAAATTTGGGGGAATATCTTGTGAGTCTGTTTCACAGAACTCTAAACGAAATGTTAGAAAATTGACGAGTGATGTTTTTGAAAAAAAGTGCCAGAGTTGGAGTGAAAAATTACGGGGATGTGACTACGATTCAATTTTCGTTTGACAATGATTAATTATTCATCGATATTAATCGAGGAATGAGGTAAAAATTTAGGAGCGGATCGACTACGATTATCTATCTTGATAAAGGCCACTCTTTATTGACAATCTTTGGCTTGTTAAAAGCTAAAAAAGTTAAGTATTAAATCTATATTCACTGCCCTCTTTTCCACCCAAGTAAACTAAATAATTTATTCTACAATTTCGTTCTAAATTCAATGATTGTTTGTGCACATTATCAGGGTTAATGTACCATTCGAAATTGCCTGGGAATATTCAACTATTTGATTAGTTGAGTCATTTAATTTTCAACTTCCTCCCAGCGCAGATTCAAATGACTGAGGAAATTGCTAGATGAACACTTTGGTGTTTAAATTAATGTCAATATGCCCGGATTTGGGTTTAAAAAATAAATAACCCTCAATTCATTATTTGAGAGAAATAGGTTTCCATTGGCCTGGAATTATTTGTATATAACGGGCATTTCCTTTCGTCAAATATTTCAAATTTAAAAAAAAGAGTCAACGAGGCAGAGAGTTTGAGTGCTTTCTGTTGGCGTTGTACCATAGATAGATAAAAATCATTTAGAATTACATAAATATTATATTAAAGAACCTGTTGTCAATATAAAAATAGAGCCTATAGTTCGATGGCACTAAAGATAATTTTATTGAAATAAGCCACATTTCTCCGTAAAGTTGACAGGCTTTATGTAATATATGTCTAATGAATGATGAGAATAGGAGAAAATTTTTTCATGTGAATTATTAGCTTTTTTTTTTTCTACGATTCGAATATTATTATCCAATGTGCAATGGAAATTCAATTTCTTGGATTATCGATTATTTTCTGTGATGAAAATGTGAAATATTTTAAACTTTCACTAAAATTCTTGAAGCTATATTTATTAATGGTAGATACAAAGCCCTTCGATGAATTTATGGGAAAACTCAATTTCACCACTTTTTCTTAATCGTTGTGATATTATTATGACATATTAAATTTGAATTGAACTCGTTAACTGAGGATTAATACAGTGGGAATAATAAATCGAGTTCGATTTGATGGAAATAATAATGTTGAAGTGATGAGATTGTGTGGCATTAAAATAACAATGTAATGAATAACCATTGACAGAGTTTAACGAAACAGGGTAGCCTATTCAATTATCGAAAAAAAAAAAAAAAAATCGAGGGGCTGCGGTATTGAAGAAGAGATGGAGGAATCCTTCGTGAAATAGAACAAATTAAATTACAAAGATTAAACGATTGTAACGATAATTATGAAAAATTATCATCCATTCCGTAGTCGTGGAAATATTTCAAAAAAAAAAAAAAATCTCTCTACATTATTCACGTATGTAACATAATGTGTGTAAATAACTGAAATTATTGCTCACCGTATTTTGTAAGTTTAGTCATTGGTTAATAAAAATTCTGGTAGAATACGAATGAAAATATTTGCCGCGAGCCATCCTGCAAGTGAAAATATTTCTCTCAATAAGACAATTTGCAGTTATGGCAGTAGCGAGATGAAAGATTAATGAATCATGGATTCGGGCTTACGATGTGTCTTTCGATTGATATATCGTCCTTCTTAGCGACAAAATTTAAGTGCAATTGTTTAAACTATATTTATTAATGAACAAAAACAGCGATAATCGGAATATAAAATTTCAGTTATCGAATTAACTCGACGTTTGGTATTTAACGAATTTCACAAAACTCCCACGTCGAGTTGTCTTGGGCTTATTAAACTGCGTTTCGAGTTATTTAAAAAAAAAAGAAAAAAGTAAAAATAAATTAAAAAGAGATGAAACTATGTACAATGTTTATGATAACGTTAACTGTTAACTATTTAATACTTTTTGACAGTTTAATTATGTGTGATCTGCAAGAGAAAGTAGTTACGTAGTCACATTTATTTCGGCTACGTACCAAACAAAATATTTGCAATACAATTTTTTAGAGAATATTTTACTTATTGGAATTTCCAAAATATGAGGTATCAAACAAATGTGCATGGGTATTATTAACGATTCGCAATTGGTCATTTTTATGATAAACAATTTTACTGATTTGCGAAGAGCAACGATTCATGTAATGTTTCTAATTCCATATAAATTTTTTAGGTAAAAAAAAAAAAAAGTATACTGAGAGGCAAAAGTGGGGAATTAAAAGAAATAATTAACAATCAATAATGGGGATGATCAGCGGTAATGTTAAAATTAGAAAATTTATATAAGTTTTGACTATTAGAAAAAAAAAATTTACGCCTTCTTACACCCGCGGATCATCCTATATTACTTAATTGGTTATCTGTCAATTATTAATTAAATTATATGAATTTTATCGGCTTCAACGATGACAGGAAAATTGCATGCATTACTCATAAAATATAAATGATAGGACAGATGTGAAATTGTGGTTTATTCGGCAAAACGTGCAAGAAACCACTCATGAAATTTGACATGAAGAAAATCCTGAGATATTTCTATCAAACTAGTTGAAAACACACATGTGGGTGGTTAAGTTGATGCATGCCGTGTTCCATTTTATTATCAACTTCAATTAGTAAAAATCAATACAAAATTATTTCGAATGAATGATGTACACTCGTGTGTGTGAATACGAATATTTCATCTTATAAAATAGAAAAAAAAGGATCGCCTAATCGTTGGATGAGTTGAACTTTTCCCCATTAGCATAAAAAAAATTACAAAATTTCGCAAATTAATTTTCTCAATAGCAAGAGAAAAATATTTCTTCCAGATTCTATTGATGAGAATCTTTAATAAAATTCCACAATTACAGATATTTTCCAATTTCTTTTAAAAGATTGAGAAACATATTTCGAGCAGCCTATCAGCATATTTTTCAAATTTCATCCCTCAGAAGAAAAAACAAATATTTGTATCAAATAGTGAAATCTCAAAGAAACATAGAAACAAATTATTTCAAAGATCATCTTCAGAATTAAATTGAAGTGTGAATGCTTTGTATTTTAATGGTCATCCGGCGAAAAGTGACTTTTCGAAAAAAATAAATAAATAACAAGTTTATGAAAACGAATACATTTACGTACTTATATCATATTGATACTGAATATAATCTATTTTAAATTCGACTGCGCGACATAGAAGATAATATATACTGTATATTTTTCTCGATGTTAAGCTTTCCAATCGAAAACACTGTAGAAGATAATATCCTGCTCCCTCCACAAAATCACGAGAAAATGAATCATTCTCATTCAATAATGCATCATTATTATCATCAAATCGTTGACTCATTCTCCATTTGAAGGAAATCAATAAATCATTCCCACTTTATATTTCAAATTATCAGGAATCAGACGTAACCGGAAATATATTGGCGGAAAGCTCAAGTACAAAGTATCACTAATACCACCACTTCCATTTACCCCTCTCACCAACAGCCCAGAACTCATTTCGACTTCCATTGAGCTGGAAGTAAATATTAGATTTATTTCACGTCTATCCTTCTTCTTGCTACGTCTACATCTCGGTAAATTATACCAACAATGAACTTGAGTATTCATCTGGGGAATGAGCATAGACATTTCATGAGTATGACTTATTTTCAAACTGCACTGTTCAATTAAATCCTCCTCCTCCTCCTCCTCCTCTAGATGTTACAAAATTTTCGTACCCCTAATGTTGACGCTCAAAGGCTATTCATTTCCCTCGGCAACATTCATTACACATTCAGATGAGCGGATTCATAGTTCTTTGATGAATTTCCACGTGCACTGCACGTTTCCATTGCATAATCAATCCTTTCAGCTATTCGACATATTCATGGCCTCAAAACCAAATTTCTACTCGACAAGTTTCTTTGATATTATCAATTCCGAGATTTTACTGTTGCCAAATAGCTATTTTTTTGTTTATTTACGTAATTCATACATTTTGAAGAGGTGTGAGTGAAGCAATATCGAGTTTTTAAATTTCGTGAGAATGTCGATTACCTCGCCAATATCTCTAAATGTCATAAGTTTAGAGGAAAATGTTAGAAGATATTTATTGTAATGCCGAGAATTTTTTACACAAAATTAATAATTGGCCGATTTAAAATAACTTTTTCACTACTGAATTGTCATTAACTAATTTGCATTCCCCCTCCTGAATTCTTGAATTTTCTCATTTTTTTTTCTCCTTCTTGGTAAATTTTTCTTTTTCAAATTTTTTTAGCCTACTCAATAATAATTCCAAACTAGCATAATGGAAAATGTCAATTTATGTGTGGATATGTGTAATTTTAAAAAAAAACCTAGAATTTATGGTTTTTTCTATAAAAGACAGCAATCACTCCAGAGTTAACAGTGTACAGTGTGAGTGAAACGATTGAATGAAATATGAATATGAGATGAGTGGAAAAATTAGCATTAGTAAATTAAAAGAAAATATGAGAAAATTGTTTAACGTTGATTATTGGAAAAATTGTAATATAATGAGCTACATAGTAGCCCTCCAATTTTTTGCCTTGTAAATACGCTGACTATCAATGAAGATTTAGAGAATGGAAAAAAAAAAAATAAGTTTTAAATAATAAAATAAGATGACGGCAGATTGTACAATTAAATCGTTCGTGTCTGTATGATATTAAGATTTCAATGCACAAAGAATTTTTTAAAAAATGAGAAATAAGAGAGCCACTGCTTGGAAAAAGAGAAAAAAAAAAACAAAGGAAACTCATTCCATTAAACTGTAATCCATGTCAATTCTTTAAATGATAAATTAATCGACAATTGTTTGCGAGGATAAAGAGTTGGAAATTTTTATTCAATAAGAATTTTTATTTGAAAAAAAAAAAAAAACAAAAACTTCCTCTGGCAGTGGTACTCATGTATCACTTGTGCGAGATCTTCCGTTCGTCCAAAACTATCGAAAGAAAAATGAATTATTAATTTTATAAACACACAAACATATCTTACTCAATATTATCAGTGTGCCAACAATTTATTTTAATTTTTCTTCTTATGTGTACATTTGATGATTGATGTCTGAATTTTCATCATTCTAATACCCCTCAGAAACTTAATAAATTAATTGACTTAATTAATGGGAATAGCTTTATTGTCTATAAATCTGTTCTGTCGAATGGAAGGGCAATCAATTGATTCATTTTTTTTTTCTGTCTTCTGTAATTGACGATTGAGTCTAATTGTCTAATTAATACTGTTTCCGTTGCCAAAGAAAAATCTATTTTACGTTGTTAAATTGTAAATTTCATTTTTTTTTTTTTTCACTGGTATATATAATTTTTAACTTTCTTCGAGTTGACTTATGTACAAAATTACTCAATGGCAATAGAAAGATAACAAACAAACACATGAAAATGTTGATTAAAGTGCTTTAATTTTTATTAATATTCCTTTTTTTTATCATTTTTTAATTAAAATAGTTTATTCAAAGCCATTTTTCCACTTTAAGGATTTTGTATATTCTTAATTTATAATAATCTATTCACATTGATATTTATAGTCTGTTAACTCTCAATTCAACGATAAAAATTGTATCAATAATTATTGACAAAATGCATCATCAAGTAATTCAAATTTGAGAAGAAATTCAAAACTTAATAAATTTAACTGTGTATTCATTAAAAATTTCTTTTCTCTTCCTCAAATTGTGCAAAGAATGAGATATATATATATATAGCAGTGAATTTGATCATCTTTTGTATTTTTACAAAGAGGGGAAAAGAAGAAGAAAAAATTAAGTATTGAAATCATAAAAACTTTTTTCTAGCCTCATTCGCTAAATAATACATAGTGAATTTATTAAAAAAACGAGAGTCATATTTAGCTTTAACTCATTGAAAAATTCAAAATGGCAATTTAATGAATCATGTGCATTAAAAAATGAAAATTATCCAAATTTCATTGTAATTAAATTCATCGAATAATTGCATTAACATTTTGATTAGAATCAAATTCAACGAAAAGCATAATGTTCCTCAGTCACATTATGTTTTTTTTTTAATTATGGATATGCTTTTCATTGCCGTCATAGAAAAATTTGAAAAAAATAATAATAATAATAATAATAATAATGCAAAGTCATGTGTCACTGTACGAATAATTAAAAAAAAAACTCTTCATGCGAGTTAGCGATTGTAACTTTCGTTATGGGGTGTAATGAAGATTGGATCGTCTTCAGAAATTATTATTTTTTTTTTCCTTCCCAATATCGAGAACATATGAACTCAGTAAAAAAAATTGTTGAAACGAGATAAGAGAATTGATTTCAGTTCGAGAGAAGTACTTGAGGAATATCTCAAAGATGGAGGGACATGGCGAAATTTTTGTAAAGACATTTCCTCCATCAAATAATCAAGAATATTCATCTAAAACTGCCCTCGAGTAGGATTATTTAATCTGAATACGACTGACCTGTATGTGAATGTCTGTCAATGTCAATCCTTTACGAATTGTATGAGAATGTAAGCGTCAATTTAATGTTTGTATTAGAATGAGAGAAAGGAAAAAATTGTGGTGAATTGGAAGAGGCTCATGCCCCTCAAAGATAATAGACCTGTTATCGCGTCTTAAACCTAGAAAATAAATTTTCAAATTAAAAAATATATATATATAAAAGACGCAAAGTGTGCCTGTTAATATAAAGAAAATATATATATTGAATATAAATATATATATACATTATATGAATTGAAAGTAGAAAATCTTTTCTGTTTGTGAAATGAATTCAATTATATTTGTAATGGAACTTGAAAACGTCCCATTAACGACGTCAGCGTAATATGCAAACCAATTGAATCATTGGAAATAGTTATTGTGCTTGATATAAGGTGATCAATTGCTCACAACAAGAAGAAAATAAAAAATACCATTGAACTACTGCAGAAAAAGAAAAACAATATATTACAAATCATTTGATACTGTCTCATGTTTGTCGTTCATATTTGGAATTTATCGAGTAGAAAAAATTAGGGGTATAGCACATTTTGAAAAATATAAATAAAATTTAAAGAGAAAAATGTACGAGTGAAAATGTGAAAACTTTTTATACTAAATATTCAATTTCCGAAGATGATCCAAACGAGAGAATAAGGAAGAAATAAACGCTCTTTGCTCACAATTACTCTAGAATATTAAAAGTGAAGAATAAGATTTTACTATCATTGAATCAGTAATGGATGATAAATCTCCATTCCTTGGAGAAGAGAAAAAAAAAAAAACAAAAAGAATTCTATTACTATCACTTTATGAAACTGTACATAAGTATTTTGTATTCCTCTGAAAATAAAGATGAAAATGACACTGCTAAATCTTTCTATGCTTTTCTTCCCCAGAAGTAATAATAATAAAAAAAAGAAGTTATCCCAATTAGTGAGGATATTACAAGGAAACTACTAATTAAAAAATCAAACAACATCTTTCACTTTAATATTTTTATTATTCAATACTTTGAACATTCTGATATTTCGTTTTATGCTCATACTTCTGAATAATTTCCACTAAAATCTTGATATTAACAACAAAGAATATCAAACTGGATATCCAGATCGACTGAAAGCTATTGATCCCCAGAAACTCCAGAGCATATGCATCAAGAAGCCACAGCCCCTGACTGCCAATCCAAATAGCAATCAATATCACTAATCGTGTCACTCCCATTTTGATATACGGTAAGCAAAGTGGGAGTAAAGACAAATACCAAAAGAAGTACTGGGACGTGATGACTGAATTATAACTCACCATTACCATGGATTGCGTCAGCATGGCAAACGGTAAATCTTTCTTGCTCGAGTATCGAAAAGACAATGCAATCAACAAAATAATTGGTGGAAAAATTCTCAACAATTTCTCGAATAACGAAACTTGTCGTCCAATAGATAAATACTGCATATAAAAATATGCAGAGAAATTATGTCGCGCATCGTTCCTAATTAAATGATATATCAGGCTCTCGTAGAGAAATTTATATCCATAAAAGTGATAACTAATTAACGTGCATAAACCCAATGAGAAAATACATCCTGTAACAAGTTTAATTTGTTTCTTATTCGGCAAAAAATGATTGTCAGATATTCCGAGATACATTACTAGACTGAATACAATGGGATACAATCGAAAATGCACAGAAATACCGTGAACCAGTCCCGAAAGAAATGGATTATCACTGATCAAATAATTCAACGTAAGAAGCACCAAAACCACAGCAAGTGAATCTGCATTTCCCCGCGTCGATATGACAATTGTTAACGGACAATAGAGCCAGACTAATGCGCAAATTTTACATGTTTTATTGTCACATTGTCCCTTCATCGTTAAATGTTTTATCAAAATTCCGATGAGTATGTCAATTATTGAAAATA
This sequence comes from Coelinius sp. EB29, assembly GCA_035578325.1. Classification (NCBI taxonomy): domain Eukaryota; kingdom Metazoa; phylum Arthropoda; class Insecta; order Hymenoptera; family Braconidae; genus Coelinius; species Coelinius sp. EB29. The sequence goes on along the minus strand of JAOZGT010000022.1, from coordinate 1,672,910 downwards.
GGATTTTTCCAAAACTTGGATGAAAGAATATATTCGGAGTGAGGATTAGGGCTAACAGTGGAGTATAACGATAAGTGTGTCGCTCATATGGGGATTTACCGGTTAATAATAAACGCGAAGCGTCCGTATAAACTTTGTAATCAACATCTGTGTAGGGGACGCTGAAATACTTGTCGTGCAAGTCGGCGTAGGCGATTAAAATTAATCGAAGGATTAGGGCTAACGCGCAGTGGGTTTTGAAGTTAAATTCCATGATTTAAGAACTAAATTAATTAATTATAATAATCCAAATTTACTGCAACGAATTGTTGAATATTTGGATTCAATGTTTAATTGTGATCTACAACTTTATTTTTTTTTTTGCTGCTGCTTGTACAAGACAGCTCTTGAATTTTATGAATTCAGTCTGACAATCGTTTTTACTCAAATTTGAATTTGCTAAGACACATTTTGCATATTCTCTGGCAGATTCTCTACATTCTGCTAGAAATAGTGGGTACTTTTGCATTCGCTCTTTGGCTTTGTTGACTGAATTCATATCACTCTGCAATAATTTTAGGTATTTGGGCTGAACAATCCACCTCGTCACCAAATCTAGCTTTTCTCACTTTACGCCTTATCTCCACAGCTTCATTGAAGCCGATTGTAGGTTGAGATGACCAACTACCGTAAATTGGCCCACTGAAGATGATCCCCACGACTAATACTACACCGATGATATTGAAGGTACGAGGAAACTTGTAGATCCAGGAGTATTCCTTCAGCAAACGTGGATCATGGTTTTTGGTCATGACTTGTTCGATGACTTCAACTGTAAGGACGATTTTGAAGTTAAAAAAAAAAACAGCAATGACGATTCTTAAATTTCACTGCTGTCACTCCTTAATCCATGTTACTATTTTGTATTCGTTTTCACAACAATAAATTTTATTTACTTCCCTCCTTTAGTAATTTATTCTGAAACAAGATGAGACTTTGGTAATAAAATTTGCAATAGCCAGTCGCAATTCTATACTTTTGATAAATGTCACGTTAATGATGAAATGAAAAGATTTTATCTTTTAATTTACGAATTGTTCATCGTCTCAGCATCAAATTACCCCGAAATAAAAAAATTCCATTGAATTCCTCTACTTACATAATCTACAGTATTGTGCTCGTAGGGCTTGGACACATCAATTCCGTTGCACACCACAGAATTCTCCGAGTGTTTAATGCAACACTGTCTGAGCTCCTCAATCACTGCCTCACAGCGAGCCGGTTGATATACATTTTCTAATTAAGAAACAACAGAAAAATATTAAAAATAAAATCAAACAGCTAATCATAGCTCCATCCCCATAACCTCATATCAAATCCTTGTACATTTATTTCTTCGAACCTTTCAAGCATGTCTGCAATTTGCAAGCAAATTTCTTACATACATCTGTCTTATTCATGCAACGTCCGTTTTCTTTAGTTTATTAATAATGAATTGCACACTTTGAATAATATAAATGCTTCAACTTTTACGTACATAATTCACGTGAGCATATTATAGTCTCCATGAAACCACCGGGGTGGGATCGAGGGCATTTTTGCTGTACTTAAAACTTTCACCAGAAGAGGGCTACTAATGACGGAAATTTATTTAAGTTTCCTCTCTGGAAGAATACTATCCTTATATTACATTCAAATACATAAATAATCATATCAACAGAAACAAAATAGAGATGGTGAAGCAATAATTGATTCCGAGGATAATTTCAGTCATACTTTATTGAGATTTCCGTCACGGGTAGCCCCCTTCAGGCAAAAAGATTAATCACACCACAAAATGCCCTAGAGATTCCACCCCTGACCTCAAGCCACATTTTCAATCTCCTTCCCAAATTATTAATTATAAACTAATTTTATTTTAATCATATTATGGTCTGTTTTACTTCCCAGAAGCTATTACTTTTCAACATCAGAAGTCGAAGAAATGTGGTCACTTGTACATACATTCAAAGACGAACAATAAATGTGAAGGAGAAAATCAATGTACCAAGAATTTTCGTTCGCAACATTCAAAAAGCCTTGAAACATAATTCATGTAAGTACATGTTGATTTTATATAGATGAAAAGAGAATAATAAATAATAAAGCCAATACTAATAGAGTTATTTCAGTCACGAAATGATTAAAAGCGATGAGTAACTCTTACTAATGAATAATTTTTTTTGCACTCAATTGCTTCGATATATTAAAGTGATGATTTCATAGTTCAGCTGAAAAATTTTGATGTTATACTATAACAATGTCTTTCGCTCCTATCTGATTCAAAATTATCGATTAATTATGAAGAAAGGTAAAATGTTGATAAACGGAAATTTATTTAAAAACTTGATTTTGTAGTTTGATTGGTTCCCAACAACTGAAGAAGGAACTTGATACATTGATGAAGAAGAAGAAATGGAATTGTAATCATTAGTAAGTATTGATTTTTTATATCACAAAATATTTTTCAAGAATTACGTAAATGAAATAATGTGATGATAACATAGTTCAACTGACGAACATTGATGTACACACGTAGCAATGTCTTTCGCTCCTATCTGATACATTTATCATTTGAAATTCATTGATAAAAAAAAGAATAGTTGACAAAATATCTAATAAAATATTTATTTGGAGCACCCCAATTGATTCCGTCACAGATTTGAAGGTAATTTTGGTATTTTAGTAGAAGAAAATTGATTGAGAGTTGAATGGGTATTTGCTTTTCTTCGGAGAAGATGTTCACAATTGTTACCATTTGTTTTTCACATGAAAATAATCGATATAGAAATTTATTACTGAGTGTGAGTTTCAATGCCAGAATCTGATATTTTTGAATAGTTATAGAACTATAAAATAGAAAGAAAATTTATTCTTTAATCCATAGAAAAGTGAATACCTATTTGATTGTTGCAAAGGAAAATCCACTCCTTATTTTACTAAAGACTTGCTCTCTCATCCATTTTCTTTTTCTAAATGATGATTTCATAGTTCAACTGATGAACATTGATGACATACTTAGCAATGTCTTTCGCTCCTATCTGATAAATCTAAGTATATGTATATTGTACATTTACTCAAATCTATAAACAAATTGTAAATCCACTGTTATTATTTCCAGAAATGAATTCATTCGGCGAGGCAGAACATTTGCTGAGTGTCTTCTAGACGGAGAAGATTGAAGGTATTATTTATTTTATTCACAATTTCTGCATTCCAGTGGGAAAACGTCATACTCTCTCATCTGAGTAACGAGGAAATTTCCTGTTAGAAAAGTCTCGTCATTTTGTGCATTAACTATTTTCGAGATAATTTCATGATTGAGAGAATAAGACGTTCACTACTAGATTACAGATTTTTAAATTTTCTCTTATAACCTTTACAATGATGCATCCATTAGTATTGAATCTATATGTGTAAAATTTCAAGTTTCGTCACTACCACTGAGTTAAAGTCATTATTTAAAATTGATGTTTGTTGAAATCATTACAAATTAACTCATGGGTAATTCATTTTCAGAGACTGGTGGGTGACACTGGAATCATTACGTGTAGGACATGTATACAGGTGATTATGTAAATTATTCACATGAATTCCCAAAATACGATTTGTATAAACTTCAATGATGAATTATTCGACTGAATCTATCATGATTATTCAATGATTAGCTCTATCTAATTCACCACATTATTCATTATGATTCCGTATGTGTGATTATGTGAATTAATAATGGTAAATTGATTTCCTATTTCAGATTGAGGTGTTTTGCATCGTCGCTGCACTGTTAATCATCTTCCACTCATCAACATTTCTTTTACTCAAATTTCTGTATTTTGTTTACACACAAAATGAAAAATGAATAAAAAACCTAGTAATATATGAAAATTCAATGCTATGAATCTATAATTGACATGAATATTTTTGGATCGCAGTATCAATTCAATAGATGGTAAATTGAGCTACATTCTATATTCATTTGGATTTGATCATTTCCCATTAATTTTCACCTCATACATATTTTCTATATGGAAATGAATAGCAAAAAAAATTCACGTTTAGTTCAACAGTGGCCGTAAAACGGACTGCACGATTGCTCGGAAAGAACATATATTTCCATATAAATTAGTGAGTTGAAATATTTAAAAATTACTGAACTGCTTAAGCTCTTCGTGAGCTCCCTCGTTTTATGGGCTCATGAGTTGAGTCGAAATCCTTTAAAAATTTACCCTCCGTCCAAAGCCTGAAAATTTACAACAAAAACTGCTACACTCTCGAATACAATGCCTTTTTCTAGTTAATAATTCGAAATTCCCAATCAAGTTTTCTCACATGAATTTTTAGTGTTCGTGAAATAGGATCTACGAAGGAAAATTGATTGATTTTGTTATAGTGTCTCCAAGAAATAAAACTGAAGCTGTAATTTTATGTTTTTTAAAAACAATGTATAGGTGACAGAATAAAAAAATCTATAATGACGAAAACAACGAAGGGTGCAATTGAGGAAATCATTATGTGTAATTTTTTTTTTTAATAGATTATGATTTTTGTAAATCTTTCTGATTAATTCTTCTTATGTGTCACCTACATTTTGGACTTTTGAATTGGCACGATATATTTAGTTTTATTATTTTAACTCTAAAATTGTAAGAATGATCTGACCCTATAATTAAAGTACTTCTGTTGGATCTATGTACAAATAAATAAATAATCTCGAGGGGTGAAAGCAAGAATATACGATACAAATAGTAGATTTTGTCGCAGGGTCGTGAAGAAATTTTCTGCCAAGTGTGGGTTTGCAGACTGAAAATTTTTTGTTATTCAGTCTGCAAGCAGGAATTTATAGCTACGCGGTAACCATAAATCGTCGACTTATGGACTAAGTCACAAAAAAAATCAGCCAAATTTTAGATTATCACACTTTCATAGTCAACGTTTTTTCACAATAATTTTCCTAGCTTTATCGTTGAACGAGTGAAGAGAATTCATGGAGCAAAAATTTTCCACATTTCAGTGGTTTTTTTTTTGGGCTCAATGTGGTTGACCCTTTGCGCCGGTAAATGAAGAATACGACTTGTGCTGGAAAACTCGTTGTTGATTTACATTAACAATTAATCATCGATATTAAAAAATATGGCCGAGTTAATTTGGATTTTTCTCATTTCCGGGATAAAATTCCTGATTTTTTTTCTTTCATTCAGACATGTCATGTGCATTATTATTTGTCTTTCGTGTAACAACAAGTGAATAATTATTTATTGCGTGATGGACAATTTGTGGAGGACGGGTATTGATGGATAGCATGTAAAGGCCATTTTAATTAAAATCCACTCAATTATTTCTGGGGCACGTATGCCAATACCTGAGGATGTCGCGGAAGAACTATGTTATCATTTGACCAATTGTTTTTACCTGGTTTTCTTCAACATTGAACTTGCATGACGCACCTGAAAAATTCTTCTCGATATGTAAATGAGAATGTGTGGTTGTTAATTTTGCTTGCGATAGGGTTTGACAAGTAGTTTCAAAGATACTTCTATTTTTCTAGTAACTTCCGTATTATTACTTGCAATTATTTTTAACAGCAGCCATTTTCGATTTTATCATTAGACATTTGTTGATGATCCTCTGGTTGTCTATTCTTCAAATTATTTTTTTTCCCATTTTTTTTTTTTGCAAGATTGGATTTCTATTTTTCTTCTATTATTCAAATAGAAAATTCATGAGTCATTGATTGATGTTAAGATCAATGTAAGAAGGATTGAAAGTAATAAAAGAAAATATAAATCAACGAATATTGGTACAATATTGCATATTTATTAAATACATGAATAATCAAGATAATATAATTGAATTACGTAGAACTGAGTCATTGATGCGTTGTCTATTATAAAAACCACTAATTCTACTGAATACAATAGGTATATCAATAAGTAGAAATAAATATCAATTTTAATTTTCTACTTTAGTGCACTCCCAGTCCCATTTCATTGGATTGTAGAGTGTACAGGGTAGCTTGAGTCCCTTGTTACGGATGAGCACAGCGTTAGTATATTCCAGGATGATTCTGGTCACTGAACCAAAAACACCCATCATCCAACCAACAAGACCACTTGACTACACGTGCTGTCTGACTCCACAGCTGATGGATCTCAATCTGTAAAAATCCGAGGAAAATAATTATTTAAGAAATTCACGCCTTGCGACAGTGAATTGAAAGGTGCCCCCCCCCCCTTGGGGTATAAGCATTTTTTAATTTCTGTTAACAATTACCCCACTTGCATATAAATCCTGTCACCTGGATGAGATCGTGTTTTTCTTTTCCCCAAGATCTTCGGCGATAAACTTGGCAAATACTATTGCATGAGTGTACATTTCACACTGGAAAATATGGAAAATTTTGTTGAGAAAGAAAATTTACAAATTGATAAGAGAAATTCTAGTAAAAATGGATATTTTCATTTTTTCACACTCATATTACGGATCTATTGGTCATCCATTGATGTCTTCAGGGTCGAAGAATCGTTTTATAAATTTTTTTTTTAAAGTTACTCATTAACTATTGCAATGTTGCAATTTTATCATTCATAAACAAACTTCCCAACCATGTCATTTGTCATATCGAGCGTACTTTTGCATGACTCGTATCCACAATTTGTATGCATTTTCATCATCCCTATATCACCATCAATCCTCCCCCCCTCCCCAGTTTCGATTTAACGCTTAAGTTCAAGCTCGAGTTTTATTATGACTATCACTTCACCCCCAACTCTGATTCAAAGCTCAGCATTGACATTTTTTCAGACTCGTATAAATTATTGTGCGCAGATTATTCAAATTCAAATTGCTTGCTACATACCCCCACATCAATTCTCTCTGGTCATTTTGTTATATATTTAGATTAAACGTGGAAGAGAATTCATTTGTCTCAGTTTCCCTCGTATCAGCACTTTCGTGAGAGACAAAATGAGGATTTTTATCATTTTTCTTTGCATCTTTTTAAACAGTGGAAATTTCTACTTTCAATTAATCAGACCTAATTTTATTTATGAGAATGTTATTAAAGGGGTGTATGATCACTATAATAATACGCGTATTATATTATTGCGTCATTTTACTCAAGACTCCATTGAAAGTCAAGGTTTGTGTCCAATTATAAATTAAATATTTCAAACAAAAACTAATTTTTCATTCCAATAAATTGATTGATAGGAATACGAGAAAGTGGAAATCTACTGAATCTTCAACTATTCTTCAGCAGAGCCTATATCCCCACAACAATAACGTCAATACGTACATTTTTTACGCAAGTAAGGAGTCAGTTAATATTTTCTTTATCAATAGCTGTTGATAGCATGCATTAACTTATTAATATGTCTCTCAAGATTGGTGACAACTACAACTCTATGACACGACCGCTGTTTGTCCTGTTAAATGACGACGATCGCGTTAGGCGATTTTTACGTGTAAATATGAGTTTTTTTTGCGATATTCAGTTGAAGAAATGTGTTCAAACGAGGGAAGAATATTTATGATTCATAATTAATCAAATATTGTTCATTTTATGAATAAACTTTTCCCTGCATTTGAATGAATTTTTCTCTTTGATAATCTACGAAAATAGAAATTTTGAATGATTAATTTATTTACAGCCAAATGCACGGTGGTTTTATTCCCATCACACCTGGCTGATTTTTCTCAGAGAAGAAACTTCGATTGAGAGATTTTTTGAGGATATTTATATTAAATTTGATTTTACAATGATGGTCAGTCAGCCGGACGGTAATTTATCGAGTCCAGGAGAAATTATTACCGAAGTTTATAAGATTCATGGGGGAGACAAACTCAGAAGTAATTTACTCGGCACCTGGAATCAAGAGATGGGAATTGAATTATCAGAATTGAGTCTTTATCAACGGAGAAATAATCTTCAAGGACATACTCTTCGTGTTGCGTCTAAGGATGTAATTTTTTTTTGGTATTAATTGAGATAATTAAAAAAAAAAATTCATTGTTTTTTAAAAATTAATTTTGTTTCCAAAAAAATTTTGGAGATTAATTATCATTTTTATTGATTAGAGTCCACCTGTATCTATGAGAATTCGTGATCGTAATGGAGTTATGATTGGACTTGGAGGATATGCCGGTGAATTAATGAATATTCTCGAAGAGAGTATGAATTCCACGTAAGTTCTTTTCCTCTTTCGACTTTCGACCGGGAAGTTTTTTATATGGCCCGAACGGGTCAAACCCACCATGGGAGCGAGCCAGCGAGCGACCAACAATGCACAACTAGTTAATTCACATTTTTCCAGAATCCTCTACCAAGACGGAGGTGACTATGTACTAAAGCATAAGAATGGATCAAAAAGTGGTTTTGGTTATGACATCATGCACGGTAGAACTGACATTTATGCAGCTCCGGCCCCAATAGTCTCAGAGCATTTAGGTTTCATGGATTATACAACTCCTGTTGACTCAATAAAGTAATTTTTTTTATCTGTCTGAATATTTACAAAAGCTTATGACTGGATATTATGATTTATTCCTAAAGGTATCGGGTATACATCAAGAGGCCAGGACCACCAACATCGAAATGGAGTGCATACTTCATACCCTTTGAACCAAACGTGTGGATTGCAATTGTTGTAACGATTGTCATCATAACTCTTACGATGTTTCTAGTGAACTCTGCAATTTCCCTGTTTGCTAGTCATTGGACGGACAATGAAGAGATTTCAACCAATGTTCCCGACATTTTTTTTAGAGTTTTTGGAGTTTTTTGCGGGCAAGGTCAATCCTACAATTTCCAGTTTTTCATTCTGAATCAAAAAATTTCGTTCAACTATTCAAATTGTTCAATGAAATTGAGTTCAATTGCAGGAATGGTAGCTTCGATTCTGGATCCAATCAGAATAATTCATTTTGTGATACACCTAACAGCAGTTATCATTATAACAGCTTATTCTGCAGATATGATAAGTGTATTAACAGTTCCAACATTTGTTATGCCTTTTACAACACTGGAAGGACTCTTACAGGATGGTACATACAGATTTGGAGTTCAAAAGAAAAGTGTTGTTTACAATTATTTTGAGGTAAAAATTATTAATCAATTTGTCGAAATTATTAGTTAATGTTCTTTTTCTTAGAACAGAAAAATTTTCATAAAGACCTTTTTTGTAAATTTTTTTTTCTTAAAAGTTTATTTATGCAAAACCATCTTCAACAGAACTCAACAAACAAAATCGATAGAGCAATATTCAATAAATTCCTGCTAAAAGAGGAAAACTTGCCGGTGGTTGGGAAGCTTGGATTAGAGCGCGTGTGTAACGAGGACAAGTATGCGTTCATGGACAACGAAATAATGGCATCAGAAGCTCAGCCTTATTCAGGATGTACCCTAGTGCCTCTTGACAACATAATACAGGTGCCGTCGGCCTTTATACTGACGCGGTTCAGTCCCTATCTAGGGATTATAAACAGCCAGTAAGAAATATTAATCTCTGCCCCAAAAACTGTTGAATAATAATCCTTTGATTTTTCCAGTCTTTTTAAGTTGAGGGACAGTGGAATCCTACAGAGACTATTAAACTCCCACTCTGCGAAGACTGGAGACAATGTGAGTACAAAAATTAGGAATACCTTAAAAAAAAATTCATTTTTACTCATGTATTTTTTTTTGCAAAGGTGCACGAAGGTTTAGAGTTCGTAGGAATGAAAAATATCCTTCCCTTACTAGTACTACTCGTTGCTGGTGTATTCATGAGTTTGATGATCCTCGGTATCGAAAAGGTTTTGAAGAGAAATGAAAGAATAATAAAAAAAGGAGAAGAAAATAGTGAAAAAATTCTTGAAAAATATAAAACTCCCGTCGACTCAAGAAAATCATCTACAACTATTCTACAATTGAAATTGGGCAGCGAGGCATGACATTCTACAGGTAGACCAAAAAAATGTGAATTATTGTGTGAAAATTTTTATTAATAGACTAGCAAACTTTAATACATAATTACCTGAGCTGGTTCTAGACCAATTTTATAGATTTTACTTTCCCGCATAAAAGAGGTCTTTACAGAAATTACGATATCTCCCTCACATTACTATTTTCATTAGTTATTGATTAATTATAGGATTAATGTAAAAAAGATTGAAAGGAATAAAAGAAAATATAAATTAACGAATGTTGGTACCATATTGCATGTTTATTAAACACATAAATATTAGTATTGCAAGGAGACGATCTATTCTACAGCGTATTGAAACGTCACACCTTGGGCATTTATAAATTGCTGCTAACAATTACCCCACTTGCATATAAGTCTTATCACCTGGATGAGGTCGTGTTTTTCTTTCACCCAAGATCTTCGACGATAAACTTGGCAAATACTATTGCATGAGTGTACATTTCCCACTGGAAAATATGGAAAATTTTGTTGAGAATGAAAATCAACAACTTGATTAGAGAAATTCTAGTAAAAATACATATTTCCATTTTTTCACACGGATCTATTGGTTATTCAATGATGTCTTCAGGGTCGAAAAATCGTTTTATAATTTTTTTTTCAACGTTACTCATTAACTATTGTAAGGTTGCAATTTTATTATTCTTAAACAAACTTCCCAACCACGTCATTTGTCATATCGAACATACTTTTGCATGATCCGTAACCACAATTTGTATGCATTTTCATCATCCCTATCACACCATCAACCCCCCCCCCCCCCCCAGTTTCGATTTAACGCTTAAGTTCAAGCTCGAGTTTTATTATGACTATCACTTCACCCCCAACTCTGGTTCAAAGCTCAGCATTGATATTTTTTCGGATTCACCGAAATCACCTTATTACCTGGATGAGGTCGTGTTTTTCTTTCACCCAAGATCTTCGGCGATAAACTTGGCAAATACTATTGCATGAGTGTACATTTCCCACTGGAAAATATTGAAAATTTTGTTGAGAAAGAAAATTAATAACTTGATTACAGAAATTCTAGTAAAAATGCATATTTCTATTTTTCTATTGGTTATTCAATGATGTCTTCAGCTTCGAAGGATCGATTTATAGAATTATTTTGTCATAAGTTACTCATTAACTATTGCAATGTTGCAATTTTATCATTCACTTCACAAACAAACTTCCCAACCACGTAATTTGTCATATCGAACGTACTTTTGCATGATCCGTAATCACAACTTGTATGCATTTTCATCATCCCTATCTGACCATCAATCCCCCCTCCCAGTTTCGATTCAAAGCTTAAGTTGAAGCTCGAATTTATTATCTATTTATTATTCGTATTATTATTTTTTCGTCATTGATGTGTTTTGTATTGAGAACGATAAATTTACGTTCTTCGTATTTATATTAATTTAGGATAAATTATTATTACTATATTCCTTTTTTGTCCCTCAATTCATTGTAGATGAGTAGTATATTGGAATAAATGAGTACCATATTGTTGTATATATTGCTGTTTCATTGAATATTTCTGAATTTATTAGAGATAAAAGAATTTGTTTTTCATTAATCAGCTTCAAATAAAATAAATAATTTCTCAAACGAAAATTCATGAATATTTAGGTGTGATGGATTGTTGAGGGAGAGGTTTATTAAGGGGTCTGCATAAGCTTGGGACACGAAAAACAGATTGATTTTCGATTTCTTTTCGTAACGAGAGTATTGCCATGATGAGGTTGAATTTTTTACACAGTGAACAGACACTCTTGCGGAGCTTGATTTTTTTATTTTAATGGAAAAAAAATATTTATAAACAATAGTTATTATTATTCAAACGCAGGGCCTCCGCCCGCTCGGTGGAGGGTGTTACAACCACTAGAGGTGATCTGAAAAAAAAAAAAAATTATACTTCCAGTACGATGATAGAACTTTCGTATGGCCCGATGATTTTTTGTTATGTTGATTCATTCGTTAATAACAAATGTTTCTAGTAATTTTTTTCGGTTGAAAATGGATCTTTTTTTCCAAAGCCTGCCATTCTTGTAATTTTCAAAATTTTGCAAAATCATCGGGCCATACGGAAGTTCTATGATTGTACTGGAAGTATAATTTTTTTTTTTTTTTTCAGATCACCCCTAGTGGTTGTAACACCCTCCACCGAGCGGCCGTGCCACGACAGAGGCCCTGCGTTTGAATAATAATAACTATTGTTTATAAATATTTTTTTCCATTAAAATAAAAAAATCCAGCTCTACAAGAGTGTCTGTTCACTGTGTAAAAAATTCAACCTCATCATGGCAATACTCTCGTTGCGAAAAGAAATCGAAAATCAATCTGTTTTTGGGGCCCCAAGCTTATGCAGACCCCTTAATTGTTTAACAGTTTTATTATAAGAAAGAATATATTTAATGTTCACACGTGTACAGACGCTATGCGAATGGTAACTAGATATATCATATCACACTGTTGGCGCAACGGCGCAGTGGTGACTCTCTTAACCACTTAGTACAGTCGTTCATCTGGCGATCAATTTAAATTATCCAACTTCATTAAATCCGTTTACTTAGCCCCCTTGTATACATTTTGACGTGGATACGTCTATGGTTTCATTTTTGGGGTGTCATTTTGTGAAAAAAATCTTCATTTACTAACGCCATCTAGTAGGTGTTTCTTATACTAACGCCTCGACGATATATGGATAAATTATCGATTGATGATTATTCAAAGTTATTGACGGTTGATAATAATCAAACTTAATTATCATGACGTTAGAGGTTTCTCTATTGTTCATCCTGATTACACTTAACACTTATGATGATTGATCGCATATAAACGCGTGGTAAATAGGATGTTCTAAAAAGTTCCAGAATATTTTAAAAAGTTCTTGAATGTTCTGGAAAGTACTAGAATGTTTTAAAAAGATCCGGAATGTTCTAGAAGTTTCTAGAATTTTCTGGAAAAAGCTAAAATATTCTAAAAAGGTTCAGAATGTTCTAAAAAGTTTTAGAATGTTCTGGAAAGTGCTAGGATGTTCTAAAAAGTTCTAGAAGGTTCTAGGAAGTTCTAGAATTTTCTAAAAAGTGCTAGGGTATTCTAAAAAGTTCCAGAATGTTCCAGAAAGTTCTAGAATTTCTTAGAAAGTGTTAAAATATTCTAGAAAGGTCTAGAATGTTTTGGAAAGTACTAGGATGTTCTAAAAAGTTTCGGAATGTTCCAGAAATTTCTAGAATTTTCTGGAAAAAGCTAAAATATTCTAAAAAGTTACAGAATATTCTAGAAAATTCTAGAATTTTCTGGAAAGTGCTGAAATTTACTAGGAAGTTCTAAAATGTTCTCAAAAGTCTGGAAATCTCTCAAAATATTTCAAATGATTGTAAATTTTCATAGATCTTCCACGAATTAGTGGGATTAAATCGAATTCATCTCGATGAAAACTGAACCACCACAAGGTGGACCATACAACATTAGTTATTCATAATGTAAGAAATAAAAGAACGAAAAAACAGATCCCATAGACTTAGCTTTGAGGCTTTCGCGGCCATGATTAGTGGCTCCGAGATCCCTTGCTCATGCGGAAAAGTGTACATTGGAGAAACCGGGAGGAAGATCAGTACACGGATCAAGGAACACCAGCGGTGCTCCAAATACGGTCACTTAGAACAGTCTGCCCTGGCTGAACACTGGATGGACACTGGACACACTATCCAGTATGACCAAGCCAGAATGTTGGCTAAATCTCAAGGGTATTTTGAAAGGAAATACCGAGAGGGTTTGGAGATCCATAAAAACCCTAACAATCTCAACAGAGACAGAGGATATCAAGTGAACCCCATTTGGAAAACCGTCCTCCCGGTTTTTTAATTGACCAGCTGATCAATTAAAAACATGTGATTGGCTGACCCCTCTCCCTTCCCCTTCCCCTACCACCACAAGGGAAGGCATATAAGGACTACCCCTAGACATCGGAGCTCAGAATCGGAACTCATAGCCCTGAAGATGCAGACTGCAATGTTTGCGAAACGTCGGCAAAATGCTGAAACCCAACGCGGCATCCATCCGGAAGCCAATCGAGCCAGATCCCATAGACGTATCCACGTAACAACTTACGGCTGTATCAGCCGCGACAGCTTCTGTCGCGCCCACTACAGCCGCGCCAATTTTTTTTTAATTTTTTTTTCATTTTATTGAAGTAACTTTTACGAAGTTTGATAGTTAAAAAAAAAAACTTTGATACCCTGATGGATCAGTCCGAGACTCAGCTCTCGAACCGAGGCACAATCCAAGAGTTAAAAGAGAGAGGGAAATAGAAAAACTATCCCTCTCTCTCTCTTAACTCTCGGATTGTGCCTCGCTCCGAGAGTCGACTCTCGGACGGATCCATCAGGGTAGTTAATATTTCTATTTTTTATACATTTTTAAAAAATCGCAACTGGTAAAAAAACACCATTAGATACCAAATTCATTGACGATTAAAAATGATCGATTGAACAATATCAGCGTATAAATAAATTATTTCCTATCCACCCAATGCAGCGCAAATTTGAATCCTCCGGTCCAACATGGCCGCCCTTACAGCTGTCAGTTGTTGGCTAGGACCTTCAATCAATCTCGACAAATTTTCTCCCATTTATCATTCTCACTCGTCTCTTCGATTTACATACATGGGCTTGAACAGGAGTGTTAGATTGTAATTAAATTACATACGCAGGTTTCATATAAATAATTTTGCGATAGCAAACAGGGCACAGTGGATCATCAGGTGCAGGGTGGGTCTCTGCCTCGTGAGCGACGAAGTGAATGAATGATAAGATTATGTGACCGCAAGGAGTAAAAATCATGTTCCTCCTTGCATTACAACAAATAATGCACGACATATCCATCATCCATTGTTCTGGCTGATACTGCCGCACTGAAGAAAAAAAAAAAGAATTGGACAATTGTTTCCTCAAGCTCGACAGATTTTCAGCAATTTTGAACGTAATTTACACACGCCTCTCTCTCTCATGAGCAGCATTGCTCACTGTGATGATCAGAGGAAGCTTTTTGAAATATTGTACGGTAAGTTATACACATTAATAGCAAAATTAATCAAGCAAAAATGGATAGAAATAATAGAAACTCTAGTAGTGAAGTCGCTACACTCATCCCCTCATTGTACTCATTGGACCTGAAAGTCATTCTGATGTATTTCTCCTACAGATTCTCTATCAGAAAGCTGTTTTATACGAGATCCCCATTAATGTTGATAATGATACTGTCATTATGAAAACAATGGGTCTAGCCATCATTGATCCAAATGATGTTATTACTACCTCCATCGCAATTAGGAAGGGCCTGTCTCTGGCATGAATCCGCACATTCAATTTGTTCTTGACTTATTATGAGCTGTACTGGCTCAGAGAGATTGGGCCGCAAAATTTCACAGCTTATAATAACATCGCTGCTCTATATGATTGTCAGAGAGCCTCGACTAATACCCTGCAGCATCATCCCCCAGGATTCAATTCGTGGGAATATTTGAGTATGAAAAATTTAATTTTAATTTTTCCTTTATCATAAAGTTAATTGACAATAAAACATTGTCTTCATTGTAAACTTTTTATTCATGTTCCGTTTGGTCGATAGATGAATTAATTATTTTCATGACTACGAGGATATTATTTCGTTTGTATTGAATTGCGCAAAGTCCGCGTGTAGTTATAATTGTTTTTTTTTCCTATTCTTCAGCTTTTCTTGCCATTTTTGTGGAGCCCGGAGGCCATTCATGAAATATAGTATTCTCATTCAACTCTTTTCCATTTTTTTTCGCGAGTTCTGAGTAGCCGGTCAGAAATAACAAAGATAGAACAACTTTTCCTATTGGAAAAGTTGAGGAATAATAGAAAGTGTATGATTAAATGATTATGCAGAAAATTTATAATTTGATTCTTCCAGGAACTATTATTGTTAATTGCGAAAAACTACATAACGACTTGGGCAGGCTGAGAGATGGAGCGAGGACTCTCCATCACGTTCCTCGAGTACGTCCAATTCTCCAACCGTTGTTCAAGGCATATGGAGAAGCCTTGAGGCAAGATCAATGACTATTGCTGAAGCTCTGGCTGCTATCAGTTTCGAGTTGAAAGGGCTGTTAGATCAGTTCAGATAGAATAATGAAGAAATGCCTGAAGATTTCCAACTCTTAATTAAATTCTAATCGAGTAGTGCCAGCACATCTATAGAATGAAGATGGGGTAGCATCACCCATGCATTTGGGACAGATTCTACAAAGAAATAATTACAGGATGCGAGGTAGTTTTCCCAAATACTAGTCATTCTTCAATGAAATTATTCCATTTATTATTTAGAGCATTTAGTAGCAAGTTGGTAAAACCAAATAATTCACAATTATTTCATAATTTTGTAGTTATCTCGATAATGAGTGGTTTTCGAAAAAAATATCCAAAAACATTTTTGATAATTGATAGAATTTGTTACGAGAAATATTGATTGAAATTTTTTCCTAAAATCAGTCACAATTGAGATAATTCAATATTTTACAAGTCACAAAAAATTGAATTGTTCTTTTACGTTCTAATACTTCATTAAATGTGGGCGTCCACATGAAAAGGGCCCACTTTGTCGCATTTAGTTTCCGAGATATTCACGTTTTTGTGTTCACATCTCCCATTTAAGCCCATGTTAAATTATTTCTTTGATATTCGATAGAGACATCATTTTCTACTATTTTGGGGTCATTCCTGGCTTGAAACGAGGGGAATCATATCCAGATAAGGGTAGTATGCATAAGTCCAATACCGCCAAAGTGGGCCCTTTTCATGCGGACGTCTACAAATAAGAAAATATCAAAAACCGTTTTCGTAACTAACAAAATTTATAGTGAAAAATGTTTTTTGACATTTCCCTCCAAAACCACTCATTAATGAGATTATTTGATATTTGAAAAAACGAGAAAAATTGGCTTTCCATGTTACGATTTGCCACCAAACTTACTTCTCATGTTTTCATATATATGCTCTCAGTACGTCGTCAAGTGCCAGTAAGGGCTCATGGTGGGAAGGGTCGAGGCAGCTGCTGCAACACCACCAGTGGTCCAGGATGAGAGAGTAGTTCCTGAAGCTCGACAAGCAGATCTACCATGTAACTATCAATTCTATCAAAGATATAACTAGAATTTTTTTTCGATTCTTGACAATCTTTTTTTTTTATCTATTAGTTGCATCTGCAGCAAGGTCATTCGCGTTTCTCCCAGAGATAGTACAAAAACCAAGCCCTGCTCAATTCTTGTATCATCTCTCCCAAAGATGATAAAAAAATCAAGCACTGCTAATTCTTTTTCTCTTTTTTTTTCTTCAGTGCAGCAGTATCAGTCAGAACAATGGATGATGGATGTGTCGTGCATTATTTGTTGTAATGCAAGGAGGAACAGGATTTTTACTCCTTGCGGTCACATAATCTTATGTGACGCATGTATCATTCACTTCGTCGCTCACGAGGCAGAGACCCACCCTGCACCTGATGGTCCACTGTGCCCCGTTTGCTATCGCAAGATTATTGATATGAAACCTGCATATATAATTTAATTACAATTTAACACTCCTGTTCAAGCCCATGTATGTAAATCGAAGAGACGAATGAGAATAATAAATGGGAGAAAATTTGTCGAGATTGATTGCTCTGGTAAGTGATCCCGATTGTTTCCTCTTAGATTCAAAATATTGGTAGTAGGAATTAGGCGTGTTATTGTCGTTCTCTATTTAGTTCCAATAGATATACCTTTTGGTCGAAAAGTAATGATGATGAAGAAACTAGTAGTAATTTAACGGTCAGCATATTGATTCCTACAGCATTCTGTAGGATGAAAATTTTCGCCTGATCAGGTTCTATCGATAAAGCAGTAGTATTGATTAGTGCATCCGTTAGTTTCCTGCTGGTGTAATACGGTAAGTTATTTTTCTAAAATTTTAAAACTGATCATTACATAGCGGAATTAATGTGGTTACGGGTATATTCCTATATATAACGCCCGTATTTTTTGTGAAAAAATAAATAGGAAACAGTGGGAATCAATGGTAACGGGTTTTTTTTAATGCCGGATATGAATCAAAAATCAACCAAACTGTTATTTAAAAAATAGGAGAATTTATTCATTTAAAACTTGAACATATTAAATTTTATAATTAATCTAATGAAAAATTATAATTGAGTACGAACACAATTCATAAAATGTCCATCGTTTGATGGGTAATGGAAGCTGCTGCTACCTAGTGGCCTTTTGAAGTAAGTAGATGAATATCATTCAAATTTTTTAATAAAAATTAGCTGGCAAACGACAAGGCATTTATTGGATTTGATGAATATGTATATATATTATTGTCTTTGAAACCCTTCTGAAGTACTAATGTTTTGTACTGAATTTTATAATTAATGATTAACAATTATAATAATATGCGAACACAATTTTACAATACTTCGATGGTTTAAACGATAACGGAGGATACTGTCACTTAGTAAACTATTCTGTTAGAATCGTGACATCTCTGATCTCTGCGCATAATACGCATCTTTGTGACTTCTTCATTTTTATATTCAACGAGAGAAGAATAAATACAAATCTACGTTTAATATCAATCTACCGAGTAATTATTTATTTGTCCATTCACCTAAACCCTCAACAAATACGTTTTTCTATCGTAAGTGCAAAATATAATGATTATTATAATTACAGTGTTCGATAATTGTTATTCAACTTATTTACATTTATTTACTATTCTAAGGTCGCACTATTTGAATTTTCAGAAGGAAAAAAGGGATTTTACTATGTCAAAAGTGAGGGCAAGTGTCGAAAGGGGAAATATCCTAAATGGCCTAATTCGCGGAATAGCACCCTACTCAATAAGCAGCTCATGTTTCTTGACAGCAACTTGAACTTTAGCAATTTTTCACGTGTTTCTTGGGTTCTTGTCCAGTCAATAATCGTCGGTAAAACAATTGACAACTTCATTATTATTTTATAATCCAAAGAACACGTTGATTTTCAACTCGTCACTGAGAAACACGAGCTGCTCACTGACACAGTCAGCCCGTCAAGAAAAACGCCATTATGTTTCATATTTTTCTTATCATCGACCCATCCTGAATAAATTAATGATAAAATATTAATGTTTGTATAATATATATACCTATGCATATAATAATAGAATCATTCTATAGACGTATTCACGTTAAAACTTATGGGTGTATCAGCCGCGATACCATCTGTCGCACCCACTACAGCTACCGGTACTTTTTTGTTGAAAACTTTTTTTCCCACCTCTAAACCGTTTTCGTGCAAAACCGTTTCAAACAATTAAATTGTTAATAACAATAGCAAGGCCCATTTGCAGGAAAAAAACCGACATATTCGTGATCAGCGCCCCCAAATTAGTCAATATCAACATAGTTTACCCGAGGACCTATTTTGCGGGATAAAACCGTAGCCAGCGTATGGACTATGTGGGTTGATTGAGATATAAAATGTCGAGACGAACATTAAAAAAAAAATCCAATCGGTTGAGTACATTTCGAGATATTCATGAAGAACAATTTAAAAAGAAATTGTCATTTCTTAAAAACTAATGATCCGGTCGATTTGAAATTGGGCACAAAACTAGCACTATCGTGTACATAAGAAGAGATTCATGTATTAAAAAGGCAATAAATTATTATTAACTAGCACTATCTAAGAAAATTTTTTTACCAAAATTTAATATTTTTTGAAATTTTCTTACCCGTTTAATTATTCAATTTTCAGAAAGTAGCCTCGAAAAAAGTGCCGGTTAACATACGCATATGCGGATATTATCTGAGGACATAATTTTTTTTTCATTTCAGACCAATCTACATCATTTCCAAGCAAAATTAGAAAAATGTGAAAATTGAACTATAGCAATATGCTCCCATTTGGAAGCAAAAAAAATTTTTTCATCTTCATCTCTGTGCTTATCACTCATTGACACAGGATATGACATCCGGGAGTCTATGTTCTCAATTGTGGGCAGTGCAAAAAAAATTTTTTCATCTCAACTTTACGTACAATCGAAATTTTTTTAAGAAATCGTCATTTCTCAAAAACTAATGATCCGGTCGATTTGAAATTGGGCACAAAATTAGCACTATCAAAGACAAATCTTTTACCAAAATTTAATATTTTTCGAAATTTTCTTACCCGTTTAATTATTCAATTTTCAGAAAGTAGCCTCGAAAAAAAGTGCCGGTTAATATACGCATATGCGGATATTATTTGAGGACATAATTTTTTTTCGTTACAAACCAATCTACATAATTTCCAATACAAGCAAAACTAGAAAAATGTGAAAATTGAACAATTGCAATGCTCCCATTTGGATGCAAACTAGGGGTGCGGCCGGTCTACAGAGTATTGTTGGTCGCTCGCAAGCTCGCTCCCGAATTTGAGTGCGTTCAAGTCGGAGCGAAATATGAGGTTCACAACTAATACTTCCCGATTATTATCACTCCATTATGCATTAAAAACAAAACAAAAAAATGTTAAATGCCATTTGTTGATTCATCGTTTTTCGTTTTTTGAATGGAAAAAAAAATAGCAAAATAATTTCATTTTCAGAATATTTTTTAGCATTTATCTCTCTTCGACCGCTCTAATTGATTCGGCTCCTGCGCGGAGGTCAGCGAAAGTAAAAAAAAAATAGAAAAAAAAACATTTGAAGATTTGAAAAATAAAAAAAAAAACAGAAAATGCAATTTTTCATTTTATCTTTTCCTGGAAAAACTGGAGAACGACCGGAACAATTTTGTCCAAAATCCTTTCAGCTATAAGTTAGATGAAGACGCTTCGATTGCGTCATTGATGACCTTGATCCCATCATCCGTTGACGAGATATCGTTGGAGAAAATTTTTGGCCACGGACGGACACCTTCACACATACACACACCCACACACACACATATATATATATATATACATGATCTTGAAAACTATCGGGGAGTGTTGTGGTGATCTTGAAACGTGGAGATATGATGAAAATTCGATTTTCGGGGTGATTACAATAACTTCCCTAACCCGGGATGTTAAAAAGTTAAAGAATTTAAAAAAAAGGCCATCATTTTTCAAATAATGTTTTTATTTTTTTTAATTCTCATCATTAAAAAAAAATCTCATGAAAGCAGCGTATTCTGCCTTAGTAACCTAATAAACCATCCGCTCAGCCATAGCAGTGGCATCCTCAACCTACATCAGCTCAGTGGCTTCATCACAGTCCATGTCAGCAGCAAATATGTTACTTTCATCAATGTCCATTGCATTCGTGACAAGCTCCGTCTCCACCAATCTCTCAAGAGCAGCCACAGAAACCCTGGCGATCTGCTCGTACATTTCTCTGGTTAGGAACCAATATTCCACCCCCACGATAAGCATATAATCTCCAGGATGCAGATAAACATCATTCTGGATCTCCATAAGCTCGTCACTCCTTTCCTCCTGATGCAAACTCAAAACCAGTACCACTTCACTCATCATCTCCAGTGAGGTCCATCATCTCAACATTCTCAGCTGGTGGCATCATTTGCGAGCGACGTATACAATAATCCTCGTGGTTGAGGAATTCAAATGTGTAGTTTCCGGTGACCCATAAAAAACCCGGAGACTCCAACTCCAGAATGGCCACGCATTCAGGGAAATGAGCCTGAATTTCTTCACTCGCGTAGTGGAGCTGAATGGTTTTGGTAATCTCCATACGCAACACAGCCTCAGGATAGCGATGAGACCACTCCGTCAGGATGAAGGTATTTTCTCCAAAGGCTTCATATGTTGATTTGAACATTGACATGTTGAAAAAAAAAACTGGAACTTGATCACTAAGGAAGGTATTGAAGAATTGAAGAACACTGTGGCAATGCTTGAGTACTGGAGAAGACAATTGAATGTTGAAGACACGGGTTCAGTAAAACTGTGGCTAGCGCAAAGCCAAACCTTTATTTAAGGGCATCCATTCGGTTAATTGTTCGTAGAGTTGAGATGAAAAATTTTTTTTTGCACCGCGCACAATTGAAAACATACACTCCCGGATGTCATATCCTGCGTCAATGAGTGAAAAAGGTTAGCAGAGTCATTCCTATTAGAACTTTGCTAACCTTTGCTAACGGCCATATAGCGATCCCAAAAACCAGTTGATGAATTGAAAATGAATATGAAAGACAATTCATTTTCAATTCATCAACTGGTTTTTGGGATCGCTATATGGCCGTAAGGAGAGTTTTAATTGAATTAATAGTAAGCGATTGGAATAAATATCAGGAAGTTATTGTAATCACCCCGAAAATCGAATTTTCATCAATCGCAAGCGTCTGCAATGAGTGATAAGCACAATCGAAATTGTGCAAGCGCAATCGAAGCGTCTGCAATGAGTGATAAGCACAGAATCACTCAATTCCTGCGTCAATGAGTGATAAGCAAGAGTGAAGATGAAAAAATTTTTTTTTGCTTCCAAATGGGAGCATTGCTACGGTTCAATTTTAACATTTTTCTAATTTTGCTTGGAAATGATGTAGATTGGTCTGAAACGAAAAAAAATTATGTCCTTAGAGATTATCCGCACATGCGTATATTAACCGGCATTTTTTTCGAGGCTACTTTCTGAAAATTGAATAATTATTCGGGTAAGAAAATTTCACAAAATATTAAATTTTGGTAAAAAATTTTCCTTAAATAGTGCTAGTTTTGTGCCCAATTTCAAATCGACCGGATTATTAGTTTTTGAGAAATGACGATTTCTTTTTAAATCGTTTTTCATGAATATCTCGAAATGTACTCAACCAATTGGATTTTTTTTTAAATGTTCGTCTCGACATCTTCTATCTCAATCAGTCCATATATGCCAAGTGTTCATGTTTAGTTTTTAAGATATGACCATTTTTTTATTTTTGAGAGAAAATCCTTGTAATCTCAAAAGATTGTAATCGCGTCATACTTTCAAATTCACCTCGAGTAAAGTTGAAATGATGACACAATTACGATCATGTAGACAACCGAGCATATGTACAGTTGTGGAAGAGTGAACGGAGCCCTCCCCCCCTATTCAACTGAGCATTTTAAATTCACCTCGTATGAATTTAAAATGCTCACACTTTAACTCTAAAATTTCCATTCGGTTAATTGTGCGTAGAGTTGAGATGGAAAAATTTTTTTGCACTGCCCACAATTGAGAACATAGACTCCCGGATGTCATATCCTGTGTCAATGAGTGATAACCACATATTTCGGCGTTCTACATACTTTTATCTCACTCGGTTCGAACGAGCGCAGCCGCTTTCTCCTTCTCTTTTACGAGAAGCTCCGTCTCCCTCCATAGGACAGAGATGAAGATGAAAAAATTTTTTTTTGCTTCCAAATAGGAGCATTGCTACGGTTTAATTTTAGCATTTTTCTAATTTTGCTTGGAAACGATGTAGATTGGTCTGAAATGAAAAAAAATTATGTCCTTAGATATTATCCGCATATGCGTATATTAACCGGCACTTTTTTCGAGGCTACTTTCTGAAAATTGAATAATTAAACGGGTAAGAAAATTTCAAAAAATATTAAATTTTGGTAAAAAAATTTTCCTAGATAGTGCTAGTTTTGTGCCCAATTTCAAATCGACCGGATCATTAGTTTTTAAGAAATAACGATTTCTTTTTAAATCGTTCTTCATGAATATCTCGAAATGTACTCAACCGATTGGATTTTTTTTTTAATGTTCGTCTCGATATCTTCTATCTCAATCAATCCACGTAGTCCATACACGGAGAAAAATTCTCCTTATGAAGTACCGAACTTCTCCACTAAACACGGGACATTTCGTAGGGTGTACAGAAAAGTAAACAGATCTGAGTAAAATCTGAAGGTCAAACATTAAATTTTGCTGAATTGGTTCAGTAATTTTTGATGCAGCAAGCGCCACTTTGTCGTGCGGACTTGGTAATTTTTAACGAAACTCTTTTGAAAAATTCATGCCAATGCTTATCTATTTTTGATGACTCCAGGATCATTAATTTTCACTCAGAGTTCTTTTCACTATCTAATGAGAAATTTTCTCCGTGTACGCTGGCTACGGTTTTATCCCGCAAAATAGGTCCTCGGGGGTAAACTATGTTGATATTGACTAATTTGGGGGCGCTGATCACGAATATGTCGGTTTTTTTCCTGCGAATGGGCCTTGCTATTCTTATTAAAAATTTAATTGTTTAAAACGCTTTTGCACAAAAACGGTTTAGAGGTGGGAAAAAAAGTTTTCAACAAAAAAGTATCGGTGGCTGTAGTGGGCACGACAGTGCTATCGCGGCTGATACACCCATAAGTTTTAACGTGAATACGTCTATAGAATGATTCTATTATTATATATGCATAGGTATATACAGTCGTCAACATAAGTTCTGTCCACTTTTGCCATTGAACTATACGGCTGAGTAGGACAAAACTTCTGTTGAGTACTGTATATATTATACAAACATTAATATTTTATCATTAATTTATTCAGGATGGGTCGATGATAAGAAAAATATGAAACATAATGGCGTTTTTCGGTCAAATTGATTGATTTTTATCAGGAGTGATTTTTTGAAAGTCCCATGAAAAAAAATCACTCCGGGTGCAAATAGCCACTCTGTTCCGCGAATTAGGCCATTTGGGATATTTCCCCTTTTGACACTTGCCCTCACTTTTGACATAGTAAAATCCCTTTTTTCCTTCTGAAAATTCAGGAACTATTTCTCCTGAACCCCCCGATGAATATCCAATCGAGAAATTGACCAGATACTGATGAATATGTGAGGTTAGGAATTTCCTTTGACAATTTCTCGAGTTTCTCACTGTTTTCTTTTTTGATTTCTTAGAATATCGATGATAATTGCTATTAAAGAATTACATTAAATAATGTCTGATATGTACGATAAAACGAGAGTGAAGAAATTATGTCTAAAGGGAGAAAAAATCAAGTAAGTATTGATAATTCCATAATTAATTGACATTTGAGTTTATTGTCAGAGTTCAATCTGTTTGTTACTCCAATTTATTAATTTTTTCTCAAATTACTTGGTCCATGATCAATTTGATGTGATAGGTCATTTTATGAATTTTGATTATTCTTTCAGACCTAAAAAACGTAAACACAAAAAACATGGACGCAGTGAGGAAGATTCAGAGACTAAGGATGTAGATGCTATCCAACACGGTAATTAATTAATATCAATAACTGATAATCAGATAATTATAATTGAAAGTTGAGTAATGAAGTGATGAAACAGAATAATTCAGTTTTTGGAAGATCTCTCGAAATCTAAGAGATATAGAAAAATGTTTTCTATTCTCTTTCGTTGTACCTCAAGTTCACATATTCAGTTTAATAGCTTCATTTCAAATATCTCAGAATGCGAGAGAGATAGTTGAATTTTTATAGAGACATTTTTGTAGAACAACTCAAGATCTACGAAAAAGGTCCCTATGAAAATTTCGCCATCTCCTGTAGATTCAAAGATATTCGTAAAAAACTCACCACAAATTTAGTAAAAAATGCTCTCACGCTGATTTCAGGGGGTTGGTGGAAAGTGAAAAACATTTCTGAGATAACAGGTACTGTAGCTATTGAATTCGGTAGTCACACTTACGTGAAAGCCCTGGACAATGGATTATTCACCCTTGGAGCACCCCACAACGAGGGGGAGGGTCCCTCTCCCGAGGAAATCCTCACAGCATTTCCAGTGAATGAAACTAAAATAGCATTGAAGTCTGGATACGGTAAATACATTGGAGTTGATAAAAAAGGAGTTGTTGTAGGGAGGAGTGATGCTGTGGGAGCTATGGAGCAGTGGGAGCCAATTTTTCAGGTATTGTTGACTCATTGGCTTGATTAATCGATCGAAACCAATTTTTTTTTATGATTCAATTTCGATTTTAGGATGGAAAATTGGCAATTATGGGAAATAATTCGTGTTTTATATCGATATCAGACGAGGAAGATGCTGTTTGCCATAGCAAAACCGCTGGACCTGGTGAATTTTTATCATTGAGAAGTATGATACAAAAGGTTGATGATCCTTACAAAGATGTACCTATTGAAGAGCAAGGATCACTGGCACAAATTGAAGTTAATTATGTGTAAGTATTTCTCTTCATACAAATCAACATTGTATATTATTTTTAAAGTATCTCTGGAACTAGTAAGTTTAAAGAAAAATGTCAAGAGACTTTTTTTGTAGAATATTTTACGGGCTACGAAAAAGGTCTTTTGTTAAATTTCTCTATCTCTATTTCTCCAGGAGATATCCCCACTTGAATCATTCCAGTAATTAATTAACATCAGTAAAAAAGTTGAATTATTGAAATTGAATAAATTCTTCCAGACGAAAATTCCAGAAATTTCAAGACAAAAAATTAAGAATAAACACAGAAGATAAAACTAAACTCGAAGAAGCAAAAACCCAGGGGATTCTCCATGAAACATTGCTCGACAGACGAAGTAAAATGAAATCTGATCGTTACTGTAAATAAATTAAATGATCAACTTGTGCTTTTTCCACTCTAAAATCTGAAGACGTTATTTTACAATAAAGACGCAACTCATCTAAATTAATTTTATGTTTTATTATTATGAATTGAAAAGGTACCAGCAGGCTCTTCACTTGGCATTAGATTTCGAACGTGATTATATTTTCATTTGAATACTGATGAAAAAAAAAAAAAATGAGACAGGGGGAGGGAGGGGATGTAGAACGTAGACAAACATAATAATGAATTATCTCTTCAAAAAAATTTACAACTCCAGAGTCCTTCTTTTTTCTCATGTTTGTCCATTTAAAAAATTTCACCCCTTCTTTATCACTAAATTTAAATTATGGGAATCGAGAGTTTATGATCATATTAACAAACAAGTTACACTTATCGAAATTAATGATTACCGTATGTTTGATTTTTGTTGTTTTAAACTGACAAAAACGTGAAAATATCGATAAATAACACAAATTATCTTTATAATTAAACAGTACAGAATTTTTAAACGTAGAATTCAATTTTTTACATTTTTTCTTCATTACGTAAATTACGAATTATCTCTATAATGAGTGATTTTGGGAGGAAATTTCAATAGACTTTTTTTGTAGAAAATTTTATCAGCTACGAAAAAGGTCTTGTGACATTTTTTTATAGAACGACTCATTAACGAGATAAATTTACAATTACAAAAAAAGGAAAATTGAACTAATGACGTTTTTCTCCCCCACACATCAAATAAATCTTCAGATCACTCGGGAAATCAAATTTTCAACCTAAATTAAATTTTCAGCAATATCTCATTCGTCTCAATTGACCTCTCAATACCTAATAATCGAGTATACTTATTATCTAAACATAAGAGAAGTATTTTGAACGTGTTATTAATTTATTTAACTACTTAAAATTCACATTGTGAGTCGAGGTCTTTCATCTTATCGCCTGAATGATTTGGCAATGATTATCATGAAGACCTTATTGCTTGAATTATTCACTGTAATTAAGTGAAATAGAAAGCAAATAAACTCCAATGTTCTCCCAACTGTTACAAAATTCCATTTAAAAAAGAGGAAAAAGGAAAATCATTTCCTTCGATAATTTTTAAGAAAATTCATCGATGAAAAATTCATTTCCTCTATTCCCAAAGTTCTTATCCATTATATTTTTTTTTTCAACTTGAATTTTTTTTGTATTCCACTTAATCACAGGTTTCGTGTAATGGATAAGTTGACTAATCAAGTAATTAACCGTTAAATTACACCGTTATTTACATGATTGTGCCCAAAATCGAGCAATTATCCAACTAAATTGATGGAAAAAATCAGTAAATTAGTTCATTATAATTTTCTTTTTGTTATTTATACAATTCCAATTCTTGTCTTTTAATCGATTTTAAAAATCATTATGTTGAACAAGTTATTGATGTAGTGCAGAGGGCGAAGAAGTTTAATCATCTCCAAAAATTCAAATTTCTAAGCACAACCATGTGACAACGCTCATTTCCTTTATTAAACTACAGACTAACGGAAAACGAAATAGTTAAAACTATGATTTAAACTTTTGATCATTGATTTTTCCTTCGATTGATTGCAGTGAATTTTTTTTTTTTCTTTATCAAATTTAATGATTAATTGTTAATTGAAATAACTTTTGAATAACTCGAGAAAAATAACTAAACAATAGTTTTAAAGTGAATTTTTTAAACTTTATGACATAAGTGATTGAGAGATATTGAAATTTTCGAATTGGGGGATTTTTTAGTGAATAGAATAGAGATTGGGGAGATGTGATATTTCAGCTGCCACGTACATTTGTTGAAGACGTCCCCTCGCCTCTTTGAACTTTTAACCACTCGACAAATTCATCGAGCATTACTGGCCCTAGAATTAATTATAATTTTTAATTAATAATTCATCCATTAAGGTCGAAATTCCGAGAGTTTTCCCTCTTTTAATTTTCGAGATATTTACAAAAAACTCTTCTGTTTTGAAGACACATTGACTTATAACTATGGATTAGGTAACGATTGAGGGAGAAATGAGCTTTAAATGATGATTTCGGTACTCACAGGCTCCATCCAGATCATAATTAGATAAATCATTATTGATAGTTCGTGAAAATTCAAGAATGTTGCACCACTGGTCTTTGTTGATAACTTTGTACTTGGACTGGTCTAGAAATTGTGCAAATTGGGAGAATAGGGGCCAGTGTCTTCCTAGGAGTAACTGGAGCATTACACGAGCTGTCTCCATGTCCATACTGCGTTGATCCTTATCCTAATAAACGTGAAATTATTTATTTATCAATTACAAAGTCACCGAAACTGAATCAATCAGCTTAATAATGACATTATCGAAAATATCTCGAAATCCGAAGGAAATATCGAAATATTCATTGAAACCTTTTTCGTAGTTCTCATTTCAATCTACAAAAAAGGTCATTATAAAAAATTTTCTATCTCTTCTAGATTCGGAGATATTCATGAAAAATGATTTGTTCCAAACTGACTCAATTAAATAATGAATGAAAAAAATTATTAATCATAAAAAAAATGTCTCACCCTAGCAAAATCATACGCATATCTGTATATCCCCTTGAATGTGTGTGGCTCATTGAGTAAATTCCTCAGATATTCTAATTTCTGTTGTATTTTACCTATCGTATCACACTGTAAATCCGATAGGCCCTTGAGCCACTCACTCAGTGTGAAGAAGCCCATTTGACGTGCATTCATCTTGTACGCAAGTACAAGCATAACAACATTCTCAGGCTCAACAGCAATGTCCTCACAGAATTTTTCCATTCCCTCAGGACCAAGTGTTTCAGGATCATCTGCCACTGTGTACTCTCTGAACCATGCAATACATCTTTTTTGAGAAAAAGAAGATGCACTTGAGACATCCTCTGTTTTTGTGTAACGCCTAGCGCTAAAAATAAACAGAAAAAAATCAGAAATCTAATCATCACTTTACTTGTGTCATTATTTCCTGTATTTTCAGGCTTTTTCAGGGATTTCATTGCACTTCACAGACCTGTCGTCATCCATGCACTGTCAAAAATCTCAAATTACCAAATGATAAATTATTTTATTTAATTCAATATCAAATTTAATTGATGATGAATGGAATTTAATTGAAAGAGGTATTTTGGGGTTATTGGGGGATTTATAGAATTTTATTAATCAGTGAGGGGTGAATTATGTGGAGGAAATTGAAGAGAAATAGTGGAAGACAGACTGCGAAATTGGAACATCTAAAGTGACTAGGAAGGGCAGACTAAAATTATGGACTGGCTATTTTTATACTGTGGCTCTACCACTACCAAGTGGAATGCATCCAATGAAAACGAGTGTCTACTCATGTAATATTAGTTTTGATTTTAATGAGAATTATATGGATGATTGAGGCGAGGAGTTAATGATTATGTTAATCATGTCATTTTGATGGTCATGATGCTTGAAGTGATAAATTGAAAATTATATCGATACTGAGGGGGTTTAGGGAAAAATATCAAGAGATGTTTTTTTTTTCTTTTCAATTTCAGCAGTTACGAAAGATGTCTCTCTTGACACTTTTATCTGAAATCATTCGTTATGAAGATAATCAGAGATTTAAGGAGTTGAGAAAATTATTCTTTATGAATTATCGATATTATTGGTGATTTCGCATTTATCTCGGAAACGAGTGGTTTCAGAAAAAAATGTCAAGAGACATTTTTTGTGGAAAATTAAATTTCCAAGAAAAAAGGTCTCCTGACATTTTTCCCTAAAATTACTCATTATTGAGGTAATCCCAAATTCCATAATTCGTCAGTTATTTTTCGTTAATTATGAATATTTCTGTTAATTTTTCATTTATCTCAACAACGAGCGATTTCAGGGAAAAATGTCAGAAGATCTTTTTTGTAGCTGACAAAATTTCTAAGAAAAAAAGTCTTTTGACATTTCTCTCTGAAATCACTCAGTATCGAAATAATTCTATATTTAACAAAACCATGACAAATCGACTCGTTTCACATAATTATTTGTCTTCCTTCAATTTTTTTTCTAGTACTAATTATGTGACTATTACTACTATATGATTCAGATTAATATCGAGAGGTGGAGACAGTAATTATCAGAAGGAATAACATCTCAATGATATGCTCAAACAGGACTCAAATATTCTGTTTCTGTTGAGCATAAAAAAAAATCACAAAAAATTCTAAAATTGCATAAAAATATTTTAATTACCCCGACGTGTGTCTCAGTCTTTTTGAGGGATGCCTCGGCATACTATCTTCGTGTGCACTTGGTGACATATCAGTTGACGCGTGATGATGATAATTTGTATTGGAGGGCGCTCTCCGCTTACTGCGAGGCATCCCTCCACCTCTAGCACCAAATGATTGTCCTCTTCGTCTCGATTCAACGGTTTTACCGTATCCCTGGGATAACTCTGGTGACAATATTTCCTCTGTCCACGGGCCCTTCAGCATCAAATTTTTTTTTTTTTTGGTTATAAATTTTATCGAAAAATAGATAAATAAATCAATAAAACCGAATAATTACGATATTATTTATATTTCCACTGGTGATAATTTCACATTTATGACGTGAAACTTAAAATTCAAGGCTTCAAGATTTTACAATTTATTGATTCTCATAAAAAGAGAATAAATAATTTAAAAAAAAAATAAGCAAATAAATTATTCACAATCGATTAAACTCACGTTACAATTATACTGCTGATTCTCTGACAAATTAAATGACCCAAGCTGATCAGTGATAAACTGTGTCCCGTAACGATTCTCCAGCTCCTTCTCAGCCGTCTCGACCGACAATATTGAGGTTAGGTTCATCAATACATCCCCTATGTTCCCAAAAAAAATTACGTTTTTAAAATTAAAAAATCAAATTCTCTCGATTTATTTTAACCAAAAAAAAAAAAAACTATAAAAAATCAACAATTGACGGATTTTAATCACCAATAAATTAATCATTAAACTGAGGAATTAATTATTAATTGAATAACAATTATTGGATATGCAAAACAGATGGTTTTTATGATTACTTATAATACCTGATGTGCCTCAAAAAATTGGTGTTCAGTTGTGGCGAGGAGAGCAGAAAGTTTGTGGAGTGTGGGAGTGGGAGGGGGAGGGGTGCAAAGGGAGGAAGCAAGGCTGAATAACTTTGGTTTGTCTGAGGAATCTTTCAATTTTTTTTTTTTTTTTCAATCACTTCCTCCCTTTTTTTTAAGAAAAACAAAAGCCTTTGAAAAAATACTTTAAATCCCGAAAAAAAAAAAAAAATCCTTTGATAATTGAAATATTGTAAAAAAATTTGATTGAGAAAAAAAGAACAGAAAAATAAATTTTAATTAAAAAGAGAACCAACCTCTTTATTAATCAATAATTATTGTTTATTTATTTATTTCAATTATCACACGTGAATTTTGATATTATTAGTGGATAATTAATGAGTTAAACCGTGTAAATAATCTACTTTTGATATTACCCCTGAGGCCTATCAGTCTTGCACTAGCCAACAAAATTCCTCCTCTGCCTTCTGCCAAACCATTTGTGGCCTCTGTAAACCCCCTGCAGATGTCGGCCCACAGATTAATTTCATATCACCTTACCTCACATTACATTTGTTGTGATTTTTAGCCGAATATTTGTGACATAAAATTGTGAAATTTATCGAGTATCAGAGGATAAGTGATTTATTTAATTATGGCTGTTTCACAATTGCGTTTTATGACTTCGAGAATTGGTTTTAATAATTTTTTGCAGAGGTAAATTATTAATTATTACAACAACTAACCAAAAAATGTTGATTGTTATCTGGAATTAATTAAAACAATGGGAATTATTTCAGAATTACTACAAAACCATTGAGACATTCATTCAAAACAAAAACAGAAGTTGTTTCTGAAGAGCAAGATGATGAATTGAATGAGCCCATAAAGTACTCGACGTCTCCAGCAGCAGAATGGGCAGCTAGACACAGTTTCAGTGGAGCAAATGACGACGATACTCCCTGGTTTCAACCCCTTGTCGTTTCTCTCAGTACTATAAGCTTTCTTGTTTACTTTCTGTACTTGAGAGAAGCTAATGACATTGATGCAATATTTGATAAAGAGTTGGGGGATTATTTCGATGTGGCTAATAATGATGAGATGAAGAGGAGAATTGCACAGAATGCAGCTTTACCTCCTGGGAGAAGATAATTTATTCATTAATCTTGGGTTCTGAGGGCTCGAGGGAATGTGTAAATAAGAGGAATTAAGTGAATTAATTTATAACTAATTAATTTGAGGGTTTATTAGTATGAAAAGTAAAAAATAAATTTATGTATTCAGATGAATCATCTCTTTATTGTAAAATAATTACCTCAGTTTTTTTCAGTGTAAAAAGCAATGAAAGCAAGCATGAAAAAATTCAATAGAGAATCCTATCGAATTCGTTAAGAAATTCTAATTCATTTAACTAATTGATTGATTGATGGAATTGATCAATCAATTATTGGAATGGTTTTTGAATTTGAATTTTTTTCATAATGGGTAAAGAAGTTGACCCCAGAATATATTGTTCACAATAATTCCCCATTCTATTGAAGGATGATATGTGAGGGTATTTGGGATACAACGCTTCCAGGTGTCTCTCCAGGGTGCCGATACAGTTGTCATTATCAGGGTTATTGCACCTGAATTGTCTTGGCATTGCATCAGCAATTTTACTGAACCTGATGAGAAGAAAATCGAGATAATTGTGGACTTTGATCTTGATAAAATTTCTTGAAAACTCACTATTTGTACTTCTAGAATGAAATAACCAGCAGAGGAATGTGTACGCTGGAATTACTTGAAGATAGAATCTCAGTCTTGTTAGGAAGCCTCCAGATCCAATGAGGATCAATCTGAGCTGTTGCAAAATATTCAAACGTCGTTATTAATGAATAAATTTAATTACAAGTCGAGTGATTGATTTTAAATTCTTACTGTAGTGAAGAATGAATAATAAACCCATGTAGTTGGCATGAGGAATAAAAGAATAGTGAATAATAGAGTTCCAACGAATAATTGATCAGCTTGGTATTGACAAGAGTCCACTCGTTCTCTCAAAGGATTTCTCTTTTTTCCAAGAAAAAGACGAAATAGAGCTGTCAAGCCTCGTATTTGAATATTAAATAATCTGAAAATTAAAACAATTAAATTCATCAAACAGTTATTTATCAATTTTTTAATCATTAATCGTCAGATTTGAGTCAATTATCATTTTACCTCGCAGCATAAATATAAATACAATAAGTATGAAAACTGACAAGTGCCAGGAGATCAGCAGCAATTGATATCTGAAAAGTAATTCCCAATCTGCCAAACAGGAATAATATTTTGAAAAAAAAATCCATAACTGGTTTTATGAAGATTAAAAATGTCCACCACAGGTGAATATGATAGAGAAAAAATTTTCCCAACATTTTGTTGAATGAGTGATTGAGCTTCAGTCCAGCTGGAGAGCCCATGAGCCAGTGGAGAAGATTTTTCAATGATTCTACAACTTTCTGTGAAGGAAAATTACAATTTTTAAAATTTTTATCTTTATTCCATACAAATTATTTTGCAGATATTTCGAGAATTTGTTAATTCATCAAAAAATGTCAAGAGACCTTTTTTGTAGCTCGTAAAATTCTCCACAAATAAGCTCTTTTGACATTTTTTTCTAAAACTACTAGTGTCCAAGACATTTATAAAATAATCTTTGAATAATTTTTTTTAATTCAATTTCGTTCATCTCTATTCAATCATCATCATTATTAATACAAATAAATAAACCTCAGCATTATCCAACAGTATCTGACTCGGTGGAATTCCTCCAATATAATGTAGAAGCAATCTCAGAGCCCAAATCCCAAGAAAAACATCGAAAATCGTAGCTAAAATATGATTCCTAGTCTTCAAACTAATTCTCTTCTCTCGTAAAATCGTAGCTAGCATCCACTTGGTGTTCTCCAGCCACCCATTGACATGTAGACCCAAAGTAGAGTACTTGAGCACTGGCATCAGCTTATTAGTTAATTCAGCAAGAAACATCACAGGATACATAATTCCCAAAATGATATTCATCAATAAAAACTCTCTCGTCCTAAAAAAAATCCCTTTCCCCACTTTATCTTCAATTTTCCTCTTCTCCAGGATTTCCTTGAGCTCCAGGAAATGATTTCCAGAGTGATCATAACTTGTAAACAACTCAGCCTTCAACAATCCCACCTGATCATAAATTATCTTAACAGTGTGATTGATTAATTGATTATTCATTTCATTATTATCGACAATTACACTCTTCAAGTGATAATCAGGACATTTTGTGTCATCTGAGGGTCTTAAATACATCTCAATCCAGTCTCCCATCCTCTTATCAACTTTAGAGGGCTCATTTGGACCCCAATAATACCCAATAAAGTCAGAATGGATTTTTGGTGTCCCTCGAGGGCTCGAAGACTGCCTTCCAATTATGTAGAATTTTTTACTCTCACTCTCTTCATCGTATACAACTTTCCCAGTGATGTATCCAGGATTTTTAGTATTAAAATTAATAGGAATGAATATTAAAAGGGACTTCATTTTTTTCATTCATTCAACCCATTGATTTAGTTAATTTATACATAAAAAAAAAAGATTTTTTTTTATTTTTCGATTCATTTCTCAATTAATGTTTTTGTTATTCCAATTATTGAAGTTTAACACTCATTTTGTTATTTTAATTAAAAATCTATTTTTTAATTCTCAATTAATCAATAAATTTGGAAAATCAATATTTTTAGGTTAATTTTTTTTAAATATTAATATGAAATTGTTTAAAAAATATATTTTAATTGTTCAATCACATCACTCCATTTTTATTGTATTTAACAATTGAATTTTATCGAAAAAAATCCATTGTTTACCCTATTTTTACATTAAAAAACCTCAAACAATAACAAATAATTAATTTATCAACTTCTGACGTATGAAACACGTGTTGAACTCCGATAAGCAGTTCCATTCACACAATATACCATCGGTCAGCTGTTTTTCCAAAGGTGTTGATTATACGTGAATGTCCTTCGGTAGTCGAGTTGAGGCCTTTTAGAGCTTCTCATGTGCCCAAAGACGATTGAACATGTTTCACAGTGCAATTATAACGTGAAAATACGTCTGAAGATAATTAGAATAATTATTTAAATATCAACAACAGTCGACGGATGATGGTGAACGAGGAGAGAGACAAGTTGATGAGAAATGTTGATAATGAAAATTTGTCCATCGACACTAAATGTTGCAACGTGGCGAGTGTATCGTCACGAAATTCATCGTTAGAGGAGAGACTTGCCAGCAAGATGTTGTCGTATTCACGTGAAACAATTTGTTTGTTTATTGGTGTTGTTACATTTAGTATTGCATTAGCTGCACTGCAGAGCGCGTAAGTTTTAGGTTATGTTTTTATTTTTTTTTTGGAATTAAATATAATTTTTTTTGTCCATTCATTCTATTTTGATAATAACAAGAAATAAGAAGAGAGTAGATTTTTCATTTGTTGTTAAATATCAAATTATCTCGTTAATGAGGAATTTTAGAAAGAAATATCAAGAGATCTTTTTTGTAAATAATTGAATTTCCTACAGAAAATGTCTTTTGCAATTTCCTTCTAAAATTACTTGTTTTCGAGATAATTTAATATTTAATGATTAATTGATCATTTTTTACAATCGAGACTGTTTTTTTTAATTTTTTTGAGGGGTTAATTTAGAGTTTTTTTTTGTTGCTGAAATTACAGAACTCCTAGAGTATCTAAACCACCAACGGCTCGACCTTTTTTCAATGAAAACTCAGTGATAATTGACTTTTACAAGGGCCAAGTCAGTGCAATGATTGAACGTGCCTCGGATTCTGATCTCAGTTTTATCATGTATTATGCACCTTGGGATGCAGAGTCCCAGATTGTGAGACAGGAATTTGAGATTGTAGCTCGTCATTATCATTCACAGGTACATGATAATTATATTCTCAATAAAAATTTTAGATAAGGAAAGAATTTGATTTTTAGCCCCATAAAATTCCCTATAAATAAGCTCTCTTCACATTTTTCCCTAAACCCAATTTGCTCAACGAGTTATCCCTCAAATAACAAAAATAATCACTTCCAGGTATTTTTTTCTGCAATAAACTGCTGGCACCCAGGCTCAGAATGTCGTGCCCAATACCCAAAAATCCAGAGTTACCCAGTGCTGATAATCTATCCACTCCGAGGCACAGGTGTCCAATACAAGGGAATAATGACAGCCCCCTACATGCTCCGTTTCCTTCGAAATTACCTCTACCCAATAACTCACATATCAACACGTCAAGATCTCTCTGACCTCCTCATCACTAACGAGCTCGTCTTCGTGGGTTTCTTTAACTTCACAGGTCTCTCCTCAAGCCCAGGATACCACGAATTCTACAAAGCCTCTGTTCGTTACCTGGAGAAAGATCCAAATGGAGAGTTAAAATTTGCAGTCGTTACAAATCCTCGATCCTCCGAACAATTCAGCCTCGATAAATTTCCCTCAGCAAGTCTTAATCTCTGGAATGAATCCCTGATATATCCAGCAGACAAAATATGGAGCACTGAGAACATTCTCCACTGGCTAGAAACATCAATTCACAGAGTATCAATGTGGCTACAGCCTCCAGGAATAAAATCTCTCACCCTCTCCCCTTATCTCACAAAAGGACCAGTTCTCTTTCTATTCACTCCAAGAAATCCTCTCCATCCTGACAACTACAACTACAAACTCCTCCAGGAAATTGCTCTCGAGTACAACAACTGTGACAATCTCTGGTGGACAAACACCTTGATTCATTTACTCCAACAAGAACGAAAAAATTTCCAATCAAAACACGAGACAATGACCAAAAAATGCTCTCAATTACTATCAAAAATCAACGAAAACACTCCCAATTTGAGTATCTCTCTTCAACAATGGGTCAATGACAGCTGTTGTGCTAAAATATTCATAAACAAGTGCCTCCTGTGCAAAGATAAAGGACCCGAAGATGTCTGCAACACAAATATCCACCAAATTTGCCGTCAAAAAGACGTTTTTAAAGTGATTAATAACAAATTAAATTCTGATAAACCTTATTGTTGTGATGAACATCCAGAAATTGAGTCTCCAGCATCTGAAAATACTCAGAGACATTATTTTTCATCGATGATCACTGGAGAAAATGATCCATTATCACCAAAGAATTTGAAAATAGAATTTTTCCGAGAAAATTGTAAATATTTTCTCATGGGAAATAAATATCATCGGCCAGTATTTCCAAAAGGTTTTGATGGAGATGTTGATATTAAATTGAAGACATCAGTGTGTAAGAGTAATAGGTCATTGACTTTTATTGCTATTGACAGTTTGAATTATTTTCATTTTGCTGAAGGACTTGGAATTGATTTATTGAGTATGGAAAATAAAACAGCTGTTGTTATTATTGATTCTTTCCAGGAGAGTCAGTATTTGATGAAGGGTGAGGTGGGGAGGGAGGAGTTGATTAATTTTGTTGATAATTTTAGGGAGGGGGCGTTGGAAAGGGCACTGAGGTCCGATAGTGCGAGAAGATTTGCCAGAGATTTTCAACCAGTGTCTGAGTGTAGAGGAAATATTAAGGATGAAGTCTGTATTCAGGAGTTAACTACTGAGAATTTTCTTGAGACTGTTATGGATCAGAATAGGGATGTTGTGGTTTTTTATCACTCACCTTATTGCGCATTTTGTGGTGCTGTTAGTTATGTTTATCTGACTGTTGCACAGTATCTGAAGAGGATGAGTAATCTTGTATTTGTAAGAATTGATGGGGATAATAATGACTTGCCTTGGGAGTACAGCATGAATCGGTATCCGGCGATTTTATTCTTTCCTGCTAAGAGGTGAGTTTTATGAATCAGGGATTGATATCATCGAATTATTATTAATCAATTTTTTCTTTTTGTGGAGAGTATTTTTTTAATATTTGGGACACTAGTGGGTTCAGGGGAAAATGTGGAAAGATGTTTTTTGTAGGGTATTTTGAAATCTATAAAATACCTCTTGACATTTTTTTGCAAACCTACTGGTTTTTGAGATGTTTAAGAAATAGAATTTATGAATTTTTGAGAATATCTTGGACTCTAGTGGGTTTATCAAAAAATGTCAAAAGACCATTTTTATAGATATTCGAATTTTCTACAAAAAAGATCCTCTAACATTTTTTGATAAACCTACTAGTTTCAGAGATATTCACGAAAGAAGATAATCTATTTAATAATTCATTTAATTAAATATTTCAATCGTTCATTCAATTTTCGTTTATTTTAATTAAATTACAGAAAAGAGGACAGCACAGTGTATTCATTTAATCTGCCAATAACAATTCAAAATCTATTAAATTTCGTTCTCGCTAATTTAAACGATGATTCACACATTGAAGCACTGGTAAATGTGTGTCACACTGGAGCTGGTGAGCCACCAAAAGACTGTGTAGCTAGAATAAGAAGGCTGTGCCTTGATATTATTCATAATCAGTTGGGTATTTACCGGAAGCTGAGGAGGGAGAGGAGATATCTGACCAAAATGACGTTTTCTAATAAAAGACGAGAAATTTTACAACGACTTGAGCACATAAGAGAAATTCATCTGATTCTCAGCTCAGTACAAGATCTAGAAAATGATAACATATTTTTCACAATTCTCAGGAAATTTCGTACTTATTACAAGAGTTTAAAAAAAATTGGAACTAAAATCTGTGAAATTTCGGACAAAAATGATAAAATTAGACATCCAAAAGATGAATTATGATGAATTTGAGACCATAACTATACTTAAAAATCTTTCCAAAGAGTCACATTTTTTTAAAAAAAAGATAAAAACTGCAAAAAAATGTACAGTAGTTTAATTAAAGCAATTGATTCATTAGTGGAGGGGTAAAGCGTAGAAATCGATTTTTTACATCTCATTAAATATGGAATTATCTCGTTAATGAGTGATGTGAGAGAAAAATGTTAAAAGACATTTTTCGTAGAAAATTTTCTCAGCTACAAAAAAGATTCTCTGATATTTTCTCCTAGAATCACTCATTATCGAGATAATAAAAAAAATCGTTGATGATGTAATTTCCACTAAAATTGATTGAGCTCTGCGATTCGATTTTCAACATGAATTTACTCGATAAATACTGGTTTTAAAAAAAAAATGTCAAAAGCTATTTTTGTAGAGAATATCCTAATTCACAAAAAACATCAAACATTTTCCTTTGAACCTATTCATTACAAAAATAATCACCAAAAACAATGAAATTGTATTTACAACGATTTACCACTCCCCTAAAGAATCGTATCATTCTCCATAAAAATCACTATTCACCCTCATCCCCCTCAAAAACTATGTAAATACTGTTAAAAATAAACAACTATATTATTATCAAACCTCCGAATAACTCATTGACCTCTGAAAAACGTCTCTCCCACCCTCCAATCATCACAATTATCCTATTACTCATATCTACAATTTATTTATGGTCACCGAGGATTATACACACTTGACGTAATCCACAATTCTCAGTAATTCGATGAGCGATAAGAGAGTGACCTTTTTATATCTCTCAACAATGACAACTTCCGTTAATTCAAATCACCTAATTCCTCCCTATCAATTCACCCCCTCCCCCCTTTCCCAAACCCTTCCTCAAAATCCCAAAAAAAAGATGTCAATTTAAAAAATCAATTAAAAAGATAAAACAAAAAGAAAAAATATCTTATAAAAAAAAAAATAATAAATTCAAAAATAATCAATTTTATCAGTTGGTAAACATGGGCTTTTGTAACTACTAGCGCCCTCCCGGACGTGTTGCTTTGTCAAAATAAATCCCGCAGTTGTGAGATTGTTCCAAAGCGTGTGCTAGTGCCTCTGATAAACCCCTCATTTCCCCTCAAAACACCACAAATATATATTTTCCACAATAAAAATAATAATAATCCCTCATTTTCAAGTTGATAAGTGCCTATTGGATCCTCATAACCCCAAAATAACTCTTAAAAAAAAAAAATTCTCAAAAAAAAAAAAGAAAAAAATTCACCTATAATGGTGTGTGAGATTACAGTGTGCCTCGCTTCGTGTTCTGACAATGAGCCACCACGGTGACTGTGATAAGTGAACCTCTCCACCGTATTCCTCACGCCTCGATTAACAAACGCGCAGTGGCAGTGGAGAAAGATAGACAAGTTGAAAGATTTTTTTTTTTTTTTTTTAAGTAATTAATAAATTGCATTGTTAAGTTAAAGAGTGATTAAATACAGTGTGTTAATAAATAAATTGTAAATGATAACGAGATAGTGATTAAATACAGTGGCTGTTTATTTATTAATAAATAAATAATCAATTATTTTGGTTTTTTATCATAATTATGTTCAATGTACCGCCCAAGTTCTACGAGCTGTGTCGCCTTTGTTTATCGTCAGACGGTGTCAAATTGTCGATATTCGAGGAGGAAGGGGCACAGCGTAATTTTGCCGATAAGATACTTACGTGTCTATCAATATCCGTGAGTTTAAATAATTATTTATTTTGAGGATAACGTGTGATTTTTTTTATTATTTTTTTTTTTTTTTTTATCATTCTTGGGTGAATACAGAGTCTCATCGAAAATAGACGCAACATCTGGGAGGGGAGGGGGTCGAGACCTCAACGAGACGCATTCGTCTGGTTTAACTTTTTTTTTTTTTTTCTTTCATTTTATAATCTCAATGACAATGATTATTGGTGATTATTCAATGATTTATTGATTAATTAGTATTTAAAATTTTACTGGGGGGGAGATTCTTCTCACTTATTTACTTCATTTATCTCTCACTCCAACTCTCTTCATCTACATTGAGGAGAGAAAGTTTGGTAGAGGAGAGATGTGGCCACGAGATAAGCCCATGCGAGCACACGGGCGATTTAAAATGGCAGTGATAAGCCTTCCTCTCCTCTCTCCCC
The DNA here is from genome assembly GCA_035578325.1 of Coelinius sp. EB29. NCBI lineage: Eukaryota > Metazoa > Arthropoda > Insecta > Hymenoptera > Braconidae > Coelinius > Coelinius sp. EB29. Next base: position 1,631,380 of record JAOZGT010000022.1, on the reverse strand, counting down.
TCTCCATCAAACTGTCCCATTCTCTCTACAGATTCAAGACGGTTAGAACCTGTGGGCTTCGACGGGCTCCTTCGCCTTTTTTTACTGGTTCTGTTTATGATGGTTTTTTTTTTCTCATTTTTTTTTTGTTCAATTCTTGCTTTTGGCTCACTCTTTTTTCCCTTTTTTTTTTCAACGTTCGAGTGAGTTTTATTTCCCTTTACTTTCTGTCCTCCACGAGACGATCTCTTTTCGCGGCACCCGCTACAGGAGGGAACATATATAACGCTCCGTTACGAGGGATCGAGGCTCCTTATTTGGACCGCCCTCTTATCAGGTTTCACACGCCTCAGACAGAAGTGTACGCACTTTTGTCACAGAATCAGCGGCGTCGAGTTTCCCCTTGAAATTGTGGAATTTTTTCGTTTTTTTTCCCCCCCTTTTTCGAGGAATTTTGGTTTGTTTTGATTTTTTTTAGGGGGGGGGGGGGGCAGTGTGTTAATTGGGGTGTTAATGATGATGAGAGGGGGGGGATTCTTTTATTCTAAGATTAGATTAGATAGGAGAGGTGATGATCTCGAGGAGATGAACATAAGTGTTGTTCTTTGTTGAGGGATTGTGGAATTTATTTGGGAATATCTCGGGAATTATTGAGTTTAGGAGAATTTTTCAGGTGAACTATTTTGTGGGGAATTCTGTGGACCATAAAAATGGTCTTTTAATATTTTTTGATAAATCTCGTTGTTTTTGAGATATTTGATAAATTGTCGAGATGAATTTTTCATTTTTTTTTTGTGTTCTAGGTGGGTTGATAGTATTTTGAGGATATATTGGGAACTAGTGGATCTAGAGAAAAATGTCAGGAGACCTTTTTTGTAGAGTATTAAATTATCTACAAAAAAGGTCTCTAGATATTTTTTCATAAACCTACTAGTTCCAAAGATATCGGGAAATTAATTACTTAAGGAATTATCTTCTCTTATCGGTCAAAAGATTTGACTGATTACGTTGTTATTTTGATATTTCTGCAGAGATTCTTTATTTGTTTATTAGATTTATTAATTGTAATCTTGAGTCAATGTTTATAATGATCATTCAATCAATAATGATTTATTGTTAATTAAATATAAAAATTTCAGGTGAATGATGGCGACTCATTACCACCCATAATTTGTCATCGTTGTGTATACAAATTGGATGTACTGCACAATTTTCGTGAAGTATCACGAAAATCCGATGTAATACTCAAACAGTACCTGGACTATGCCAAGCAGTTGTCATCACCAGACAACCAGGTACAAAAATCATTACTTTTTACACCAACACCTGTTTAAATAATACAGAAAAAAAAAGATGTCATGTTGCGAAAGACAGTTGGCACATTTTGCTGACTTTAACAAACGTGGCAAAATATGCAGCACAGGCACATTACACGTTATCGTCTTAATATTATCATATCACCTGAGGAATGGTAATAAAAATGAAAATGTAATTGTTGAGTAATGATACTGGATGAGACACCTTTTTCTGTAGAGAGAATTGAGAGGTTCAAGTAGATCAAAAATAGACCTTTTTTGTCGATCTTGAATTTCTCTATAAAAAAAAATATCTTGACATTTTTTTCTCCTCAAATTGACTCATTCTCAGAGACAATTGAAAATATGATTTTTTTTTATTTTCAGGACAAGTCTTTCTCCACTGCCAAAATAGCTGATCTGAGTCCACTTCAATCATTTTTACAACTAAATAAAACACTTTTTAACGAGGAGCCAAATTCACCAGCAAGCATAAATCAAAATTTAATACCTCAAACCCAAACCCATCACCTAGAACTGAGGACTAATGATGTGCCTGAATCTGATAACATTAAGTGCGAGCCTGATGATGAGACGTGCTCCAACAGTTCTGATCCTGATAGATTAGAAATTGAGGATCGTGATGATAATGATGATGATGCTGATGAAAATGGTTACGATATGACTGTTAAACGTAGAAAAGTTGAGGACAATTATGATGATTGTAAGAGGGAATCACCTAATCACAGTCCAGTCACTAGAATGGACACACCAGAGAGCAATTGTTCGGATACTAATATTGATCAGGAAACGACGAAATTGTGGCAGGCACTTGCTAAGTGAGTTTTAAACAATTGATATTAACAATATCAACATTTTAGTCAACTTGAAAGATCAGTAGAATGATTTATTGGTAATAGAGTAATGGAATAATCGATTTATCTCGATACTGAGTAGATTCAGAAGAAAATATCAAAATATTTTTTTTTTTTTGTCAGCTGACAAAATTTCCAGAAAAACATTTTATCATTGAAGAAAACGACAAACATTCTAAAAGAAATGATCACTTTTTTTTTTTGTCCTATAAATAGTCATGATTGTCAATCGAGATTGAATAATAATGAGATAGGTGTGATATCACATGATAAATTTGTACATTTTTTCCCCCTCATGACGTTCATCAACATACAATAAGTATGACGATAAATAATGACTAAAAATCATTGTTCATTGAAAAATAAAAATGTAATAATAAAAAAATTCCACATTGTTCCTAGCAATCGGAGTTTAGAGATAACAAGGACAAACGGTGATAAATTGAATAATGGATTTACTGGTGAAGCAACAAATCTTCTTCGATCACTAATAAATAACAGACAAATTGGTATAACAGCTGTTGATACTGATAGAATTTCACCGCAAATCAAATTCTACAGAGATACTCAGGGCACAACAATGGAACGTACTGATTGTTCTATATTGGGAAATCGTACAAATATGCAGTCCCTTGAGAGCAAGGTAAATCAATAATCATCAATTAATTTATTAATTTTTCGAAAAAAATCAAAAGATAATTTTGAAAGTTTAATAGTAATTTTTTAAAATTATTATCTCTCTCTTTCATCAACTTGTAAATTAAATTAAATTAATTTTGAAAAGAAAAAAATGTCCAACTAATACCCTAAACAAAGATGAGCTACCATATCCGAAAGTATTCAACATTTCAAATATTTATTTATTAGTTTTACTAAGTGAAAAGTAGATAAAAATCAGATAAACTCCACCTGACTCTTGCAACCCCCCCAAAAATCATGAAATTATCAGTGAAAACTGACTCCTGAATTCTCTTTGCAAATATGCAAACAAATCCCAAATAAATTCCTTCAGAAAAAAAAAAAAAGAAGAGAAAATATACAAAGTAAAAATGGTGAATTTTGAATGTTTGCACGATGCAAATAGAAACTTGGGAGGGACTCGACGCAGGTATAAAGATTGGAGTTGTAGGCAGGTCAGGTGACCCTTCGGGATGTCAAAGAGAAATCCCCACCCCTCTTTCCTTCTTATATTATTTCTTTTCTGGTCCTAGCTGCTATTCATGTCCCACCTGCCTGCTTTTTCAGGTATTGAAGTAAAAGGCTACCCTCTCTCTATCCCACTCTAGTTTTCCAAGATAATAGATAACTAGAAAAGGCGATGCATTGTGATATGCCTGAGAGAGATATACAATATCGTTCCTTTACCGTGTCAATCCTGCTGTTAACAGATGTTCAGATAAGCCGAGAGAGATGTACAAATCAATGGGCTAGTTTTAGGGCGTCACACCATTGTTGAGGAAATTCTTCTACATTTTCACAATTTTTTTTTTTTTTTTTTTTTGAATTTTCCTCCTTCTTTTTACTCCAACGAAGAAACATCATTAGGGGGTCTGTTACTATTTTTCTTTTTTTGATGGATTTTTACATTACAGTGGAGTCTTCTTTTCTTGTAGGCAAATGGGCACCAGTAGAGGATAAATAGAGAATTGGAAAGAGGTTTTAAAGGGATTTTACTGGGCATACCTGCCTCTGGTACCCGTGTTAAATATTATCTTTGGATTTTGACAAATCGAGGGGTTTTGGGAAGAGGGGAAAGATAAGATATTATTTCTCTTGGAATATTGGAGAAGAATAATGGTTTTAGTTTCAAGTTTTGAGAATTTGGCGAATATCTGAGGAAGGAAGGGAATTATGTGAATTTATCAAGAGATAAATTTTTTTTTTTAATTCATTGAATTTGATTGATGTGGTTTTTTGATGAATATCTTGGAAATCCATGGGAGGTACAGCAATTTTTATAGAGACCTTTTTTGTGGAGAATTTAATTCTCTACATAAAATGTCTTTTGACATTTTTTGATAAACCTACTCCTTCTAGAGATATTACCGGAAATAGAAAGCAAGAATTTTTTAAATTATTGTAAATGATTGATAATGATGATTTTTCATTATTCCAGAGTGCATCAATGGACAGTAATCCGTCCAGTCCAGCCAGTATTGGTAGAAAAGAAACAAAAGGTAGAAGAAAACAGAGTTACCCGAGTAAAGCACCAACGAGTCCAGATACAATGAATTATCAGCAAGATATTAGTGATGAGCAAGCACAAAATTTTACATCGTGGTCAAATAAATTAAAGAGCAAAGTAAAGTCTTATCGATATAGAAAAATGCATTGTCCTCATTTATTATCAACGTTTAAACTATATATTATTATTCAAGGTCGATGAACAGAAGCAACAGTATGACCAACAGAGTGGTAACATGACAAAAAAAGTTGACATGTCGTGTACAAATTGTGGGACGATGACGACGACAATTTGGCGGCGTAATATGAAAGGAGAAATGGTTTGCAATGCGTGTGGTCTTTATTACAAATTGCATGGTATCAATAGACCTCATACCATGAGAAGGGATACCATTCACACACGTAGACGTCGACCGAAGGGTGAAAAACCAACGAGACATCGAAGTGAGTGAATGAGTTTATTTTTCACGTATATTGAATATCAAATTATCTTGATTATGAGTGAGTCTAGTAAAAAATGTCAAGAGATCTTTTTTGTAGCTGTCAAAATTATCTATAAAAAATGTCCCTTGACATTTTATTCTCAAATTCTTCTTTATCAAGATAAATCAATTAACAAAATTTATCCTCCCCAGAAAAAGAGGCAGCAATAGCACCAGCTCAAACAGACCAGATGGATGCAGAGAGTGCAGATATGCTGGCAGCTCTTCGTCGTCAAATTCAGCCCCATTTAATGATGGCAGCCTTAACCCCCTCTCACTTGTCATCAGGACATCCACCATCAGGCCAATTAAATTATCCATTACCCCTTTCAACCTACATGATGCACGTGAGTACACCTCACATGTATTCAGTTGATCTAGTTAGTCGTGTTACACGCGAGGGAATTAATGGAAGTACAACAAATTCGAGTGATGCCCAAAACTTTGCACAGCACGTCAAAGAAGAGCCAAAGGATCGTCATGACTCTGAGGATATGGACGATTGTGATGATGAAAATGTCTCTGATGTACCACTTAATCTAGTGTCAACGTCGTTATCAGAAGAGGCCCACTGATCCAGTGATGGAGGTTTTTTTGCTCTCTTGTTACATTTAAAAATCATTAATTTCTCGTTTTTACATCGACATTGCCTTATTATTATTATTATTATTTCGTTGATCATTTTTACAACTTTTTCGTGTTTAAATATAAATGCTCTCTACAATGATTAACAATCATAAATTCATGATGGAAATGAACATTTGAAAGTTGGAAAAACAAAAAAGCGGGAAATTTTGAATTTTTCACTCTAACATATTTTTTTAATGTGAAAAATTCAATGATAATTGATATTTAGATTATTATACTACACTGGCATTACTCAATTATTCGAGCTAGCTTGGGCCCGTGGTGCAGTGCGCCTTATTTTTAAAATTGATATTAAAAAACAGTATTAAATACGTTGATACGAGAGATAAAGGGAATTGAAACATTTAATGAAAGTCGAGGGGGGAAAAAATATCATAAATGTTGAAGGTTTAACTTAACAAAGGATAATATTTTTTATAAAACATAACATTTTTCTACGTGTCGGAGGGAATAATACGGATTATTGATTGTATATACACGCGCAAATACAATTTTTTTTGGTTTATTACAATTGATAAATTTGAAAATTATGTTTTAGGTTTTTAATTCATTTTTTTTTTTTTCTTCGATTGTAATGGGTGTGGACAATTTTTTTGGAGGTTTTATTTCACCTTTTTCTCGAGTAATTGAAGGTTAAATTTTAGGGTATGGATATTATTTATTATCGTTTTGTTCCACGGGCTGTTTAACTAAATGGTTTAACAACAATGATACTCTCTTTAAATGGTTTTTTATTTAATTGGGGATTTTTTTTTAGGGTGAACTTATCCGGTTTAATCATTTCTTCTGGCTTTAATTATTTTTTTAAAATGTGTCATTTTCTTATCGGGTTGAAATGAAAGGTATTTTTCAATTTTTTAAAATTAATTCGAGGATTTTTGAGTCAAAAATTGATTCAAAAGTGATGGAGTTGGAAAATATCGATAAGGAGAGGATTTAGGAGAAAATGTCAAAAGGTCTTTTTTTACAGAAAATTTAATTTTCTAAAAAAAAGGTCTCTTGATATTTTCTCCTAAAGTCACTATTTATCGAGATAATTCAATATTTAGTTTGAATAAAATTAGAAAATTGATCTGTTCAATTAACTAATATTTTCCCATTTCACAAAACAATTATTATTGTTTGCCAGTGTCAATGTGATTCGCCATACATGACTTTAACAAAGTATATAACATCAACGTATTATTCTGTAAATAATAATAATACCCCCGGGATTAGAAAAAAAAAAACGGAGAATTTACTTACTGAGTAGAATTAAGGAATTTATTGAAAAAGAAGAAAAAAAACCTAGGATTTTTATACGCTAAACAAGTGCCGATAACGTAATTTTTTTTTTAAAGAAAAAAATTTATTTAAATAAATACGGAAGAATCATCACAATAATATTTTACTAAATGGCAAGGTCAAAAAATTCTAATTAAATTTGTGTACTTAAAAAAAAATTTATTAATTGCCAGTTGCGCTCATGCAAGATGAAAAAAATCAGTAAGAAAAACCTAAGCAATAACGATAAACCGAGTAAAGAAATAATTACAGAATGGCCAGAAAAATGCAGGAATTAATAACAATTAAATAACTCAATGATATTCTCTATAAAAAAAAAAAAAAAATATTTGAAATATTGATAATACAAATTTACACTGCCAAGTTGTTAAAATTAATCTCAAGTTTCATTCATAATAATTGAATTTATTAATTAATTATCATTGAAATAATTTATCTGTTGTACAGATTAATAATAATGATTAATGAATAACCATTGAAACATGAAAATAGATGAACTAAGGTTGAACCACAGGAAAAAAATAATGAAAACAATGGCCAGTGCATTTACTCATGTAACAGTTAATTATTCTAATTAACAAATAATGTCATAATACCTAAATAACTTTGCCAAAAATAGATTTAGTCTTTGTAACATAGATATAGTTAAGGGCATCGAACAGACAAATTTACATTTTTTTTTTTTTATTATTTATTTATTAATCTGAACAACAATTTTTCAATGGTTGGGTGTAGAATCGGGCAAAGTTAAATGAGGACATAAAACAATGCAAGAAATGCTGTTATTTCACTTTGTCCAGTTCTCCCCTGAGTAATGAGAATTTATGATTGAATACTTGAGGTTCAATTTTAAATACTTGAGCTTTTTAGGAAGTAGTACTTCATCCATGCAGCCTTACAATTTTTATTATAAACAAAAAATGTATTTATATTTATGATATTCTATATTATGATCGTAACAAATGATATTCTGGCCACAGACGTATACGATCATGAAAAGAAAATTTATGGAAAAAAAAAAATTCAACAAACTGATAGATTTTTTAACAAATCAAATTTGTTTTTTATTCACATCAATTTACTTGATTTATCTCAATGTCCAGATGAAATGTGATTCTTCCATTGTGCACTTCCTCACGTTATTCGATACAATTCAAACATTTTTATTAGTTTATTCGTCATTATTTATTTGAACAAACACTTTGATTTAAACTATTTTTGTATTGAAATTAAATGTGACCAATTGGGCTTGTGATAAAATATCAAAAGATGATTTTTGTGGAATATTTTGAAAGCTACAAAAAAAAATCCTCTGATATTTTTTTCATAAACTCATTATTTCCAGAGATAATTCCAAAATATTAAACAAAAATGATTGAACTCACTTAAAAAAAAAAATTCACTTATTAATTTATAAAAATATCTCATTTAAATTTAATAACAAAATTAAATACATTACAGCACATTACAAAGACCAAATGGTTATTACTGCGTGACTTTGCTAATAATGGACAGTTTAATTAGGCATTTTTTTAAAAATAACTAGAAAAACTCGTTAATCAAAACCATAAAACAATTGTTTACCTCTAGAAAAAAAAAAAGAAAAAAAAAACAATTGCCTTATTAAATCCGTTCTTCTACTTAATTATCATGAATTCTCAATGGAAAGGAATTAGGCTTTCATAGAGTATAAATAATAGAATTTGAGGCTCTCTACTAATGAAATTAAAATGATATTTTTTATATAACATACGATGATGACCGAGTATTGTTATTTTACGATTGATATTAATTGAAACAAAACATGAAAAAAAAAAGTAAAAAAAAAAATGATACCACATATATATATATGAATAAAATAGTGTCGTTAATTATTAAGACTTTAGTTGCAAGAATGCCATGGGTTTGATGAATCATTACTTTGGCAAAAGTAGACAAGAGCTTTGTATTAGAAAGAACATGTCTTTTTTTTTCTCTCTCTCTTATTTTTCTTCCTTTTTACAGAGTATCAGTATTCCACACCTTTGATTTTAGTTTTTAAGTCTTATTTTGGATGATAAACCTTTTTTTTAAAAAAAAAAAAAAAAAAACAGAAAAGCATTACTTAAAAGTGACAAAGAAAGAAAAAGAAGAACAATTAATTACTTAATTATTTAATTAATTATATAGTATCGTTTTTTTACATCTGTTTTTACAGTCCCTCCGTTTTTATTTAAATAATCAATTGTAACTTATTTGTCTCATTCGCACCAATTTTATTACTATTTTGCGTGAAATTTTCGGCAGCAGCGAATGGCTTAATTTATTATTACGTTTAAATATTATTTTTTACTAGTGTATTTTTTTTTTTTTTTTTTTTTTTTCATTATTATTTTTTAATCATCAGTTTCATCTGCGATGAGGTATCAGATTATTGAAATAGTCATTTTTTCAGTTTTTCTCTCTATTGGCAGTATTGGTGACGGACGGGTGGGAGGGGGGACTCATTGAAGTTATAGAACTTTTGTTCAATTTTAAATTATCTCGGTAATGAAGGGTTTTAGGAAAAAATGTGAAAAGATCTTTTTTGATGAAAATTTTATCAGCTACAAAAAATGCCTCTTGACATTTTCTCTTAAAATCAATTGTTTTCGAGATAAATGCATAATTAATGGAAATGTCAAATTTGAATTATTTTTTTGACATGTGTGGATATGGAAATATCTCGGTAATCATTGACTCTAGGGGAAAATGTGAAAAAATCATTTTTGTAAAAAATTTTCTGATTTACAAAAAATTCCTTTTCATATTTTCTCCTGAAATGACTAGTTTTCGAGATAAATGCATAATCGATGGAGAAAGTAGAATTTGACATTAAAATCAAATTTCATCACTCAAAAATTGAAATTAAGGATTTAAAAATTTACTTTACATATAAATTTTTTGTACCAATTTTATTGAGGATTCGACAATTAGATAAAAATGATGAAAATATTGTATAAAAAATGGTGAAAACATGGTTCCGAATTGTAACATGACTTATGGCATCTGTTCCGTCCGTCTACGTGACAGCATAAATTAATTCAAAATAAACTCAAAATTGGAGGATAAAATCTCGTTGAATTGATGCGCGTAGACCGTAATAGAATAATGATTAAATATTAAAATTGATAAATCACGCTTTTCACAGTTTTTTGATGAAAAAAGAAGAAGAAAAAAAAAAAGGAAAGAAACTCATTCATGTCACATCGCGAGTATTAATCAGAACTAATTGACTGAGTATTATTTTTATACCATACATACTTGTAATCAAAAAAATTAAGATGGAGGAATGTTTTATTCTGTAGTTAAGTGGAATAACAAGATGAATCTCAATATCTAACGTAAACAAAAGTTGAGTTTTAAAATTTTTCTAAATACCTAATTATCTCGATAATGAGTGGACTTATAAAAAAAAAACAAGAGACCTTTTTTATAGAAAATATTCTCATCTCCAAAAAAGGTCTTATGAAATTTTCCCCTAAAATCAATAATTAACACGATAATTCCACAATTTAAAAAATAAAACTTGACTTTTTTCACGTTTTCAATACATCACATTAAAAATCGATAAATCTACAATTTTTTTATTCCATGAAACTACAGACTCAACAATGATGTAAAATTAAAAAATTAAAAGTAAAAGCAGAGATGCTGCTAATACTCCAGTGAATAATTATTAAAACTGTGAGTGCCCTGATGTATTTTGTATAAAAAAAAAATAATAATATTGTTAATGATTGAAGACAATCAAAGTTTTACTATTTTTATTAAACACAACATCCAACAGAGAAGATGAGGAGAAATAAAAAGGAAAAAAGTGTAAAATGGAGGTGCAAATCGCAATTGGGAACAAAAGTGAATAGAAAAGTAAAAAATTCATTCAGAATTCAATTAAAATTATGAAAAATATGATTAAGTGGCCAATATAGCTGTTGAGATTATTCAAGATTGTGTCTATCGTTATGAGTATTTTTTGAATTGTTGAATAGTAAATAGAATGTAAGTAACAATTTAATGAAAATCAAACGACCTATACTTCAATTATTCGTCTATTTTATTAATTAATCACCAATTTGCGTTATTGCACGGATGTTTTTTGTTTCTCTTTTATTACAAAAAAATTTATTTATTTTAGAAAAACGGCTAATTAACGAAATAATTCGATAATTGGTGAGATGAGTGGAATTGTCACGTTTTTAGATTAATTTGTTAATCAATTTATTAATTCATTTCTTCATTTTAGACCTCATTGGGAGAGGTAGATCCCAGTTGTCGAGCCCAGGGCGTTTTGACACTGCCATAAATACCAGAGCACCTCTTCCAGGAAGTGGTTTTACTGCTACATAAGTCCTGTGGTCATTCGACCATTTTGATTGGAATTTTATAACTCTTTTTGGCGGAGGTTCGTCGTCTGTAGCTTCTGCTGATGTGTCTGACATATAATCCTGTTAAAATTGAGTGACGATGGAGAAATTGGTCGATAAATAGTCGATTTAATTAATTTTCTTGTGATAATTTCACTAAACAAGTAGATCAGGAGTTGAATCAAAAATAAATTGAGATTATTCTGTGAATATCTCCACAGGAAAGAGATTTAAAGAATAATGATACAAGACCTTTTTTGTAAGAAATTTAAAGAGCTACAAAAAAGGTCTCCTGATATTTTTCTTTAAAGTCGATAGTTTCCAAGATATTCGCGAAATATTGTAGATGAAATTTTTTATTTATCTTCACTACTCAATTATCGATGATTATAGACTTGTGTACCATATTCTGCAGTAGTTTCAGGGTATTATCAGGGTCACAAACAGTGTCTGATCGACCATCTGCACACCCTGGAAGCACTCCATCCCCAAGGACTCTTATCAAATACGATAAAAACGTATTTCTATTTTTTTTCACTTCCAAATTTGAAGATTTTATATTCCCCACTCGCATTAACCAGTATTTCGCTCTTTCTGCATCTGAGTAAATAAATAAATCAATCATCTAGTTAATTTTGGAGTTGATAAACATTCAAGAAAATCCATTCGGGATATTTAACCATTAAAATAAAATAATTAACGAATAAAAAAAAAAAAAACAAAATAAAATTATTCATAACTCAAACCTTTCTGATCCTCTAAATTCTTCACCAAAAAATTTGCAATCTTCATTTTTTTATTAAATTCCTCATCAAACATCAATCCCACATCTTTTATCGAACTTTTTCGCATAATAATAAATAATTTCCCCTCGCAACTGAAACAAAATCTAAATCCATTGAAAAAACACCTTCAAAAAAAATTTAAAATCCTCCCTAAACCGGAAATCAAGTGTACTTCCCTTTAATTTCTCCCAAAAAAATCTGAAAACTCGATTGAACAAATAAAACACTCTAAAAAAATCAAAAGTTCAATTTTTTCTTTCAAATCAATAAGAAAAAACAAAATAGATGAATTATTTAAAACCCCTAAAATGATGTAAAACTCACGTAGTACTCCGTTACTTCCGGTTTGAAAAATTGGTGTCGTAGCGTCGTCTTTTCCCACCGAATCACACGCCATTTTGTCATTGACGTGTGCGGTCATCAGACAGTGGAATCCAGTCGTTTTATCAAGGGAAAAATAAAATAAATAAACAATTTATTGTGCATCGTAAGTCCCAGAGATGAGTTACGGACGTCCACCTCCCCGTATTGACGGGATGGTGTCATTAAAAGTGGATAATTTGACTTATCGTACAACACCAGAGGATCTTCGACGCGTGTTCGAGCGTTGTGGCGAAGTTGGTGATATTTACATCCCCAGGGATCGTTTCACCAGGGAAAGTCGTGGTTTTGCATTTGTCAGGTGAATAAAATTAATTTTTATATGTTTAAATAATTAATTGAGGTTTCTGAAGGGTTTTTCATACTTCCGTATGGCTCATCGAGGCGTGAATGAGGGAGACATCATGACGTCATGCTCCTCCATGTTCATACAATCGAGAAATATTCATGATTATTTTTCCGCGATTTTCTCATTTTTTTTTTTGAGGATTTTATCAGAGTTTTTGGGCTTTTTCTGCAGATTTTATGATAAACGTGATGCTGAGGATGCATTAGATGCCATGGATGGACGTCTGTTGGACGGCAGGGAACTTCGTGTGCAAATGGCACGATATGGAAGGCCGACATCACCACACAGAAGCCGTGGAAGTCGTCGCAGGGGTGGGAGGTGAGTGATTTTTACGAGTTGTAGCATTTTTTTAAAATTTTGATTGAAGATTTTGATCAATATCTCTGGAAATAATGGAGATGGAGAATTTTTTATGAGAACCTTTTTTGTAGCTCTCATTCCTCTCTACAAAAATGATATGTATAAAAATTTCTCTATCTCTTCTAGATTCAGAGATATCGACGAAAAATGAAATCCGGTGCAAATATTTCGTGTTTATCGTGTTAATAAGTGGGTTTAGGGGAAAATGTCAAGAGATTTTTTTTGCAGATCATGAAATTCTCTACAAAAAGTGTCTCTTAATATTTTGTCGAAAAATGAGTAATTAACGAGATAATTCAATTATTTTCCAAGATGTCTAGGTTTGAGAATTGGATTTCGTTTATTTTTCCAGGTCTCGCAGTCGCAGTCGTGATCGCAGGAGGTCTCGCTCCAGATCTCGATCCAGGTCACGAAGCCGTGAACGTGATCGGGGCAAACGATCCTACAGCCGCAGCCACAGTCGCTCGCGTTCAGACAGCAAAAGCTCCAGAGGAAAGACCCACTCACGCAGCAAGAGTGCCGACAGACAGAACAACAGCCGCTCAAAGTCAAGGTAAAATGTCAATTACTAATTCTTGATTATCTCGCTAATGAGTGGGTTTAGGGGAAAATATTAAAAGCCTTATTTTCTAGAGAATTTCATCAGCTATAAAAAAAGATTTCTTACATTTTTCTCTAAAAAATTTCAATCGGATGAATCTTCAAATATCTCGTAAACCAGTCGATTTATCGAAAAACGTCAAAAAGGCCTTTTTTTTTATAGAGAATTTCAAGATCTAAAAAAAAGGTCTCTTGACATTTTTCTATAATCCCATCCACTCCAAAAATATCCCCAATTTTCCAATTACTCAATTTTTTTAGAATCAAATTCCACATTCTCTCGAATAATCCTGGATTATTTATATTTTTAATCCACAGAGACTGAAGCGGTGAACTGGTATGAGAGTACAGCATTGAGACGAACGTGCCAGTCACGATGAAAAGCCCGAATCGTTCTCACAATTTGCAAAAGGTATATTAAAAATACTCTCCATACCTAAAAACAAAAAAAAAAACACTTAGCACGTTTGAAAGAATTATCGCATCATGATTTCGTTACTTTTGTTTTTTTTTTTTTTTTCTTCTCTTCCATATTAACCATGGTGACGCACTTTGAGGGTTTTTTTTACAATTATCTTAATAACCAAATATGAAGGGGAAAACCATTTAAAAATGAATTAATTGTAATATTAAATAAAATTTAAACTCTCAATTATTCGAAAAAGATGAAAAGATGGCCGGTATTTATATTAGTTCATTCTCAATAAATTTATCAACAATCAATGAAGGAATTAATCACAACGGTTTTGATGTCAGTGAAAATTAATTGATTATATGGCTACGTCTTTTAAAAAAATAAGTACTACATGTTTAATTTTTTTTATTTCTCACTATTCTCTCATTTACTAGAAATTAGATAGAAACAAAAAAAAAAACAATTAATATTGAGTTTAAAAAATTGCTAAATTGACAAAGGTAATAATGACTGAACAACCCTAGTAACAACTTATAACCGAGAGTTGAATAAACAATTTTTATCAATAAATTTCGAAAACAAAAAATTAATATAAAATCTTAAACTCTTATTGAAAATGTAGAAAAACATTTGAAAATGTGTAGAAAAACAATTTTCTAGACCATAAGTTTTGCGTTCTCCTGTAATTATCAATTTTTCAGGTTTATTTATGTACGTTTGCCATTTATAATAAAGTATAACTAAGAAAAATAAATAGATGCTAAAATTAAAATCATAAATTCATCTGCATGTACGAGAGAACAAGATTAGGAGTGAATTGATAATTTTTTGGCATCGTATAGAATTCAAATCACGTCGCGATGAGTTTTCGGAAAGAATTGAGAAACTGAGATATTCAATTTTCTAATTAACTCTGTAATGAGTAGTTTTACGATAAAATATCAAGAGATATTTTTTGTAGCTCAGGAAATTCTCTACAAAAAAGTTTTCTTGACATTTCTTCCTGAAAACACTCATTAACGAGATAATTGCACAATTACAAAACGTGGTCATTCAGTAATGCAGTGTATAACCAAACTGAGTCAATTTCGATTTAGAATTCATAAGTTTTTCGATAAAATCTCTGAATCTGAGACAGATACCGAAATTTTTATAAATACCTTTTTTGTAGCTTTCATTACACTCTACAAAAAAGGTCCCAATAAAAATTCCCACATCTCCTCTAGATCTTGAGATATCCTCTAAAAACCACCAAGTTCCAAACTAAAATTGCTCTTTTACCGCTTAATTCCTGAATTATCTCGTTAACGAGTGGTTTTAAAGAGAAATATCAAGATACTATTTTTATAGAAAATTAAATTCTCCCCAAAAAAGGTCTCTTGACCAAAACCCCTAATTCCCTCGATAACATCCAAAAATGAATTTTCAAAAAACCCATTGACCACGCTATTGACTAAATTCTCCTTTTTTCACAAAAAAATCGTATAAAATTCAATTAAAATCGCTGCCCAATGAATCTCCATCCATTAAAAATACACCGAAAGAGTATATATAAACAAAAAAAAAAATATATAATGGATGCAGCAAAGTTATATCACGTAACTAAGTTGTGATTTTATGGTGCCACAGGCGGTGGAAAGGAGTGGCGTGTCGAGTGTAGCCGATGATGGGGTGGTAGCTGAGAGTAAGCAGTTAACCGGAAGTAGCGGGGATCTGTGCTGTTTGCTGTTGTGAGGCGGTTGGTGGTCTGGTGTTTTTGAAAAAAAAAAAAAGCAGTTTGCCGCGTTAAATGTTTTGAATAATCGATCGAGTCATTCGAGAGTTATCTGGGGTTTGTGCAGCCAAATTTAACGATAATCATCACCAGACACCATCGGTAGTTGGCGAACGAGCGTGGGGTTGACCGGATGACGTGATTAAACTGATCAATGATGTTTGGTATTTATTTTACAAACATTATTGACTAGTTATGGCTGACGACATGGAGAGATTTAGAATTCAACTCTGGAGTTTATTCTCCTGAGATGATATTGTGGGAATAACGTGGTCTACTCGTCACTCCACTTTCAACCGTGAGTTTCTACATTTTCGGTTGGTTTTATGGGATGAATTAGGGATATGTACAAGTTCATTACGTATTTATTGATTCATTTGTTGAGTTGGTGAGTGAGATTAGTCAATTTGATTTTTTAGAAATTTGTTTTTTTTAGAGATATCTTTAAATCTAGAGGAGATAGCAAAATTTTTATGAGGACCTTTTTTGTAACTAATTTTATTTCATACATTGATATATCTCTCAGATCTGAAGATATTCGTAACAAACTGTTGGAAAGTTTAGTTGATTGTTTATCTTGTTTTATCACTCAACTACTGAATTATGGGTTTATCTCGTTAATGGAAGAATCTACAAGAAAATGTCAAGAGACCTTTTTTGTAGTTGATGAAATTCTCTATAAAAGAGGTCTTTTGATATTTTCATTTTAAATCGCTCGTTCATGAGATAATCGAATATTTAGAAGTTAATGAACTTGATACATTTTACTACTTCACTACTGAATCATTCAATTTCGGTTTCAATGTTGAAAATTGAGATTTATTATTTTAAAAATGGTGAAACATTTTTTAGCGATTGTTAATGGAATTATTTGATATCGTATTAATGAGTTTATTGCAGGTAAAATGAGGCAAGTAAGTATTCATCAGTGGTAAACCAGTGCTAATTACACGATTATCTCATTAATGAGTCATATTAGCATAAAATGGGTGCAGAGAATTTCATCAGCTATAAAAAAGGTCTTTTGACATTTTCTTCTAAAACCATTAATTAGCGAGATAATTAAGTTTTACAACTTTGATCCAGTAGAATTGAATAAAGTATTTTTTTAAAAATACATTTTGGATAATTATTTTTTATTTAGAATTCAGATCATATAAAATTCCTTCTCCTCTCAATTCAACTATTGTGCATAAATTTCTAACAAGATTGTGGAAGATATCTGGTGTAACTTCAATAGGTACTTTCGTAATATTGACAACAAGTATTTCATCACTCATAGCATCTTATCAGTTTCAACAATTCTCTGTGGCTTAAATAAACAACCAATAATGTTCAATATTCCTACAAATACATGCCCAGCAGCGTAAATATTTGTATAGTAATAGACTGTATTTTTGAACTCTAGTAGTTGAAATCCAATGCCCAAGTAGGACATGCAGGAGACCCTGAGAAAGTAGAGTAGAGCCCAAAGTCCTTTTTTGGTCTGTAATCAACAAGATTGGTTGTTTTTTAAGATTGCATTGGAGTTAAATGTAAAGAATTTAATTTGACACTTGATAAATGTTCAATTGTCTCGTTAATGAGTGGTTTGAGGTGAAAATATCAAGAGAACCTTTTTATAGGTGATGAAATTCTCTACAAAATAGGTCTTCTGACATTTTCACCCCCCAAACTATTTGAATTTAAAAAAATGATCAACACATTGAACTTACCAAACTATTCTCCTCACACTGATTATAAAATTTGACGTATAGATCCTCCACTGGGAGGAAAAATATAAGTGATAATAAGGATACGTAGTATCCAAATGCCCAACCGTGCCAAACAGCAGATATAGCGAAAGTTGCTGCTGTTCTAAGAGCTTTACTGGGAAATTGTTTGTAAACATAAGCTGCCATCCAGTACTGCACAGTGATATTCCAGGATTTCATGGCTTTTCTCACCAAAAAACAACTCTCAACCTCTGGGATATCAATATTGTGGACAGTTTGAAAGTCTATCCTCTCGGTTTTTAATTTTTGGGGATCATCAGATCTAAATAATCCAATAAATCAATCAATTAGAAAAGTACATTCAACTCTTAATTACTTATCCTTGATTTATCTCAGCAATATGTGATTTTAGACGAAAATCAGAAGAGACCTCCTTTGTAGATTAGATAATTTTCTATAAAAAAGCTCTCTTGACATTTTTCTCTCAATCCAATTGTTTCAGAGATATTCACAAAAACATCTCAATAAATTGATCAAATGTAATGAAAATTACAATTCTAGAGCTTTCTTGTAGTTCTTTGGTCCCAATCCCGATTGAGGTTCACTGCACGTGGGATAAGCTCCAAGTCCAGCCATGTGACAGACACATTCAGACAGCATCATACCAGCATAAATTCTCGATTTAAAATTGAAAAATGCAGGATAAACGTAAAAATATCGATAAATTATTGATCGATTTTTAAATTCCTCAGTGTAAACGTACTAAAAGGACAAACAATGTTAATCAGTCATAATTTGTAGCTTATTTACTATTTCCTATCATGTCAATGGCTTACATACACTAATGGGATAGTAGAAATTGAAGAAAAGGTGTACAACAGCAGCAATTGCTATTAATTTCAATTTCTTTATGGTTTCCCCTCTGCAATCTACATAATGACCAAAATTTTTATTTATGCAGTCCCAGTAGGTTCTGTAGGTGTAGTAAGGACCTGAAAAAATTCCCTATCAGGTCTGATTAACGCATTAACTATTTAAAAAATTCAACAGTGAAGTGACAAAACTAATTTCTCCTTTTTTAAAAATTTTAACATCAACAGATATTATTGAATATTTCGAAATCCATAGGAGATATTGTAATTTTGATGAGGAGCCTTTTTCCAGGGAATTTCATTGATGTTATCTCATTTTATCCCTTCACTAATGATTACTGAGTTGATAAATTGGACTAGTAACCTGTTAAAAGTCCCATGTATCCCATTCCAAAATGAAAAACATCGATCAATCCAATATTTTTGATAGCTATGTAAGTCTTATTGTTGGGATCCCCTTTGAGACTCTCAACAGCTGAATTCACCTCGAAACCGAGTCCTGCGAGTCTCAGTGTCAGCATCATTTGGAGGAGATTAGCATGGGTCGAGGGTTCATCTCCTCCATACCACTCAAAGAGGCGAAATATGAAGAGGAGGTAGAAAAAGGTGAAGAAAAAGGCAGCTATGTGTCTTGTTCTTCATAGAAAAAAATTAATATCAATCACATAATAGCAGATATCTTTGGAACTGATGAGTTTATCAAAAAATGTAATGAGATCTTTTTTGTAGAGAATTCAATTCTCTATAAAAAAGATCTTTTAACATTTTTCTCTAAACCCAATCCTTTGAGAGTTATTTCCAAAAAAGAAAAAAAAAGTCTGCAGAATAAATTCAGAAATTAAAAGTTTTCATCAAAACTATTTAGTGAATATCTCCAAAACCACTGGGTTTACGGAAAAATGTCAGGCGATCTTTTTTGTAGCCCATGAAATTTCCTACAAAAAATATCTCTTGACATTTTCACATAAACCCAGTCGTTCCAAAGATATACTCAAAATAAAAAATACGAAAAAAAAACCTCTCAGAAAAAGTGATTGAATAATTCATTAAGAAAATGTATCCTGATCTGTTAAAACTCACCGTTGTGATAAATTTGTTATTAATACAGCAGTAATAATAGTACAAATAATAGGATGTATAAAATGTACGCCAGATACAACATAACCGACTAGTAAACCAAAACCAGTGGAGCTCCACTGTTTAGTTTTTTCATCTCTGATTCCCCTAAATACTTGGCCAAAACTGATGCATAGTAGCAACACAATTACATAAATAATATCATCAATTAACATTTTATTAACAATATAATTTAACTATGTTAATTGCCTCGTTATAACCAAATAAATAATGAGAAAATTGTAAAAAATTCAATTTTTTTCATTAATTGATTTTAATGGCACTTTGGTGATTATTCTGACTGCACAAGCATGACGAACTCGTGCACACTGAACACGAAAGTGATATGATACTAAAATACACTAAAGGCATACTACAATGTTCAGTGTGTTAGTCTCATATACATGTACAAGAGACTGGAGGAAATTAAAAAAATAAAAATCGAATTTTTTTATTCAATTTGATTAAATTTGGTTCAATGGTTTCATGATGAATGGAGTTTATCACTGATAAGTGACGAGAAAGTGAGATTTTTAAAATTATTAAGTCGATCAGAAGTAATCTCTGACCTCTTAGAAACCGACCTTTGAACTCTGGGAGATAAACTGAGGATTTCAACCAATTGAAACTGATAGGGGATATTTCATAATTCAGGTAATTAAATAGAGAGGAAATGGTGATTTTATTATTTTTTATTTGTTTAAGAATTGAGAGATTTTATTTTAATTGATGATTCGAGATGATTTTAAGGGATAATTATTGTAATTGTGGGTTTATTTAGAGAGTGAGAGGTTTTAGGAGAAAATGCAATAAGACCTTTTTTGTAGATGGAAAAATTCCTCACAAAAGTTGTTAACTGACATTTTCTCGTAAATCTACTAGTTATCAAGATAAATCCGCATTTAATAATATGTGAAAATTCTCTACTTGTTACGTTTTCGAGTGAAACATTTGGATCAATGAATAAAAGTTAAAAATACTCTGGTCAATGTACACGTAATACCCTATATTCATTATTATATTGATCAAGAATAAAATCTAAAATTTTTAAAATCATTTTGATATTTTGTTTGAAATTTAAAAACAATGAAAATTTAATTTCTTTTTAAATTAATGGAATAATTTCATTTTGTTTAATCATAAATTCAAATTTTCGCGGGTATTATGACGTCAGACATGATTTTCCCCCACTCTCTAGTCTCTGTAAATACAAGAAACGTGAAAGAAATGGAAAATACTTCAAAAACTAAACTAAATTCGTTAATTAATTAACAATAATTGAGATGACAACAAGGGAAATTATTACCCTCCAATTGGGTCATTATGCTAATTATGTTGGAACTCATTGGTGGAATTTGCAGGTAGATTATTATTGAAATAAATATATCGTTCTACATAACCTAAAAAGTGATTTGTTCGAATTAATTTTCTTCATTCTCTCCTGTAAATTTATTTATTAGTGGATTAATTAATCAATTTGGCTTTATAGGAGGCAAATTTCTCGTACGATCCATCCGATTCCTCAGAGGTAAATAATGATGTACTGTACAGAGAGGGTGAGAACCCCAGGGTAAGTGATAATTAATTAAATTAGCAAACTAATTATTTCAAGCAAAAATAACTTATAAGTGAAATTGTATAATTATCTCGTTAATGAGTCATTTTAGGAGGAAATATTAAGAGACATTTTTTATAGAGAATTGCATTCTCTACAAACAAAATCATTTGACATTTCCTATAAAAATCACTCATTCACGAGATAATCGCAATTTTCTAATTGATAAATCAACATGAGTCATTCCAGCTTGAAGACGAATCAGATTTGGATGAATATCTTCACATCTGAGCTAGATATCAAAAATTTCATAAGGACCTTTTTTATAGCTTTCAATTTTCTCTACAAAAATGGTCTCATTAAAAAATTCTCTATCTCTTTTATATTTGAAGATATTTCATAAAAACTTTTTAACATCGAAAATTCACTGATTTTATTGATAGAAAGAATTGAACTCTCAAGGAAAATGATCTGAAAGTACTTAAAAATACTCATTGTAATATTCTAAAAGTATTCTTCCAGAAAGAAGTGACATTCACTCCTCGATTGCTTGTTGTTGACCTGAAAGGTTCACTGGGTTATCTCCCAGAACGAGGATCTCTCTACGAAGGGATTCCCGACCCAGACACAGATCCCACTGACCTCTGGGACCCTGGCCACTTGGAAATCACGACTGAGGATCCATTGCCAAAGTCCTCCTTCATTCAGAGCTTAGAAAAATCCAGGGAAACTGGAGACGAACAATCCTTCGATCTTGAAAATGAAATTAATAGTTGGGTGGATTATCTAGTTCCTAGGTTTCACCCAAGAACCGTAAACATCGTCAAGGACTATCAGCACAAATCTTCAAATTCTCCATTCGATGTTTTTCATTATGGAAAAAATCTCTGGGGTACTGAACAATTCCAGGATGATTTTTCAGACAGAATTAGAGCTTATGCTGAGGAGTGTGATCTCATGCAAGGATTTCAGGTAATTAAATTGTTGATTATCTCGGTAATGAGGGGTTTTACGAGAAAAAGACAAAAGACCTTTTTTGTAGAGGGGAAAATTTCCCATAATTGAGATCTCCTAACATTTTTCTGCAGAGTTATTTGTTTCTAAGTTTATCACAAATTTCAAATTGATGATTGAGATTCATAAAAATACAAATAAAAAGGAAATTATTCCGGACTATTTTGTAAATATTTTTGAAAGGAATGGCTTTATCGATAAATATCAAGAGACCTTTTTTATAGAAAATTAAATTTCCTATAAAAAAGGTCTTTTGAGGTTTACTCCTAAACCGCCTCATTCCTTTAATAAATCATTTTTTTCCCTCGATTCTTACTCAACCCTTTCAAATAATCAAAATATTGAAAAAAAAAAATCTTCTAATCCCCAAAAATTGGATACCCTCAGGTTCTTCTGGATTCTTCAGACGCTTTTGGAGGTCTCGCCACCTCCTGCATCGAGTACCTTCACGACGAGTACAACAAAAGCATCCTAGCCTTCCCATTAATCGAATCCCAGAGCTCTAAGCCCTCAGCACTGGACCAATTAAAAGCAGTGAACATTGCCCTCTGCTATCAGCAATTGAACGAACACTCTTCACTATTCAGTCCTCTATGCTGTTCAGAAGAAGGCTGGCTAACACCAGGTACCCCCAGAGCCTTCCCCAATTTAATTTACAATCAGGATTCAAAGTATCACTCCAGTGCTCTTCTGGCAACTGCCCTGGACACAATGACAATCAGATACAGGCACAAACAGCACACAATGTCATCTCTATCAGATTTATGTGCAGATCTTAATAAATTGGGGAGAAAAGCTGCTGCGACAACTCTAAGCCTTCCATTTCCAATGACTGCCAAAAAGGATCTCATTGATATTCTTGATGACTTTGATGGATCCCTCTGGACCAGTTTAACACCCAGTGTTTGTGTCTCTGGGGACAGGTGCATGCAGAGTATAACTCTCAGGGGAGTGAGTGAGGAGAGACTAAAGAGACCAATTGCTGAGGCTAGAAAGCAAATGGGTAAACCTGCTTACAGGTGCTCCACTGTTCATGAAATGATGACTATGTATTTGGGATATTCTTGTCAGGCATCTGCCACTCATCTGACTACCTTGAAGGCGAGATTGAAGGTCTCCACACCTTTTCCCAAGGTTTTCAGGGGGAATGTTCATGCGAATGGAGATATTGCTGGATGGCCTGTTGGAGAAGGTATGTAGTTTATTTTTTTTCTCATCTTAGGGATAACTCAGAGGGGAGTGAAGTTAGGAGGGAATAGTGGGAGATTTTTTTTTGAGGTTTTTTTGCCATTTTTTGATAAATCTACTCCTTTCAGAGATATTTGAGGAATAATCACAATGAACGAAAAAATCTAGTTTCTTCTTGTTTTACTTGAATAATTCTTTTTTTATTATTCTACGAATATCTCGAGAATTACTAGGTTTATCAAAAAATATCAAATGACCTTTTTTGTAGCTCACAAAATTCTCTATAAAAAAGGTCTTCTTAAATTTTTTTCTAAACCCATTCCTTTCTAAAATAACTTCAAAAATAATCTGCACTCTTCTATCAAAATCCTAAGAATCAAATTTTCTGTTTATAAAAATCGATCCAAAATCACTGAAACGTTGATTAAAATATTAATTTATTTTGCTCCTTTCAGAAGTAAAAAATGTTCCAGTTTTGTCAGGAATTCACAGTACATCTGAACTATCAAAATTATTTGAATCCCTTCACAATAAAATATCATCGATAAAAAACATCAAGAGGTTTCATGCCCTCGAGGATTCAGGCCTCGAACAGGATGATTTTGCCGAGTGTTTGAACCACTTGCTAGACAGCAAAGAGAATTATGAGGATCACTACGTTTAATTACCCATCTCAATTCTTTATTTCGCAATTTTTTTGTTTGAAATACACGATATTTACTATTAAATATTTAGTACTTTTTGTAACAATGAGTCGAGGGGAAAATCGTCGAGGATGTGGATAATTTTTACCCAGGGCTATTATTGTGCCCAAGACGATCGAAGAACCCAAAACACTCGCAATCACACTCGAGTCAAGATTGAACGATCCGAGTAATCGGTAATTTGCGTGTTCCGAATCTCATCGAGGAGTTGAAACTATTTTTTTTTTTTACTTACGTTATGCGGGTGGTAACAGGTGTGGCACACCGCGGCAATATTGCAGAGGAAATTTTTTTTTTGTTGAGTTCAATTGTAAAAGGAATTTGAACATTATTCTGCAAGTATCTCTGAAAGGAAGAAGATTATAGAAAAAAGTCAAAAGACCTTTTTTCTGGGGAATTTCAAGAGCTTCAAGAAACGTCTCGCTTTTTCTTTTTAACTCAGTATAGTTTCTGAAATGTTTAGAAAATAATGGTTGAAAAATTTTGTTAAGTAAATATTCAGATTTTATAAATTGAAACATTGATTGATTAAATATCTAGGAAACTACTGGATTTAGAGAAAAATGTCAAGAGATCTTTTTTGTAGGAAATTGAATTCTTTATTAAAGAGGTCTCTTGATATTTTTCTCCAAACCGAGCGGTTTCTAAGATATCTACGGATTTATTTTTTTTTAAATTTTACAATCCATCAAAATTTCGTTTTATTCTTTCATTTCCATTATTCAAATATCCATAATAATTGAAAAAAATGTATTATTAGGAAACATTGATTAATTAATTAGGGATTATAATGATGATGGCTTCAAAAATGAAATGAGACTTGAATTGAGCAAAGTCAGGCAAATACGAAACGTCCCTGATGAGTACTGGGAGCGCCCAGGACACACCTCCCAGTTATTACTAATTATTTTGTATTGAGCATCGAGGGTGGACCTTTCATATCCAGTATTTTCAGTTTGTCAGTTTGACCATTGTAAAGCACTCCCTTTGAATCGTCGAAAAAACCCATAGATGGGAAATAAAGTTGCAATATTCAGTGAAGAACAGTTGGAGGATTATCAGGACTGCACATTTTTCACTCGAAAGGAAATTTTGAGGTGAAACCGAAAAAAAAAATTGAATTCTTTAAAAATTGTAAAATTACCATTTTTTTATTTATTTTTTTTCAATTCTAGAATTTTCAAGAAATTTCGAGAAATAGGAGATCCTGGAGTTGTGCCTCGTAAAATGTCTCCAGACGAAGCTTCGAAGCTCAGAATTCCACTTTCTTGTCTTGAAAAAATTCCAGAATTGAGAGTGAGATATTTAATTAATCGAATAATTCAGGAGTTAACTCATGAAATTTTTTTAATTTTTTGTAATTATCTCGGTAATGAGAGATTTTATGAGAAAATGTCAAAAGACATTTTTTGCAGCTCTTAAAATTCTCCACAAAAAAGGTCTTTTGATATTTACTCGTAAAATTACCCAGGACTGAGATAATTCGATAATTATCAATGGATGAAATTTCTCTCCATTGAAATAATCCACAGAATTTCTTTAAAAATCAAATTAACAAGAAAAATCGTAGGAGAATCCATTCAGAGAGAGAATATCCGAAGTATTCACAAACACAAATGAGCAACGCAACTCACTGGACGAAGGAATATGCTTCGAGGAGTTCCTGGAGATGATGTCTGTATTCTCGGAACAGGCTCCTCGTGATTTGAAAGTTTTCTACGCTTTCAAGATTTATGGTAAGTACAGAAACTGCATTGAGCCGCGGGAAAGGCAATTAGACAGGGACCCAGGTAGACTGATAAAAGACCCTTGGCCATCCTAGATTTTTCACAAAAGAAAATTAAGCAAATTCTTGGATCTAATGGCCTTCGAGATGATTTATCACTCGGTGATGAAAGTCGAACATTTCCTTTTTATGACATTTAACAACATTTTTTGTTTAAAATTTTCTTAGCTACAAAAAAAGTCCTTTCATATCATCTCCCAGAATCACAGGTTACCGAAATATCTACAAAAATTCAGAAAAAATAATTAATCTTCTAGATTTTGATGAAGATGGAGTTGTGGGGATGTCAGATCTCGAGAAAACCTGTCGTCAATTGGTTAAAGATGGTCTAACAACCGAGGAAATAGCAACAATATGTAAAAAAGTACTTGAAGAAAGTGATATAGATGGAGATGGTGCATTATCCTACCTAGAATTCGAGCACGTCGTCACTAGAGCTTCAGACTTTCTCGCAACTTTCCACATTCGCATCTAAAATTAAAACATCAAAAAATCACCAAATTCAAAAAATCCCTCGATAATTCTATATTTCCTTGGAAAAAAAAATTAAAATTCCTAATTGAAAAAATAAATAACCCCCACTATTTACCCATAAACCCGAAAAACCCATTCCACACTCGTAAAAACGAGTGAAACATATAAAAATCCACTCAGTTACTTAATTACTCTCCTCTAACGAAGAAAAAAAAAATGAGAATTTGGCAGGGTTGGTCCCAGTGTTTTCGACGTTAAAAAAATGAATAAAAGAAAAAAAAAAGATGAATGTCGTGGGGGGGGGGGGGGGAAGGAGCCGGTAGAAATTGGAGATACCACCTTGTTCCACGAAGGCGAGACAGTTATAGTCAGTATTCCATGGTAACTAACAGAGTCTCGAAACCAAGGCCATCCGGTCACTTCTCTCGTCGTCACCGCCTCTCTCACCCACCCCCTTTGAATTTTCACATCTCTTGTAGGTGGGTATATGTAGTAGAGAAACCCCTGGTCCATTCCCACCCATATCCCCCTTTTTGCGTACTTCTCCTCCCCTCACATTTTGTGCAAGAAATTTAGTTTTGCAATCAAGTGATGGAGAATGTTAGATAAATTGGAATATCTCTGAAACGAGTGAATTTAGAGGAAAATTTCAAGAAACCTTTTTTGTAGAGAATTTTCCAAGTTATAAAAAAGGTCTCTTGACATTTTTCCCAAAATTGACTAATTTTAGAGATATTCTGATAAATGTCTTCTTCACAAAATTCATCAATTTCAATTCTCAAATGATGTTTTATTCTTCAAACTCTATCTTTTGATTTATTTTCTGAGTAAAGAAATGTATGCACATGCGGAGGTGCACATGAAGAAGAGAATAATGAGAAAAATGAGAGAGTAGAGGAGCAAAAAAATAAATAAGTAAAGGTGGAGGAAGAAGGCGGATTTTCGAAGCAAACTTTAAACGTTGTTGTAGCGTGGGCGAGGGAACCGGCTCCAGAGTTAGCCGCGATGCTTCTCTTCCTTCCCAGGGGCAATGTTATACACGAGCTGAAATGGCCAAGGATGAAATTGAAGGTAAAAAAATCATTGGATTGAAGCCACTCTGTTATTTTGGCATTGAATGAAAATAGAGAGGGGTAGGAAGAGAGGGAGGGGTTCAGGTATAAAACAAAAGTCAAAAGGCCTCAATTAAATTCACTACAAAAAAATGTCTTTTGTGCATATCTCCAGAAATATCAAGAGAATTTCACGCTCTACAAAAAATGTCTTTTGACATTTTCCCTTAAACCCAGTAATTCTCGATATATTCACAAAATTTTATTCATGTCAATTAAACAATTGTCCATAAATTTATGTAATAAAATGGTTAAATAATCCCAACTACCACTCCCCCCCACCCTCTCCATCAAATAAAATAAATCACTAAACGGTTGTACCCAATGATTCAAGGTAATTTCCAAGCGTGAAAATATAATAATCCTCAATATTAAGTTTAGTTTGTCGCCCTGTGGCCATACAACGAGAAAAGAGCAAATGTTCTTCAACCGAGGAAGGGTATACTCATTGGTAGAGTTGGTCGACGGAATGTTGCTTGACCAGCCGACTACAATCCCCCGCCTCTCCTCCACTGTCCCTGGGCCTCATCTCTGTACCCAACCGGCCAGGGCCTAATGGGGCACCCATTGGGGTGCTCAAATATTCTCATTCTATCTCACGGAATCATCTCTTCCATTAAATGAAATCAGGACCCTTAACATTCGCCATTTTGCTTGAGAAATATTCTAGAAAAAAGAAGAAAAAAATATTTCTTTAAAAATAAATCAATAATTCGGTTTTCTTTTTTTTTTTTCAATGTAATAAAAGCATTTTTTCAAGGTCGAACATGAGTGACCCCTGATACTCTCGGCCTCGACGAGCTCCGGCTTGCAGAACCCCGGGTTATATTCCCCCCCCCTTCCCATATTTTTTTTCTTCTTGTTGGTGTACGGAATATCTCACCGGTGAATTTTCAAAGATAATAGAGTAAAGAAAATGTAAGAAAAGGAAAGAGAAATATTGTACTTTATACTTGTCTCAGAGGTATTGTGAGAGAATCAAAGAGGGAAGAATATACTTTAATCATATTCAAAGATCGTGCGGGCTTTATTCGTATTTTATTATATCTAATGTTCGAGATATATTTTGGTTTTTTTTAAATGAAAATTCGTAGGTTTTTAGTTTGTTTAAGGTGAGGAATTTAATTAGAATCTAGGGGGGTGGGGGGGGGGGGGGGGGGATGAGAAGAATTTTTGTAAGGACCTTTTTTTGTAGAATCTTCCCTAGATTCCGAGATGTTCGAGAAAAAGTGTAAAGTATTTTATAATTACACCACTGAATGATAATTAATACAGAAATTAATTTATTAAATATCTCGGTAATGAATGAATTTAGTGAAAAATATCAAGAAATCTTTTTTGTAGGTAATAAAATTCTCTACAAAAAATGTCCTTTGACATTTTTCTCTAAACCCATCAGTTCCGTAGATATTCACTGAACAATATCTCCAAAATTCATAAACTCATCTTTCATGAATAAAACCAATGAAAAATTGACTTGCCCCTTAAAAAAATCGTGAACAATGTACTCAAAACATCAATGCGTAAGACCCCAATGTTTTATTCCCTGAGCACATCGTACGCCACATGTAGAATTGCAAAAAAATACGATCAAATTCACTCCAACAATTTGCAGAAAGTCTGGAAGAAAAAAAAAATATTATCCCATCTGTAGAAAAAATCCATATTGAATAAAACATGAATCTTGTATTTTTTTTAAATCTAAAAATTGAATCAATGTCCAACTTGGAATAAAAATTTCCTCCAATTTTCTCCAGTTAATCAGGATTGTCTGTCAGGATGGCAGGTAAAAGCAGACAAAAGAAGGCAAAAATACTAAAAGTAAAGCAAAATCTTCTGCCGGCAAAATGTATCCCTCTCTCTCTCGTTAATCTTCATCTTGTTCTCTTCCCCCTCTCCCCCTCCCCCCCCCCCTCAACATTTCTCTTCCTCCTCTCCACCATTTTTTTATTTCTTCTTTCTTTCTTCATTTTTTTTGCTTTCTTTTTGAAACAACCTCTTGGATATATCTGCATAACCGGTATTACAGACTCTATAGTCCTGCGAATATCGTGTACCTCTTGGTCATCATGGTAAAAGAAGAGGATATAATATAAACGCTCTCTCGTGTGGGAAGCATTACTGTAGCAAAAGACTAACCGCCATTAGGTCGTGGCGTTTTCAGAGACGTTTGACTGGATCTTCTTGAGATGGTGAATAAAGGAAGACGAGAGATTTTTTTTTTTTAAATTAAAAAATGAAAAAGAGAGGGGGGCGGGAAGGGAGGTGGTAAGAGTGTAGGCGCACTGAGACTACCAATGACATCATCATGGGCATGAGGGATCTTCATGAGGATGCGTGAAGAGCAGAAGAATATTCTCTTCGTTATAATTCACGTTTTGAGGGAGAAACCAGAATTTTTTTTTAATGAATCTGGATTTTTTTGAAGGTGTTATTGATAATTCAATGGTATACGTGAATACATTAAATGATTAATTGTTTTAATGAGTATGAAAAAATGGAATATTTATTTTAGTGAATTTAGGTGATAAATGTACCATTTTATTTCATAATTTTGCGATTATGATTATTATTATGTGTTTAAATTGTTTTAAAATACATTTAATAATTATTTTAATGAATTTATTGGACAATTATTTGGAGACTTCAACTCTCATTTCCTGTGGCAACCGTAATGCCTCCAGTATTAAAATAAAACCTGTTAGACATAGAAAATAACGGTAAATATATATGGTGATCAGTATTTGATGGTTTTGAATAGCTGAGGAAATCATTTGGAGTATAGTTGAGATAAAAAAAAAAATTCTGAGGATCAGACTGTCTCGTTTCGGTCGATAATGGCTGACTAAAAAGGGTACTAATGATCAGGCCCTTTGTGGGTCCTATCCAATCATTGGAGAATCATTTTTCATTGTCATTCAGTGAAATTATCTTTTATCATTAGAATTTCAAATTTTTTTTTACTCTTTCTAATTTTTCCAATTTCCATTGTTTGTTAAAAAAATATTTTTGATTAAAAAATAAATAAAAAACGAAAGAAACAAATAATTTGAATTTCGATTATTTCAAAGTCAAAAAATTGTTTCAAAAAAATCAAAAATCAATATACTAACAAATCCCCACACACATTCCCCTCTCTAATCTGTCCCATGTACCCCATTGGAATTTTAACAGTGCAAAAAAAAATATTAAAAATCCAAAAACAAAGAGAGAGAGAAGGAAAGGTTTAAAAATTGAAAAAAAATAGGTTTGAGGTATCGAATGAACGCTTCCGAATCCCACCTGACTGTAGTGGACCTGCGTAGTTTCAGAATGGTTGAGAGTTTTGCGGCAATCGACAAGGTTAGGCAGAATAATAGGGGAGGGGGTAAAATGGGCTCGGGGATTCTGGGGACTAATATCAGGGGGAGGA
Source organism: Coelinius sp. EB29 (assembly GCA_035578325.1). NCBI lineage: Eukaryota > Metazoa > Arthropoda > Insecta > Hymenoptera > Braconidae > Coelinius > Coelinius sp. EB29. The sequence continues at coordinate 1,600,636 of JAOZGT010000022.1, read as the reverse complement.
GGGGGGCAAGAAAACAGTAAGAGTGAGATGGTTTCTGAAAGGAGATGAAACTCTTAACCGAAAAACTCGACCTCCCGAAAAATTTTTTCATCTTTGTCTTTCTACCTTTATCCTCAACTCATCGTGGGGCCATTGGAGGCTTAGGGGGCCCTCCAGGCAGAGGTTTTTCTTTTGTGATTTTGGTGCCTGGGGCAGGTGCGAAGCGATTTCTATAGTTGGTGCTTGGTAACTGGCCCCCCCTCCTCCTGTACGAAAAAATACGCCAGTAAGGTACGTTATAACCGTCACACGAATATACCTGAGCGAATATTCTGAGGATTGGAATGGGTACCTTTGGGGCATTGTGCTGTTCCTGTTATTTATTTATTTATTGAGGGGGAGGGCAACAGAGGGAGAATCAATGTAACAAGAAATTTACATTTTATTTAATTTTCAGGACTTTTTTCTAAAATTTATTCTGGGGAAATTGTGTCTTTGAGTCACTTCCAGTTTGATATTTTTATTGTTTAATGATTATATTTTATTCTACGGAATTTTTTTAAAATTTATTCTGGGGAAATATATGATTTTTTCTGTGTCTTGCAGTCACTTCCGGTTTGAGATATGTGAAGATTTAAACGGAAGGGAGACATTATTTTCTTCGTTTAAATATAAAATATTGTTTTAAATAAATTCATCGAGGAATTTCGATGAGGAAATGAGGAAAGCAAGGACGAACAACATCCGCCGGAAGTCGAAGGGCAACACGCCAATGACGTCCAAGGCTGCATCGGCTTATAATACTCCCGCAGAGTGCAGGTATACCTCTCCTTGCAAAATTGTGAAAATTTTTGAAATTGTAATTTAGTGGAGAACAATGAGATGGATTCCTAGAATGGATCGGTCTGGCAAATCCAGGGGATAATTCGTTCCCTTGAATTTGGCACTGGGGGGAACCATTTGCTAAGGTGAAAATTCAGGTTCTGTAAGAATTTTCGCAGTGTGGAATTTTTTTTCTAAGGAATTACAATAAGACTTGAAAGGTGACAGATGGTAGATTCTGAGTTTCCCAAGTTTTTTTTTTCTTTTTTTTTTTTTCAAGTAATAACCGGATGTTCACCCTATCTCTGTTGGGTACCAGAATTCTTTACAATTGGGGAGACAAAAGAAATTTCTATGAAGAAGAAATTTTGATCCAAATATTCAATTTATTAGAATTATTCAAATTACTCCAAAATAAAAGTTTAAATAATAACCGAAATCAATAGTTTCAAACGAAAATCCTCAACCACTTTCGCCTAAACCCACTCACTACAAAAATTCCCATTCAATCAATTTCAAAAATATCTCCAAAAATAATAGATTTATCAAAAAAAGTCAAAAGACATTATCTCTATAAAATTAAATTCGCCACAAAAACGCTCCTTACACATTTTTCTCCAACTCCCCTCCCTCCAAAAATATTTCCAAATCCCTAAATACAAAATTGCCAAAAATTCCAAAAATCACCCAAAAACCCCGAAAAATCCTCAAGATAAGGGGATGAAGAACTGTTGGATACGACAACCATTATCCAGGGGTACGGGTCACCCGAAAAATACCTCCACCTAAAAGTATGGGAATGGAGAGCCGACGGCGCTGGAATGCGTCCTTTTTCAATGTTGCTTACTTTTTTTTTTTTTATTCCCCTCAACAGCATATATATTTTTTTTTGTGTCTCACCGCATATACCTGGCGGCTTCGTATCCAGCCTCCGCACAGGTAATCCCGAGTAACCGTCGAACCTCCCCCCCACATCCCCTTTCCAAAAACATTTTTCTACCGAACAAGAAGAACAAAAAGAACAAGAAAAGAGATGAGAAGACGCTCTAGACCCTCTGTAGACCCTCTAGACCCTTTAGACACAAAAAAAAAAAAAAATCCCCCAAAGGCAAGAGAGGGGAATCACAGACGATTTCTTTCCCTCCAACGTATCGTCTGTGTGACGTCACACTGAGAATATTCGAATTGGCCAATAGTGTAGCTAAGAGGCTTGGTTGGACTCGAGTGGTAGGGGGTAACGTGAGGGGCCATGCGAAAGGTGTGTGTGACCCCGGTACCGGGGCGGCGGGGCCAGTTTCACTGTGAGTGCGGTAGTGATCTCATCTCTAGCAACTATTCCTCAGGTGTTAAATTCATTTTCCATCATTTTTGATACAATTTTTGTGATTATTTCCTATTTCTTTAAATTAGTAGGAGAAATGCTCAACTAATTACCATTTTTTTTTTTTGTGAAAATCGATTTTTCTGAAGGTAAGATTGATTTTTTCTTTTAGGTTTAACGGTTTTTTCAGACGGAAAATGGAGTTTCAGGGGTTTTCCTATGTAAAAAATTGATTATTCAGGATTTTTAAAATTCTTTAATACTTAATCCCTTTATTTTTACAAGGTTATATACCTCAAAGTTTCGTTCAATACGAACAATGTTCCCACGTAGCGACCGGAAAACCTTGTCCGTGGTTCTTGCTACTTTCCATCCGATTCTCGACACGCTTCGCCGTTCATCTTTCCTCAATTTGTAATTTTTTTTTTTTTTACCAACAATATTAGTTGGATAAAGCGTTTAAACAATTATTTATTTTTATTATATTTTATCGGGTATTTTTTTTTTTATTCGATACCTCATTACTGAGAAATAAATTCTCCTTTTTTATTTTTTTTTTCTTTCAATAAATGAAAGAGACGACAATGTTGTAGCATGTGGCCTCACAATCGGAAATCAAATAGCTGCTTGAGATAATGAAAAACTTAAGTCGGCGATATCGCATTTAGGTGTTGGTCGATAATTTGTTAAAGTTTATTATTTCTCCTTTGTCTCCTCGATTATGAATTGAAAAAAAAAATAAATAAATATCGTATTTAAACGCCTCTGATCTGGCATTGACCTTCAAACTCTCCTATCATTCTCGTGTATTTCTTATTATAGAGTTTTGTCGTAATATTTATCATTGTACGAAAAACAAATTTTGCGTTTTATTAAAAATGTTGGATTTTATATTGAAAATAAATTTCCATTTTTTTAAATTTTATTCGCTTTTTTCTAAATTTCCGGTACAATCGATCGTTTGTGTTTCTTATCACAATTCCATGTAATACCTCAATTTACTTATCACTTCTTCCCCCCTCCCCGTTTTGCCCCACCCTTCACAGAATTTTAGAACAAAAAAAAAATTGAGAATCGGTAAGTTAAATAAGAGGGTTAAAATCTAAATTATTTTCTTTAACACCTGCATCACTCGCATTCGAATACTTTTAAACAAATAATGAGCACATTGACGTCATTTTAACAATTGTTGGGAAATTACTGATAATCAAATAGGTCAATATTGAAGAGAGTCGAAATTCGCGAGGTTTCACTAATTTTTCAGAGAAGTTGAATTATTTTGTTTTGTTAATTGTGAAGTTATCTCGAGAATGAGTGATTTTTGAGGAAAATTGTCAAGAGACATTTTTTGTTGAAAATTGAATTCTCTACAAAAAAGTCTCTCAACATTTTTCTCTAAAATCACTTGTTTCTGAGATAATTGCATAATTGATATGATCTGTTACGGTTTGTGGTTTAGAATTAGTTCAATGATGATAAGATAATTAATTGAAAGAAATAAATGTAATAGAAATGTTGTAAAATTTGAAGTAGGATGGAAGGCTTATTCTTCAGCTCTACCAAATCAATCGTTTAAAATGTATATGGCATCGTTGATTCTGGTAACGGAATGCTGAGTGCAAATACGCGTTTTGTGGTGACTGAAGGTAACGAATGGATGATTTTTAATGCCGAAGCCTCTTGCAAGTTAATCAACGTGTATCTACCGTGTGACGTCAGTTATTCACGTATTTTCCAACATTTTTTTTTTTTCCCCCCCTCTCCCCGCGTGTTTGTTACACAGATTCGTGCCGATAGAATGTTCTCTGCATCTTAAAAATGTCGATTAAGCTGAGAAAAAAAAATCCTGGGAAATATTCCACCGCAATAAACTGTGATTCATAGGAGCAACTGATTCATTTATTACGTATACGTTAAAGGAGAGACATGATTGAGTCAATTATCACGTGATGAAATTATTTCATTCATTGGCAATTAATTTATTTCCAACTTTTTACCCCGTGGATATCTTGATAATTATTGGCCTCATTGAAAAATGTCTGATACTTTTTTTGTAGAGAATTTTATGAACTACAAAAACTGTCTTTTGACATTTTTCAATAAACCCAATAGTTTTTGAGATATTAAAAAAAGAGTGATTATAGAATTATCGAATTTGTTAGCAAATAATTTCCCTTCCACTCGAATTTTATAAAATATCTCCATATTGAAGAGGTTTAGAGAAAAATGTCAAAAGACATTTTTTGTAGTCTACAAAATTCTCCACAAAAAATGTCTCCTGACTTTTCTTGTTAAACAGCAAAACTCCAAAGTTATTCACAAAATACTGATTAAAAATTTTTGAATTTATTAAATTTCTCAATTCCTGAATTTTCTACCTTTCACACGATTTATTCCTCGCACCAAAACACGTTTTTGCTTTTGAGAAATCAAAGGTGTTGACCTTGTTACTGGGGAATATTCGGGTATTTATGACCTACTATTTGTATTTCTGTCAAAATTGACCGTTAGAGAGCCGTTACATCTTGAATTGTCCTGAATATTTCGACCCTTGAAACAGAATAAGAAAAATTGAGAATAGATATAAAAGAGAATTCAATTGTAATTTTGAATGTACACTCAACAGATATCAATCTCAACGAGGTGGGGGGGGGGGGGGGGGGGATTTCTCTTAAGAGTTGATTCGTGGAAAGCTGAGACTTGAAAATAAAATCGAATCCCGGACGCACACGCGTGTACAATATATATCCAAGATCATAACTTTCTCCGAATGTAACTTACGGTTGTGGTTGCGTAAAACAGTTTATAAAACGTGATTGCATTAACATTTTAAGGAACAAAGAAGTTTAATATACTTTGTTTTATTTATTTTCCATATACAATAAATTATTTACGTGTTTTTTGAAATAACAAATTTCGTAAATTTAATCAATTTGAAAATTTTAAATGAAAAAAAATTTGAATAAATCAGTTGAACAATTTAAATATTTTAAATTTTATTGAAAATTCAGTTAAAATCCCAACAATTATTTATTTTAATGTCCGCATAATTCAGCCCCAGGGGATAATTACGTCAAAACCCATTCGCCAAGTTGAGAATAGCGACTTTCACTCCCAAATGTCAACCGTTTTTTTCCTCTCTCCCCTTCCCCTATTTTTAAAAATATTTTTTTCTTTATTCTTCGTTTTCCTTTTTTTTTATTCAAATTTTATTTGGTTCAGTTGTGATTCAGTCTTTTCTCTTTTATTTGTAACGTAAGGGAGAATGACAAAGAGTCTTTTGTTGATATGAATTTCTGTTCCAGGTGCGAGAAGTGGAGATTAGGGGATTTATGGAGTTTTTTTTGGGGGAGAGGGATCTTTTGGCGCGGACATTTTCTTTGGTTATCTAGCTGTATGAGTATTATTTAAAACGTCATAAAGCTAGGTTACCGGAGTTAAGATCCTCGCCATATCAACAACGACGATCAATTATTTTTTTTAAGAAATAGACCATTAGATGAACATTCAAATAATCAACTCTAAACAATGAACAATTATTCAAAAACAAAAATAAAGATTTAATTATTTACTCGAAAAAAATTGTAATTCACGTATTTCTTTGTTATTAATTATTATATAAATTTTATAATTAATTATATGTACCTTCAGCTGTGAATTAACCGGGAGAACGTACAATCAAACGAGTCATTTACCCGACAACGTTTTGATAAATAACATGGGAATTAATTAATGACAATAGGTGAATTTAAAAAAAAAAAAACATGCCACTGTCTCTGTTGCTTCCTCAATGGTTTTGTAGACACTGGAGGAATGTTAACAACTTTTTAGGTGAATACACGGTGCGTGACGATTGGACTGTTCCCACAGTGTTAGGAGGATATATACAATCATCAAGTGGATTTTATAACTACCAAGGAATATGCGGGGAATTTTTTTAGGGGACGGATTTTCCTCGAGGGAAATTATGGAAAAATATTCATTAGTATTTATGGAAAAAATCATTGTCTAAAATTCATTTTATTTACATTGAAATAAATGAAAATAATTGATTGGGTGAATTCTCACGTTTTATTATCCTGAATAATAATTTTTTTGAATAGTCAAAAGTAGTAAATTATTTCAATTGATTGAATTATCTCGGTAATGAGTAGTTTTCGAGGGAAATGTCTTGACATTTTTTTATAAAATGACGCATTCGTGAGATAATCATTGAATTTAGTGAACTAGTTTGAGATAATTATTGAATAATTGAGTTGAATTTTTCAAAATTTGAATCAACCACTGTTTTATCGATTGAGTAGCTCGACAATAGTGTGTCTAGAGGGCGACATTAACTCAAGAGTCAAGTTTTTGAATTATCGTTAAAGTAGAAAATTACCTGAAAATAACAGAATCATTAATAGTTCTGAGTCATTTCAAATTTTCATGACTCAATTTTTCTCGAAACAACAAAACAATTTACATCCAGATGTTTCTCAATTATGAAATAATTTTTATTCTCATTTAATTCCTAAAATTTAATTAATGAGAATCGATTTTTGTTGTGTAGGAGGGGATGAAGGACAGAATTTACATGCAATTATTGTATTTTTTTAATAGCATTTGAGGTCAATGTAAATGTGGAATCGCTCAGATTATCATTGAATTACTTAATTGAAGAATCATTGAAACAAAATAATTATCACTCTGAACAATTTTTAATGATTTTAATTTGGTAATTTCACTAATTTTATTGACTAAAAAATCCATTACACCAATTAATTGCATTTTCAATAGAAAAAACATGATTTTTTTCATCAATAAGACAATCTTTTGTTTCATAAATAATAATAAACAATTTTTAAAAAAATCGAGAAATCGCTTTTTCAAAAAATTATCAATTTTTTGTTTTTTCCAACGAAATAAATTGTGATATTTAATTTTAAAAAATTCTAAAGTTGAAATTTAATGCAAAAAAAGTATTAAAAAACGTAGAATAGTTCAATACAGGAAAAACAGTAGATGTAGCATGCGATAGATGTTTCCAGAACATGTGTTTAACAAATTCCGGAAGTCCTGCATTCATCAAATCATCAACTAAAAATATTATCCACTCGATTTTTAATAATGAAAAAAAAAAAAAAATATATTCTCCTGATTTATTCAAATTTTTAAATTCTTTTAAATTGATAAAACTCGTGAAATATGGGAAATTATGAAAAATTTATGGATTTTAAAGAGAAATTTTGACCGGAAGTTTGGTGTGTAAACGCTAGAGAACCTTCTAGAAGCTTCTAGAACATTCGAGGATCGTGGAGAGTATATAAAGTCTCGGTTAAAGTGGCGCGTCACTATAGTAGCACACTAAACAGAGCCGGTGAACGTGTCGTTGCCGAATCATTTCAAATTATCACATTATTTCCTGTGAAATAAACGTTACTTCGTAAGTTTTTATAAAAATCATTATCTCATCAATCTCTACATTTTTTCAAGTTGAATTCAGTGATTTTTAATTTATTTGTCAATTTTTATCGGTTGGAGAATTTAAATAAATTGTGGGTGGGGAAAAATCGAGATTTTTAGGCTTTTTATTCTTTCTTATTTAATTAATTCATTATTTCAATTGATTATTGAGGACTTTTTATCCTTTTAGTTTCATTTTTTATGGAAAATTTTCACATTTTTTCGGGTCCTCTAGCATTTTTTTGAGCTTCAGTTGTCTGAGAACCTCAGAATCACGTTTCAATTATTTTTTGTTTTATCAGGAGAATTGATAGTACAGAAGATTTAATTTAATGCGATTTTTTGCTGAATTTTCTAACCTAGTTGGCGTCCTTTTTGTCTGGTGAGGTAATCGATAAGGGGTTTGCGTTGCAGTTGAATCATTCCGATTGATAAAATGTTTCGACGCATGAATACTTTGTTTATATTTTCATTCAATTTCGTGAAAAAATTGTTCATGGATTATTGTTAATATCTCAGAGGGGAGGGGTCGAGAGACATTTTTCTTGTAGAGAATTGAATCTTTTATAAAAAAGGTCTTCTGACATTTTCCCCCAAATCTCTTAAATTCTCTAATAATTCCATACAGCAAAAAATAAAAAAATAAAAAGTCTTACCGTCATCAAACTTTTAAAAAATAAATCACTAATCCTTCAATTAACTTTCAGAAAATGCCAGAAGAGATGGAGACGACTGGAGAGGTTGAGACCTTTGCCTTTCAGGCGGAGATTGCCCAGTTGATGTCCCTGATCATCAACACCTTCTACTCAAACAAAGAAATCTTCCTCAGGGAATTAATTTCCAACTCTAGTGATGCTCTCGACAAAATTCGTTACGAATCCTTGACTGATCCCACCAAGTTGGACAATGGCAAAGAATTGTACATAAAAATCATCCCCAACAAGAATGATCGTACCTTGACAATAATTGACACTGGAATTGGCATGACCAAGGCCGATCTTGTCAACAATTTGGGAACAATTGCCAAGTCAGGTACAAAGGCATTCATGGAGGCACTACAGGCTGGTGCTGACATATCAATGATTGGACAATTTGGTGTTGGTTTTTACTCTGCCTATCTCATTGCTGATAAAGTCACTGTTGTCTCTAAACACAATGACGACGAGCAATATCTCTGGGAATCAGCTGCTGGTGGTTCATTTACAGTTCGTCCAGACCCTGGTGAGCCTCTTGGCAGAGGAACTAAAATTGTTTTGCACATCAAGGAGGATCAGTCTGAGTACCTAGAAGAATCTAAGATTAAGGAGATTGTCAAGAAACATTCCCAATTTATTGGATATCCGATTAAACTTGTTGTTCAGAAGGAGCGTGAGAAGGAACTCAGTGATGATGAGGCTGAGGCTGAGGCTGAAGCTGAGGGAGATAAGAAAGAGGATGAGGATTCTAAACCAAAGATTGAGGATGTTGGAGAGGATGAGGAGGCTGAGGATAAGGATAAGAAGAAGAAAAAAAAGACTATCAAGGAGAAGTATGAGGAGGATGAGGAACTCAACAAGACTAAGCCTATTTGGACGAGAAATCCTGATGACATCAGTCAGGAGGAGTATGGTATGTTTATTTTTTTTGTTGATGTATTTTTTTTTTTTTTTGAGTTTTTTGTGAATATGTTGAGTGCAATTGGAGTTCAGAGGAAAATGTTGGGCTAGAAAAAACTAATTAAATTAAACATTTTGTTACAGGTGAATTTTACAAATCTCTGACAAACGACTGGGAGGATCATCTAGCTGTCAAGCATTTCTCCGTGGAAGGACAACTGGAGTTCCGTGCCCTGCTCTTCGCCCCCCGTCGAATGCCCTTCGACCTCTTCGAGAACAAGAAACGTAAAAATAATATAAAACTCTACGTTCGTCGAGTCTTTATAATGGACAATTGCGAGGAACTAATTCCAGAATACCTGAATTTCATGAAGGGAGTTGTTGACTCTGAGGACTTACCCTTGAACATTTCCCGTGAAATGCTCCAGCAGAACAAGATCCTCAAAGTAATTCGTAAGAATCTTGTAAAAAAGTGTCTCGAGCTCTTTGAAGAATTGACAGAGGACAAAGAGAACTTTAAAAAATTCTACGAGCAGTTCTCCAAGAACATCAAGCTAGGAATTCACGAGGACAGTACCAATAGAAGTAAATTAGCTGATCTTCTCAGGTACAATACCTCAGCCTCTGGTGAGGAGGCATGTTCCCTGAAGGATTACGTTGCACGTATGAAGGATAATCAAAAGCACATTTACTACATAACTGGTGAATCAAAGGACCAGGTAGCAAATTCATCATTTGTGGAACGTGTTAAGAAACGTGGCTTCGAGGTTATATATATGACAGAGCCAATTGACGAGTACGTTGTACAACAGATGAAGGAGTTTGATGGTAAACAATTAGTATCTGTTACCAAAGAGGGTCTTGAGCTGCCTGAGGACGAGGCTGAGAAGAAGAAGAGGGAGGAGGACAAGGCTAAATTTGAGGAGCTCTGCAAGACAATGAAGACTATTTTGGATAATAAAGTAGAGAAAGTTGTGGTTTCAAATCGTCTTGTAGACTCACCCTGCTGTATTGTTACGTCTCAGTATGGATGGACTGCCAATATGGAGAGAATAATGAAGGCTCAGGCACTCAGGGATACATCCACTATGGGATATATGGCTGCTAAAAAACATCTGGAGATCAATCCTGATCATCCAGTTATTGAGACACTCAGACAAAAGGCTGAGGCTGACAAGAATGATAAGTCTGTTAAGGATCTTGTTGTTCTGCTTTTTGAAACTTCTCTTCTGTCTTCTGGATTCACTCTTGATGAACCTCAGGTCCATGCTGCCAGGATCTACAGGATGATTAAGTTGGGATTGGGTATTGATGAGGAGGATCCAGCTCCAGAGGAAATCAAGGTTGAGGATGTTCCAGCTATTGAAGGAGAGAGTGAGGATGCTTCCAGGATGGAAGAAGTCGATTAAATCGCAGGGGGGGGGGGAATTTTGTTACAAGACTGCTAATCGCGTTTTATGTGGTTAATGCGTAAATTTCAGTGTTTTTTTTTTTTTTTTTTGAGATTTAGGATCATTCCCGTAGAATTGAAGAGAATTTTATTGGGGAATTGTATTGCATTTCTGTGAGTGGGAGGTATTCATTATCATAAATTTTCGTGTAATAAATATAAATATTAATAATAATATTGATTTTTTGAAATTATCTCTATTCCTTTTTAGTTCTAAGGAGTTGACTATTGAATTTTCTGAATATTGAATATTTATGACTGATGAATTATCAACGAATTATTATTCATTAACTCCATCAACTCATTTTTTTTCATATTTTTTCTTGAGATTGAATAAACACAAAAACAACAAGAAAATGAATTAAAAATTGTCTATTAATCAAGTACAAGAATCAATATTCAATACAAGTTTACACCTGGTGCAAGGTTCTCCTTCAGTGGTTTCTGAATATTTTCGGCATCGTTTACATAACGAATAGTCGACAGGTTTAACGTCAATCATGGGAGATGTGCATGAGGGATCTTCAATGAGAGTAACTGACGATAACTGCAGTATATTCGATAATTCAGATGTTGTTGATGTTCTCTCATCCTGTAATTTCTGAAAGAATGAGGACAAAAATTGATTAAATTGTCTCTCAATATTTTCCCCTAAACCTCCTCACTCCAAAGATATCTTTAAAAAAAAAAATTCTCACCAATAAATTCCCAAAAATCTCTGTATCCACCCTCACAATTCCCTCCATCTCCAGACCATTTCCAGCGACAGCCTTATTAACAAAACTCTTAACAAACAATGCAGAGGTCATAATCCTCTCAACATCTTCATTATTCCACTGCGCTGGAGGAACACAGGGTGTAGATCGATGAAGAGTAACTGAAGTCAAATTTTCTGGATGATGAAGCCAAACTTCTTCAGCTAGAAAAGGTAGAATTGGTGCCATTGCCCTGGTGACAACCGTCAGAATATCATCAATTACATCAACAGCTGCTATTCTCAAAGGACTGTTGCCCCCTTCGCAGTACAATCTGTCCTTGACTAATGAGCAATATAAAGCAGATACATCATTAATTATGAAATTAAGAATGAGTTTTGCTGCATGATGATATTCAAAATTATCATAAAACTTTTGCACTTGTTTATTAAAATTGAAGAGTCTGTGCAGCATGTATTTATCAAGTATCAAATACTGGGCATCAGCATTAATTTCAAGGGAATTATCCTCGTGAAGAGCACCCAGTAGAAATCTGAGAACAGATCTGATCTTTTGGACATTTTCTGATGATTCTTGAAGGATTGAATCGACTATTGGTATTTGTGTGTGTTGAACACCATGACTAGCCACCCACCACCTTAGCACATCAGTTCCCAATGCTGTTTGGGGACTCTTCTTGCCTCTAATAATGTCTTGAGGGCTGATAACGTTTCCCAAGGATTTAGACATTTTCTGGAAATTTTTGTCTACAGTGAATCCATGAACAAAGAGAGATTTGAAAGGGGCTTTCTGCTGAAGAGCAATGGAGGTGATCAGGGAGGCGTGGAACCAACCGTTGAACTGATCCATTCCCTCGAGGTAGAGATCAGCTGACTTGGAGGGTAAGACTGAGGACCAGGAGATGCCACTGTCAAACCAGATGTCCATTATGTCTTGACCTTTTTCTAGGCTCTCTGGGTTCAATTTGTATTTCTTTAGGATATCCTTGCCCAGCAATTGATCCACTGAAAATGTCCACCAGCAATCAGCTCCATGTTCCTCAAAAACTTGACCAATTCTCGCCACAATCTCTTCATCAACAACAACATCTCCACTTTCTTTATCATAGAACACTGGAATAGGGGTTCCCCAGGATCTCTGTCTCGAAATACACCAGAAGGGTCTCTTGGAGATCTGTTGACTCAGATTATTCCTGAAAATAGTCTCTTTATTCCTCGGAAAAAATTCAATTCCTCCCAAAGACTCCAAAGCCTTCTCCTTGAGCACTTGAGTGTCAATAAACCACTGATGACTAGCCCTAGTGATAACCGGTTTCTTCGTTCTCCAGTCATAAGGATAACTGTGAATAATCTCCTCCTCATGTACCACATTATCCTTCAGATACCCCAAAACAGCTGTTGTACCCTCCCCCAGTACTTCAAGCCCTGAAAAATCTCCAGCATTTTCATTGAATCTCCCCTCTTCATCAACAAACGACTCCACTGAAATATTATGTCTCAAACAAACCAGAAAATCCTCATTACCATGGGCAGGAGCTGTATGTACCAATCCAGTACCAATTTCATCAGTGACATGATTAGATTCTAAGAAACGTAAAGAAACTTTAGTCACTGGATGAGAATACTCAGAGCCTTTTAAATCATCTCCAGAGAATTGTAATATTTCCTTCAAGTTTCCTATTTTTTTAGCAACTGAGGAAATTAAATTCTTGGATGTTATGTACAAATCTCCTTTAGAATCCTCAACTAGGGAATAAATTATGTCCTTGGAGTAACTTAATGCTTGATTTGATAATAATGTCCAAGGGGTTGTTGTCCAGATCAGAGCGTAGACATTTTTTTGAGAGTATTGATCAAGTTTTGGGGGAAATTTCACCATTTTTAGACGAACTGTTGCACATCTGCTTTTATGATTATCATTGTACTCAAGTTCTGACTCTGCTAGAGCTGTTTTTGATGAGGGAGACCAGTAGACAGGTTTAAAGTCTCTGTAGATGAGTTTTTTAGTGCAGAGTTGTGAGAATTGGTAAAGTTGATTCTTGATGTAAGATTTTTCGTTGGTTAAATAATAGTCATTCCAGTTTGCCAAAATTCCCCACGAGATGAAGGCATTTTTCTGCTTTTCTAGCTCGTCCTGGGCGGATTTACGAGCCAGGGTGCGGATTTCTAGGGGGGTAAGGGTTTTGTGGGATTTCTTGGAGTTTGAGACGATTTTTAGTTCTATTGGAAGACCGTGACAGTCCCAACCGGGGATGTAGTGTACTCGTTGTCCTCGGATTAGTCGAGATCGAAGGGTAATGTCTTTTAGAATTTTGTTGACTGCGTGACCCATATGGGGCTCGCCGTTGGCGTATGGGGGACCATCGTGGAGAGTAAAGTCCGGGCCGGAGAGGTTCTCTCTTTGCCAGCTGTATAATTCGGAAAATCCACATTTCTGGAGGAGTAAAAGAAGAATTTATCCATAATTTATTGCAAATTGAGAGTCGGTAGAGAAGATCAGAATGATTTTTCATGAATATCTCTTAATCTGAGGGAGATATTGAAATTTCTATGAGAACCTTTTTTGTAGATCTCAATCCTCTCTACAAAAAAAGTCCTCATGGAAATTTCGATATCTCTCTCAGATTCTGAGATATTTTGAAAAAACAAATTCGTCTTAAAATGAGATTTGATAAAAATGAATAATTTAATTGTTTAGGACTCACTTCCAACAGATAATTATCCATTTCCACCCTCTTAACTCCATTCAATCTCAATGGAAATTTTGTCTGTGGTAATAATACTGTATCTGTGTATTTTTTATTGTCAGCCTTTACATCAGCTTTGGCATAGTCTCTCACTGATCCTCTATTACATCGAGATAAATGAATGAACAGAGACTTGACGGATTTTTTAATTAATGATGACATTATAAACAATATTTTAAACAATGAGAAGTTGATAATTATCGTAAAGTTTTTAATAAAACTCCATGCCGCACCGGGTAAAAACAATCATATTGGTCAACGACAGATGTTTGAGCTTAAGGGGAGTTTCCACTTATTTTTAAGTAGTGGTCGTACGGTCATCAATTGAAAGGTTATGTGGCCTCATATTTGTTTATAAATATTATTAAAAAAAAATAGATAGAAAAATAATAAATAATGGAAAAAAACTGTGAAGAATTTGAGGATGACTCTATTTTATATGAACTATTGGAGTATTTTGTTAAAAAACAAGATCCTGAATTAATTGTGAGTATTATTGTTGAACAATCTAGATGTCAGTTGTCATTAAAACACCAGAATCAATAATCAAAATAGTAACAATAATAAAAAATAAATTTATTCAATCCACTTAATTATGAAAAATCGGGAAAAAAATAACTTAATAAAACTACAATTTTTTCCAATTTTTTCTAGAGATGGAAAAACGACACAGCAATTCTCCCCACCCCAGGTACAATAAAAAATGCATTACGTTACTTAAACAATCGTTACTCTCTCCCAGAATCAATCTCCCAACAGATAAGTCTGACCCTTCCTTGGAAGTTCTCGATTGATCCTAATGCTCGCCTCCTGGCTCTCCTCCTCGACAACTCCCTCGAGATTCGCAAATCAAAGGACGAGTTTTCATCAGTTATTTCAAAGGCTACAGTCCCCAAAGATGCTTTCCCCCAGTGGCGAAAGCTCTCGTGGAGTCCAGATGCTTCTCTCCTAGTCCTTGCCTCCAGCAATGGGAGCCTCTCTTTCTACAACTCCCTCGGCAACAATATCTTCACCATTACACCAAGAACAGTCTCCCAGAATTCAGAGATACTTGAGGCAGGTGATGCAATATCATCTCTCATGTTCAAATCTCCAAGAGAAGAAACCGACAAATGGTCCTATGAACTCCTTGTGGTGACCTACTCTGGCCTCTTGAAATCCTACAACATATCAGGAAGTCACGGCTACAAGCACAACTACGAGTTCTCCTTCGGCAGTTTCTTTCGTAAAGGTGTCAATGCCTTTGCCCACTCTTCAAAGCACAATCTCTACATTGTAGCTGGTAACTGCATAACCCAGAGTTATCTAGCTTCCCCAGCAGCAAGTAATGGTCTCACTTCATGGAGGCCCTTGAACGACTATCCCTTCTACAAGCTCTCCTTCACATTCGAGGAGAACTCAGCCTCCACTCTCTCTCTATGGAACCTCATACCCATGTTTCGAGCTCCTCCAGCCCCAGTCATCTTCAGGATCTCTATATCCCCCAGCTGCACTCATCTAGTCTGTCTTCATACCGATGGATCAATCTCCCTCTGGGATTTACCCAATTTGCAGTTGAAAAACAAATGGAGTCTCAGTGAACAACCTGGGTATGATGCACAGAACCCTCTAAACCCTAAAAAACTTGGGAAATTCCCCAATGAAATGTCAGACTTTCATCCAGTGGACATTGGCTGGTGGTCAGATCATGCCATAATTATTGCTAGGTAAATATTTAATCCAGAGATATTATTAGAATTAACTTTTTTTCATTTTTACTAATCAATAAAAATTGAATATTCAATTAAATTTTTTAATTAATTTTGAAATAATGGAATCAATATAAATTTATAATTCTCAGGTACTCTGGAGCAGTCTCAGTATGCTCCATGACAAACCTAAAAAACCTCTTGGGTGCAAGTCCTGAATATCTCTTTGGCCAGCCCCAAATAACTGAATTCTACTCTGGAAAGGGTTTTATCGCCCTCGACTGTGACACTCTCATAACCAGTAAAAAACGTAAGCGAGCACCAAGTCAGGACGGTTCAACATCAGACCCTGAAGACAGTGATAACTCGGAGGATGAACTAGAGCAAATAACCCTCCTAGATTACTCAATAAATCTTTTAAAAACGTTGCTCTACTCAATAACAGATATCGAGAGATTTCAGCCGAAAAGAAAAAAATTAAAAATCCTCCAAAGGACATACAGGATTCTAGGACTAAAAAGCACAACCCCTGAAGAACTTTATGCTCGTAAAATAGATATAGAGGAATACGAAGATGCCTTAAACCTAGCAAACACTTACAATTTGGATAAAGATCTTGTTTATCAAACTCAATGGAGAAAATCAGAATTTTCACTCGAAGCTATTGAAAAATACTTGAGCAAAGTATCAAAAAGATCTTGGGTACTCAATGAATGCATCTCCAGGGTACCAGATACCCTAGCCGCTGCCAGAGAACTATTAAATTTTGGTCTAAGAGGAGCTAATCTTGAAACATTTATCTCAATATCATCAAATGACGATGGAAAATTCATAAATGAACAACTTATTGAATTGAATAATGCAACCAACGATTTAAAACAGATCCAGAAGATAAATGATCTTCTTCAGGGATTAACTACTGATTTAACTGAGTCACAAAAACAGTTGATTAATTACAGAAGAAAATTATTAGATCATTTGGACAAATTAAAGACGTATGAGATAATTATTGGTGATGAAAAAAAATACAGAAAAGAGTTTTATATGAATTTTAGAAAATTTTCACTCCTAGAAAATGCTATTAAATTTTCTAGAGATTGTAATTACAAAGCTGTTGAGATTATGTTCACTTATCATGGGGTTAAATTGATTCCTCATTGGTTGGCAGTAATTAATTGCTTTCCAGAGACTCTGAGTCCTATTGAGTACGAGGGTTTACTACCAGAGTGTGATGATGATGGACAGCTTTATCTGCTTTATCAGAAGGAATTGAGACCCAAAGACTGGTCCGAGAAGTCTCAATTTGAGGAGATTATAGTCAAAGACTCATCAGAGTTCTCTGAATCAATTTACGAAGATGATCCATCATTGGTACTGTACAAAAATACTGAATTAACAATGAATTTATTAACAAAATGGTATAAATCTAGAGCTAATCAGATTGAACGAGACAGTTGTATCGTTGAAAATGCTCTTGATTTAATTAAAATTGGGATAAAACACAGGATTCAAGGACTTGAGGAACTTTTTGTTGAATTGAAAACATTGAATGATTTAATCTACAATAAATATCTGGAGGATATGTCTCTTGCACAATTAGAAAAGTTGACAAATCTTCAAAAAATTGAATTATTGATGATTGAAACAACAGAAAAGACATTTATCAATGATATTTCAACTTATATTCTTCCTTTTTTGAAGAGAAGACAGAAATATCTGAAGAAACAATTGGAAAAAAATTTATTTAAAGAGTATTTAGTGTCTTTGAGTATTGATGATCTGACATTTCCTTCAATTTTGTTTGCTAATCTTGGACAAGATCCTGATATTCTTGATGCTATTGAGGATGTAATGAGTCTAGCTTTGGATTGTATTTATTCGTGTGTTAATCCCGATATGTATGAGAGGGCGAGGGATATCTTTGAGGCCATATCAGTGCCAAATTTGGGGTCTAAGGAGTCTCAGAGATCTCTGAATCCTTTGGATGTACTCGAGAAAGAGCTCGAGTGTTTGAATATTCTTAATAAGTATAATGTGAGGTCTACAATTAAATTTATCAATGAGAATAAGGAAAAATCTGAGACAGTGGAGGTACTTCTCAAGGAAATGGCATATTTTTTGAGAGATAAATCACCTCCAGTTGGTGAGGAATATTGGACGGAACTTCTCAATGATATTCTAGAGATTCAAGGGATTATTTTTAATTGTATTGATACTGAGAAGTGTTTTGAGATTGTTGTGGCAACCAAATTGTCTTCAGGGGTGAAATCCAATATTCAGGAGTGTGTTTCTTTGATTGAAACGAGGAAAAAAGAAGGATCTCTGTTGAAGGTGTCGTATGGGAGAGCTGTTGAGCTGATTGTTGATGCTAGTAGAGAGTATTTTAACTCTTCCAAGAGCCTTCATGATCCCACGATGGAACTTGCCAAGGCCTGTTTGAACCTCATTGAGGATGATAATAAGGTGGTGCAGAGGGAGTTTGAGCTTATCAATGCTCTTCAGGTGCTGGATGAGTTTAATCTCAATATTTTGCCTCTTCAGGTACGAACTCACAAAAACAAACTCAAACTAATTGAGAATTGTTTAAACACCTGTGAAGGTGCCTACAAGCGTCAACAGAGGCTTCTGACCCTAGCCTCCTACCTACACATAGACGACGCCAATAAAAATCACCAAGAGGGAAAAATTCTTCAATTAATCGCTCAAAAATCCTTGGAAATTCCAGACTACACCATCTGCTCCTCCACCTGTAAACAACTGATAGACTCCAGCTACTCCCCAGCTTGGTCAGTAATCCACCAACTCGCCTCCTGCGAATCTTACTCCAATCTAGACTTCAAGAAAACCTGTTTCTGGTTCACAATAACTCATGGACCCAGTGAAATCATTGAAAATTCCCTCAAACAAGTTCACCTTCTCGAAATTCAACTCCTAAACAAAAATCTCGAAACCTGGATGAACACTCAAGACTTTGACCTCGAGACTTCACCTGTCCATGATCTAGATAGTGAAGAAGACTTTACAGACGCTTTGACAACACCACAATCAGAAACCAAACAATTTGTACCAAAAATCATTGAAAAATCCACCGATTTAGTGAAAAATTCAGCTCAAATCTTCAATCAATCACTTGGACTCTTGAAGAACGTGTCTAATCAAAATTTTTGGAAATCTGCATTGAACATTAGTGGAAAAAATGTCTTTGAAGACACTTATGATGTTGATGAAGATGCTAATTTGGAGAGATACAGAGGACAACTTCAGAGTTTTCCATTTTTTTATCAATCACTGCATGATAATTGTTTAATCAGCAGAATTGACACGAGATATTCAAAGTATTCTCAACCAGATTTTTATAATACAAAGTTGAAAATGTGTCAGACTCTGGTGAGAGTTGCTTTGTTGAGTGAAACTGCCTCTTATGGACTTGAAATATCTGATATTAGACACTTTTTTGTTGAGTGCTGTAGTCATGTAATTGATGATGATTGGCTACTTGGTTTTTCGTATTTATTGTCTTGTGGAGATAATATTCAACAGGTTTTTAAAGGATTGAAGATCAGTGATCTTCATGTTCAAACGTTTATTTATTTTTTTGGAGTTAAATTGTTCAATGTTTTGTTTTCAGAGGATGAGAGGTATTTTCATTATGATCCTGTGGAAATAATAAGATTTGTTATTGATAGAGTTAATCGTGATTATGGGGATCATGGGCATGAGGAGGTGATAAAGTCTGTTATTTATTGGGTTAATAAGTTGAAGAAAGATGAAGAGGATGATAATTTAATTGGAGGGGAGGAAGAATTTGAGAGTGAAAAGAGGAATTCAGAGGAATCTTCTAAAGTTGTTCATGATGTTGAGGGGAATTGGGATAATGATTTTTCTATGGATTTTGAGAAAGAAGAAATCATTGAAAATTGTGAAAATGATGAATTTAATGATAAAATTGATTTGAAAAATGAAGATGGTGCTTGGGGTGATGCAGAATTCAGTTATGATGTTGATAAAGTTGTTTCTGGTGATGATGAGGGCTGGGGAGAGGAGGCTGGATGGGATGATGAATGGCCAGAAGTTGATAGAACAGAAAAAGTTGGAATTGAGGAAGAAAAAATGATAATTGGAGAAGATAAAGATCCAGAGGAAAGAATTAATTCAGTGGAATCATCTGAGGATCAAGAATGGGTTGAAGATGGGGCAGGATGGGACAGCTGGGGAGACTTTCCTGATGCTGAAGAGATAAGAATTGATCCTGATGATCACGAGAAATTATCAAAATCTGAGGGAGTTGTTGGTTCGAGTTCAGAAGACATTCCAATTGTCGATGATTCCACGGAAGAGGAACGTTTTCAGATATTCGAGGATTTATTCATGAACATGGAGAACAAAAATGATTACCTCAAGGTGAAAGAGGTGCTCAAGAGATGGCCTAAATTTGAGAAACCAGAGTTCATTTGTGGTGATAAAAATCCTATTCTCAGGATGATTGAGAGTGTCAATTTGATTTTTGATGGTAAACGCCATTCAAAGGTTGAAATCGTCGTCCTGGAGGAGTACAGGGATCTTTTGAAGGGGCACTTGATCCCTGAAGAGGTGAATAATCAATAGAAAAGTTCAATAATTAACGTAAAACATTGAAATTGCAAATCTGTAGAGATTATTTTAAGAATATCTCTGGAATGAACAGGTTTATAGAAAAATCTCAAAAGACTTTTTTTGTAGGATTTAAAATTGTCTATAAAAAAGGTATCTTAACATTTTTCTCTAAACCTCTTCCTTTTCGAGATATATTACAGAATTATCGGAAAATTTATTTTAATTTCTCTAATTTTTTTTATTCTTCAGATTTTCCAAAAATTCATCAAAGAATTCAATGAAAAATGCTGCCTTGAAGAGAAAATATTCCTCAGGCTATCCTCAGATGTTCCAGAACTCCAGACTGAAGCAATTGATTTAATTAAATCCTCAAACCTCTCAGAATTTTCACTACCAATTCTTGAGGAGATTTTCTTCAAGAACTTGACATCATCATTCCCTCCTCATCATCCGATTTATGATAAAATTCTCGAGCAGATATTTCTCAATCATGATTTACCAGAGGTCGAGCCAAACATGAGGATATTAATTGATAAATTGATGGAGGGAAAACATATTGCTTATGCAGTTGCCCTCTGGAATCAACTGACTGGAGTGCCTCCAGCATTGGCTACATTCGAGAGTTGTTTTCAGCTTTTAATGAAGAAATAATTAATCTTCAATTGCTACTAATTGCATTATATTATCGTCAACTGATTATTGAAGTTGTGAGAAAATGAAATATTCGATTTTTTATATCCTTTTGATATAAAAAATCCAATGAAAATGTCAAAAAATTTTTTTTGTTAATAATTTAATTCTCTACAAAAAAGGTCTTTTCACATTATCCCCTAAACACCCTCAAAAATTGAATTCCCCACTTGAAAACGAAAATAATGTCAATTGTAAATATGAAGAAAAATAAATTAATAAATTTCTACAGGAAATTTTTTTTGTCCTCCGTCGATAACACTCGTCCAATTATTTGTTACCGACTACGAGGTTGATAAAGAAATTTCTCCAGTTTGTTAAAAAAAGATGGAAGGGGCGCTCACCTCGGTGCACAACTAAGGGCTATTTTCTCTGTAGGACAAATGTTGAGTTTGCTTTATTGAATTTTATCATTTAATCGGAAAATTGGAAATCCTGTCGCTCGGATTTTCGAAAGTGCATCATAATTGAGTTTTGGTTTATAGCCTTGGACATTTTTCCTTTGAAACTCGGGAAAATTTGTCGACCCCAAACTCCATAAAACATCACAACTTGGTCTTATTATCACAAGTGAACAAACACGAGTTACTCATTTCAATCAATCACGTGGAAAATCAAACAAAAATTAAATAAATCACAGGTAAATTATCTACAAAATTTCATTGGCCTATATTTTCTATAAAAAAGAAACATTCTAATCCTTCAAAAATTAAAAAAAATAGGTCACGAGATTGGATTCATATCTCTCTACTATCTATGACTCATCCTGACAACGTCAAAGTCCCCAAAAACTTCCAAAAATAGCAATAAAAAACGAAACCTCTAAAATCCTCTGAAAAAATAAATAATGGGTGATCAACAATTGGAGAGTCTTCGAAAGTGGCTGGATACATTTGATCTCGGGGCATCCCACAGTTCTCCAAAGGACATAAGTGATGGTGTTGCCCTTGCAGAAACACTTGCCCAGATAGCACCAGAATGGTTCACCTCAGCATGGAGATCAAAGATAAAATCAGACGTGGGAACAAATTGGAGACTTCGAGTGAGTAATCTCAAGAAAATTGTTGAAGCTGTCATGGAGTATTACTCGGAATGTTTGAATCAGCCTTTATCTGGTTATATCAAGCCAGATGCTTCTAAAATTGGTGAACAATGTGATCCTGATGAATTACGACGACTGCTCCAATTAGTACTGGGTTGTGCTGTCAATTGTACTGATAAACAAAAATATATAACCAGAATAATGGGAATGGAGGAGTCTGTACAACAGGCTATAATGCAAAGTATCCAAGAGCTTGAGGGTAGTATGCATGGTCCAAAATTGTCTCTCGGAGCAAGTTTAAATTTTGATACCCTAGATGTTGCTGATGGAGGACAGCAGAGGCTCATAGCTGAATTACAAATGGCTCTTGACCTCAAAGATCAACTTGGCCAGCGTTGTCACGAGCTTGATCAGCAATTGTCTCTCCTCCAAGAAGAAAGAGCTGCTCTTATAAGTGAAAACAAAAAACTTCAGGAGAGATTAGAAGAATTTGATAATCCTGATAATTCAGCATCGAGTCTCAAATTCTCTGGTTTTAGAAAACAAATTGAAACTCTCAAAGATGAAATTTTTAAAATTGAAGGATCCAGGGATGATTATAGATTGAAGGTTGAGTTACTCGAGAAAGAGGTATTTGAATTACAATCTAAACAGGAAGAGTTGCAAAAAGTAGCTGAAGAGTCAAATCAACTTAAAGATGAAATAGATGCACTCAAAGAAACAGCTGACAAAGCCACAAAATACGAACAAACTATTGAATCGTATAAGAAAAAAATGGAAGACTTGAGTGATCTACGAAGACAAGTTAAAATACTAGAAGAAAAAAATCTTGAATACATGCAATCAAAAATTGAGTACGAGGAGGAGATTAAACGTGCTTCCATGGTGAGAAATCATCTAGATGGATGTAAACAACAATTAACTGAATGCCAGTACAAATTGGATGAGCAGACAAATAAATGTGATAAATTAGAGTTTGAAACTAAGAAATTAGAAGCTAAATTGTCGTCAGTTCAGCGTGAAAAGGAAAGATTGATTATTGAGAGGGATACATTGAAAGAAACTAATGAGGAACTTAAATGTACACAATTGCAAATTACTGAAAATTCATCAACACCAACGATGGTTCATGCTCTATCAAATGCTGAATTAATACCACCAGAGATTAAGGAGAAATTACTGCTTTTGGAGCATGAGAATAAAATGCTTAAATTGGAACAATCGGGAAATGACGAGAGGTTGCCAACAGTTCAGGCTTTGTTGGACGACTCTGAGGAGCGTTTGAATACTCTGAGGAGTCAAAATCGTAAGTCCAATCAGAGGATAATGGAACTGGAGAATAGAATTGAGGAGTTGACTGAGCAGCAGGCAAGCGGAGAGGTTAAAGTTGATGGTTCAGCCCTGCAGACTCAAATATTTCATCTTCAGAATGAAGTTAAGGGGCTTCAGGCTGAGAGGGAACGTTCGACCATTCAAATTGAGGAGAAGGAGGGAGCGATACAGATGCTCAAGCAGAAGGTGCAACTTCTCCAGGAGAATTTGAGTAGAAAGGAGGAGGAGAATGCTGCCTTGGAGGAGAGATATAAGAAGTATATTGAAAAGGCTAAAAGTGTTATTAGGAGTCTAGATCCTAAACTGAGTAATTCGCCTGGAGAAGTCATGCTTCTGAGAAATCAAATTGTGGAGAAGAGAAAGAATATTGATGACTTGGAGAGGTCAATGAGGGAGTCTAAATTGCTGAGGGAGATGGAGGAGAAACTCATGATTTCTGCTTTTTATAATCTGGGATTTGCCTGTCAGAGAGAGAGTGCTGATCAGCGACTCGCTGCCCTTGGGACTACCCAGGGGAATTCTTTTCTCTCTAGGCAACGACAACCCTCAGCAAGACGCACCATTCATCCCACTTATAATTCAAAATGAATTTTTGTAATTTGTTACTTTGTATATAGTTTAGAAATATAGAAGAGAGATAATGTATTTTCAATGGTGTGATACCGTAATATATTTTTAAGAAATTTTTATTATACTTGTTTGTCGTTGTTTTTATAAAGAAATAGGTTTATGTTTATGTTAATTAAGGGGATGATAGATTATGATGGTTTAAAGATTATATCGAGAGAGTTTTCGCTCATTCAAGGCAAGAAAATTTTACAAATAATTAAATTTTCTTCCATTTTATTATTATTTTTTTCAAACAAAAATAATCTTATGATTTTTATTTACAAATGATTCAGTTTAGAGTTTATTCAGGAACTGGGAACAGCAAATTGCTCCAGTAATTTTCGCCTGTTATCTTCAACTTTACATGTGAATGCAGCAGCGCGTAATGAGCAATTCTGGTCAATAGATTTTTTATTGATTTTTAATTTATCAAGATTGGAATAACTGCGTTGATAGTGAAAAACAGCTATCAGTAAGTCCCATATACTGGACTCTGGCCACAAAACATTGGTGAAATGTACGTAGGAATGTGAGATCTATTGATAATGAAAGTATTATTGATTATTAATTTTATAATGAGATTAATAAATTGTTTAATCTTGAAATTATTGAATTTATTATTTAATATTTTATTACCTGCCAAAGAAGATAATCACTGAATCGAACCTCTCCAGAAGTCCTGATAATCAAGTCTGGATCTGGAATTCGACTAGTATAAAGACATTTTGTAAATAATTTTTCATTTATATCACATGTGCTAATGTCATTATTTTTTACACCCTCTGCTATTGTTTTAACAGTTTCTGTTATTTCGTCTCGAGCTGGAAGTAAAAGGAAAAGGTTCATTTGTATGGAAATATAAATTCTACTTGAATTTACCAACGTTATGAATAAATTACTCACACGTATAGGCAAATGCAATATTCAAGAAAGCCTTATCATTGTCTCTCGTGATAAGCATAGCCTTTGCCATTAATTTTCGCAGGTCTACAGGTATCAATGACATATTTCCTATGATTGATATTCGAACACCGTTCACCATAAGTTTATCACTGGAATGGAATTTTAAAAAATGGTTCGATTATCTTGGAAACTAGTAGGTAATTCCAGGAAAAAAAAACAAGTCTTTTGACATTTTCTCCTAAAGTCACTCATTAATAAGATAAATTGAAATTTTTACCTCTCATCTAATAGTCTTTGGAATTTCTCTCGTGCAAGATCAATCAGTGCATCAACTTCCTCCTGACTCCTTTTGAAATTTTCAATGCTAAATGCATAAACTGTTACCTCCTTAATCCCAAGATCCAGACACCACTGAAGTGTCTCTGCGAGTTTATTGAACCTTTGAAGATGAAATAAAATTATTAGAAAAATTTTCATTGATGAATAATTGATTATAAATAATGTATTTACCCTTCTGTGTGTCCCTGTATACCAGCCACCTGATTTTTTCTCGCATATCTTCTATTACCATCCATAATAAATGCTACATGCTCAGGTACTCTTCCACATTTAATTATTTGAACCGCAAACAATTGTAAAAAGCTCAAAGTACTTTTCCTTATCCACGACATTGTATTTTAATTATTTAAAAATTCCTCTGAATAAAAAAAAAAATCAATTCTTCACTCCTTGAATCATCATTTAAACAATAAACAACAAGTGGTTGATAAGTAAAAACTGATTCAATGAAAATCGCAATAAAAATTACATTTCACATGTAAAAGTAATTTTTCTATTTTATAAAATTCAAGAAATCTAGTATTTGATTATAATTCACACGTAAAAAATTAAAAAATTGAATTGAGGTATCACGAGTTGTAACTGATGACAATTGCATCATTTATACAAAAAAATTCAAAAGTAAAATTAACCTCCAAATGTAGAAAAAAAAAATGATATAAATTCTTTAGAAAATTTTAATAATTTAATGAAATCCTCACGATAAATTAAATTTAATCAGTAGAAAATTAATTAATAAGAGGAGGGGGGCCACATGAACTTCAACGTTCGTTCCTGAGAGAGTCACACACAATCCAATGCCATCTCGCCATGTCTAAAAATGCATTGACCCTCCCCATCACCCATTTAATATAGAGTGGGGGGAAGGGTTCTACTTTCTGTCTGCGGATTAGTAAGCATGCGTATAAGTGATGCGGTCGTTAGCTCACTACAGGCCAAAAGAATACCGTAAATTTTAATACCGCGCTATGACCCGTAAAAAGAGAAGTCAACTGATAATTAAAATATAACCTAGTGTATTTATTGTAATAAAATTTAATCCTCACCAATGCTGACGATGGAGAGCCAAGTGGGAACGAGTGAGTCAATAATTGAGCCAGGTAATACGTTGATTGAATAGTGAGAAAAACCGAAGTGATGAAAACATGGGTGCCCCCAGTGAGCATGCGAATTGTGTGTTAAACCGAGCGTTATTTATTTTCAGAGCTTTACTATCTAATTGCCAAATTCCTTGAAGATGGACCACTTCGTGATACTGCCGAGGTGAGTTAATGATTAATACAATTCATTATAAATTTATCATAAATTTTTTCTCACTTAATAATGTATTATTGTGTAATACACAGGTCCTCAAGCGGGAATTGGAGCGAGCCAAGGTAAGACCATTACTGGTTGACGTTTTACCGGGGAGCACTACATAACTAGTGGCTCCACATGGTTTGCACGTGGTTTCTGCTTGTCAAAACATTAGAATCAAGGGGTTACTGACCTTAATGTTGACAAGAATTGTTAAAAAATTTTTTTTTTGGTTTTTTTGATTTTTTTTTTTTTTTTAAAAGAGTCATTTTTCATTGTTTTTTTGACAGATATTACCACAGAGACTCGATTGGGAGGGAAATTCGCATAATCAGGCGTTTGGAGATTTGGTGAGTCAATTTTTATAATTTCATTGTTCTGGAGATGGGAATTACGGTAGGGGGTTCATTGTGGGATTACTGGCGTTTTTTATTTGGGCCCAAGGGGTGATTTTTTGGGGGGGATTGTGAGGTGGAGAGAATCAACTCAGTGTTTATTAGTTATCGAGCGAATGTAATCCACCCCCTGTGTGACTGCCAACGTTTCAATCCTCTCTCGTTTCCCCTTCTTCTTTCAAGTGCCTTACCAAACGTACTATTTTCCTCATTTCTCCTCTTGGGCTTTTCACATTTATCGCGACATCTACTGGTGGATAATCAGGGAATACAAAAGTTGAGGCCGTATTTACAATGGTGGGACATGTGTTGCGCCAGAGTTGATCGTCATTGGTTGTTTTTAGGAGGGTGGGCTCTCATTGGAGGAATTGGGGACTACTTTTGGGGTTCATAATACGGCGGGAAGATTGTTTAATTTTCTTTTTTTATTTATTTTTGATTGAAAATGTGTAAATTTGAAGAATTTATAAATCCATTGGGTATTTTTTCTTGTTTCAATATAGGAGAGAAAATATCCACACATAAGTAGAAATCACTTGCTCCAAGTATGTGCAAGAATTGGTCCAATATTGGAGAAAGAAGTTCCACCATGTGTGCCAGGTGCAGTGTCCCTTCTGGGTGCTGGAAGACAGTCACTCCTTCGCACAAAAGAAGGTAAATCCCTGAACTTTTAATTTCCCTCTATAAAATCTACAATTTACCCTCAATTACATAATCTAAAACACTTTCAACTCGTTGACAGATCTCTCAAAACACTACCGAGGCATAACAGCCTACTCCTGCCGTTTGGGAGGTCAGCCAATTCTCGAATCCTCATCAAGTCTCTTCACCCACAATATAGTACGTGCCCTCCAAGGAAGAGAGCACTCAGGACCCCTGAATCGACGTGAAGCAATTCCCACAAAATTCTACTCAAAAATGCAACTCCACAGACACACCCTGGGCCACCTATCAGCAGTCTACTGTGTCCTCTACGATAGAACAGGTAAATACGTGATAACAGGTGCTGATGATCTTCTCGTTAAAGTCTGGAGTTCAATGGATGGTAGATTACTTGCCACCTTCAGAGGTGCATCAGCTGAAATAATGGACATAGCTGTCAACTTTGACAATACATTACTAGCAGCTGGAAGCCTTGATAAAGTCCTCAGAGTCTGGTGCTTCCAAACAATGTCACCAGTGGCTGTTCTCTCAGGTCACTCTGGCATGATAACATCTGTAAACTTTTGTCCCATAAAATGCAATGGTGTTTATTATCTAGTGTCTACCAGCACTGATGGCTCAGTGGCTTTTTGGTCTCACACAAAAGAGAGACACGAGAGAGCAATTTTTCAACCAAAACCAATTCAGTATCACGAGAAAATGCGACCTGGACAGGCGCAAATGATTTGTGCATCATTTAGCCCTGGTGGAGCATTTATGGCAGCTGGATCAGCTGATCATCATGTTAGAGTTTATGCTATGCTGGGTGACGAAGGCCCAAGACGTGTTTTAGAAGTTGAATCACATACAGATACTGTGGATAGTATCCAGTGGTCTCATATGGGATTAAAATTCATATCTGGATCCAAAGATGGTACAGCCAATGTATGGCACTTTGAACAGCAACAGTGGCAGCATAAACGTCTATTGATGACCACTAAATTACCCAATGAACCAGAGCCTGAGGATGATTCTAATAAGAAAGCTAAAGTGACAATGGTGAGTTGGGACTCTAGTGATGAGTGGGTTATAACAGCTGTCAGTGATTTTTCTCTCAAAGTATGGAATGCAAAGACTGGTGAATTAGTTAAAGTACTTCGTGCCCACAAAGACGAAGTTTTTGTTCTAGAATCTCATCCAATTGATCCAAGAATAATTCTGAGTGCTGGCCATGATGGACAATTGATAATTTGGGATGTATTAAATCCAGAACCACTGGCTGTTTTTCAAAATTTTATTGAGGGTCAGGGTAATGGTGCTGTATTTGATGCTAAATGGTCACCAGATGGTACAATGCTAGCAGCAACTGATTCACATGGACATTTATTGATGTATGGTTTTGGTAGTGTAAGTGAAAAACTCAAAAAAATACCAAAAGAATTGTTCTTTCATACTGATTATAGACCATTGATTCGTGACAGTAATAATTATGTACTGGATGAACAAACTCAAACAGCACCACACCTGATGCCTCCACCTTTTCTAGTTGATGTTGATGGTAATCCTTATCCACCAGCTCTACAACGTTTAGTACCAGGTAGAGAGAGTTGCAGAGGTGAACAATTAGTTCCAAATATTGCTGTTGGAGCTGGTGGTATGCAGGAAGTTATTGAAGGTCTTCCCAATCAAATGCCTCGTTCAGACATTGATAGACTGATTGAGGCACTTGCACAACGACAAAATATTATTGGTGTTGATAATGATGAGGAGCTTGAACATAATCGTCAAGAGTTGAATCATGAGTTGCACATGAGAGCTGTGGGAATTGCAAGTCCTAGAGCAAGTAGACCAGGTCTTCGACGAGATGGTGATGTTGAGGGAGTGAGACAGAGCAGTGGAAATTGGCAGAGGGATAATACTACTCCCTGGAACAAGCCAATACTAGCCCAACCACTCAATCCAGCAGTCAAACAAACACAATTGAGACAGTTACAGGGTATGGCTGATCTAGAGCTTGACAATTGGAGGAGAGAGATGAAGAGACGACCCACAATCAATCCAATAGAGATCGAAGAGAGTTCCAATAACAGAACAAATACAAGAAAAAAAAGTCGAGGAATTAGACATGGATACAGAACACGAGCCACTCGAGGTGAACACGAAGATGATGATCTGGAGGATGATGGTAATAGCAATAGCTCAATGACAAGCAACAGTGATTCAACAGCTGATGAAGCTGATTTATGTTCAGACA
The DNA here is from genome assembly GCA_035578325.1 of Coelinius sp. EB29. NCBI lineage: Eukaryota > Metazoa > Arthropoda > Insecta > Hymenoptera > Braconidae > Coelinius > Coelinius sp. EB29. Next base: position 1,570,779 of record JAOZGT010000022.1, on the reverse strand, counting down.
CATCCTCAGACACCAGCAGTGTTTATTCAGACTGGATTGCTGATCATGGAGTTAATCTGGAGCCCCCAAAACGAAGTAAACGAAAACCTGTACAGAAAAAGAGATCTCCAACACCTCCAACAGACTCGGAAATTCGAAGATCTCAACGTCCGAAAAAGAAAATTATTCATTTACCAAATGGACTTTCTGAGCTTCCAGAGGCTTACAGGCCTTCAGAATGGCTGACTGAAGTTATACCAAGAAAAGCACCATATTATCCTCAAATGGGAGATGAAATTGTGTATTTCAGACAGGGCCACAGTCTCTATCTGGATGCTGTGAGAAAAAAAAAGGTTTATGAATTGGGGGCTAGGTGTGAACCCTGGGTAAAAACAAATCTTCGTCCTCAGGAGTTTGTTAAAGTAGTGGGAATTAAATATGAAATTCGTCCCCCTAGACTTTGCTGTCTCAAATTAGCCCTTATGGATGAAGAGGGCAGATTGACTGGTGAAAATTTCACAATAAAGTATCACGATATGGCAGATGTACTAGATTTTTTAGTCCTCAGACAGACATTTGAAAATGCTCTCCACAGAAGTTGGTCCGAGGGGGATAGATTTAGATGCATGATTGATGATGGCTGGTGGATGGGACAAATTGAGTCTATGGAGCCCTCTGATGATGACTTTCCAGAATCATATTTCATGTGCTTCAGAGTGCGATGGGATAATGGAGAGTATGAGAGGATGAGTCCATGGGATTTAGAGCCAATTGATGAGGACAGATTGCCCAGTGAGAATGGAGGATCGGTACCAGTGTTGCCTGAGGAAATTCAGGCTACTCTGTATCAGCCACAGGCTGAAGAGTGGCCAATGGGGGACAGAGAGGCAGCTTGTAGAAGAATTGCTAGGGGAATTGATCAGGTTATGACTTTGGCAATTGCTGAACACTTTATAACTCCTGTGGACTTGAATATCTATCCAACTTATGCATTTGTTGTTGAATATCCTATTGATCTTTCTACGATTAAAGCAAGACTGGAGAATCATTTTTATAGGAGAATAACATCAGCTCAATTTGATGTGAGATATTTGGCAACAAATGCTGAACAATTTAATGAGCCTCATAGTCAAATTGTCAAAGCTGCCAGAATTGTCACTGATTTGTGCTTGAGAATTATTAAAGAGACTATTGAAATTGATGTACCAGCTGTTTATCATCAACTTGCTGATACTTATCATTCCTCGGACTCTGATGTTGATATTGAGGATCACAGTATGCCTTCTACCAGCAGACAAAGGACTAGATCAAGCAGAAATTTGAGATCTCAGCAGGAAGTTTGTGTTGACTGGAGAGTGGCTTGTAGTCAGCTGTTGGAGGGGCTTTGGCAGTGTGAGGATTCCATTCCATTTAGAGAGCCTGTTGATACTATGGAGCATCCTGATTATCATCAGATTATTGATACCCCCATGGATTTGAGAACTGTTAAGGAGGACTTACTTGGGGGTAATTATGAAACTCCACAGGAATTTTCAAAGGATATGAAATTAATTTTTACTAATAGTAAGAATTATAATACAAATAAACGATCGAGGGTGAGTGTTAATTATTCTTCTTTTTGATATTTTCATAATTTGATTCAGAAATTTATAGAAAATTGGATGAGTCTAATTATTTTTGTCATTTATTATTGAAGATTTATGCCATGACGCTGAGATTATCCAATTTATTTGACGCTCAAATGAAGAAAATTCTTAATAATTGGAAATCAGCTAAAAGACGAAGTGAAAATCCTAGACCAAAAAGTAGGACAAGTACTAAATCCAAAGCGATCAAAACTAGGTTAACCAATGGAGCAGGTAGATGATCTTTTTTATTGAACAGGATGAATGATTTTTTACCCAACAAATACTCATCTGGAATTTTAATTTTTCTTTATTCAGGACCTTCAAAAGCACCATGCCAAGGCAGCAGTGATGATGATGATGATGATGATGATGATGAAGAGGAGGATGTAAATAATGCCAATGACGAGGATTCTGATGATGATGATGAAGAGGAGATTGTGAGACCTCCTCCATCACCGAAGAAACGAGTGCAGAATTTTGATGATCCAGGTAGAAATTTTTTTTTTTCATCAATTTTTGCCAATTTAAACATCAGTTATCAATTTAAAAAACTCAATCAATTTGAATTAACTCCTGTGATGTTTTCAGGCCCCTCGAGGATGACCAACGGTCATGTCAAAGTCCTCTCGACTTCCCGGCCAACTCGGAGAAATACTCGAAATACCCCAAAGAAATCTCAAGCAAGTGACACCGAAGCATCAGACTCCGAAGCCTCTCTCGAGAGTGAATCAAGTGACAGTGCTCCAGCTCGTCGTAAAAGAACTCGTAAACAAACAACAAGTGATGATGAGGACGATGCTGGTAGTGACTCTGGTGAGAGTTATAAGCCAAGTGGCCGTGGCAAACAAACTCGTAAAAATCGTGCTAAAAATAGTAAAAATTCAAAAACAGTAAATCGTCCAAAATCAAAAAATATACCCCAAGATGAGGAAGAAGAGGAGGAGGATGAAGAAGAAGATGAAGAGCACATACTTGAGCCTGAGAACTCTGATGACGAGAGTGAGGAGGAGGTTATCCAGAGAAACTCGACAAGATCACGAAAATTACCTCTAGTTCAACAAAGAGTGCCACGTTCAGTCTCTGACGAAGACGAGAGTGACGAAGAATCGTCAGGAAGTACTGTTATTGGCACTCAAAGGGTTCAAAATATTATAGAGAGTGGCCAAGAGTCCAACAGCAATGATTCTGAATTAATGAACAATCGTTTGAGAAATCACAGAGCGCAGAAAAAAATTCATACAGGTCTCACTGATGATTCTGAACCTGACGAAGTTATTTCACACTCAAGAAGAACAGTCAAAAGACCGAGATACAATGAGGAGAGTGATAGTGGCAGTGGTACAGCACCAGTTAGAAATAGACGTAAGATTACAAGACGTTATTACAATGAAGAGAGTGATGAGAGTACACCGGAGCCTGGTGTTAGTATAAGTAGTAGGGGACGCGTGAGAAAATTGACACCTAGGGCACGTGCTTTTCTACTTGAATCACCTTAACGGCATTTGTTTAAATAATTATCTTAGTTACCTGTTTATTATTCATCATTATGGCCAAAGTTATTGAATTGTAATTTTCACGAATTCTTCCCTCCTTTCGTTTCAATTTTTTATTAAGTTATTACGTATTATTTGGTATTTTTCTTTTGTCTCCTATTCGTAGCTGAATCTCCATTGTTTTTTCTTTCTTTCTTTCAATTGATTTAATTTTTCTTTCATCAATTGTGAAATTAGTACTTGATGAGTTGGTCAGGTATATTTCTTAGAAATAGACTTAATTGATTCATTTAATTAATTTGTCTACAGACTTCATCGTGATTTATGATTACTCGTGGTAAATCTTCAATATTTGATTTTAATCCCCCCTCCCCCCACCCCCCTCTCTCTCTTTACAAGTCTTTAAAAGTCGTTAACATTCACGTAATTATCACTGCCAATATTGTTTAAATAAATATTTAAATTATTGATATTTGAGGATTATAAAATCATTACTGAAGATTACAGTACCTGGTCTTAAAAGAATTGTTCTGTGTTTAGTGAAATTTTTATTTTCCTCCTTTTCATTTACTTTATTTTGAAATTACAATTCAACAAATGAAGAATATTATCACTGATTAATCAATTTACCCAGCACATATGTACTGTAAATACTGCGTAAATTGATTTAAAATAATAATTAATAATAAAAAAATCAGCGGTACAAGGTACAATTGTTTAATACAAATAATAGAAAAATGTAATCACTGATGAGATTTCTGAGTAAACATCTATTCGTAATGTTGATGACACATACCTCATTTTCATGATTGAAAATATGTATTTGACGTTTTCTAATTGATTAATTGTTTATTTATGGGTAATAATGATATTTCTGTCGAGTTAAAAATCAAGGCAGTGACTTTGCTACTTATGAATAATTATCAATAATTTTTTTTTTTTCTCTCTTGGAATTGATTAATTTATACATTAATACTTTTAACTCACCTCTCGAACAATTTAATACGAGTGTCTCGAAAATTTTTAGATTCAAAATTATCACAATAAATTCTCTATTTAATATTAAACGTCAATGCATATTATATTTAATTTAGGGAATATAATAATTGAGGGAAGAGCAACGTCTGTCCACTGTTGTTTAAAGTCTTGACTGTCTCAAGCTATTGTGATATTAGCTATAAGTTAATGATAAATAGGTGGTAATAATAAAATATTGGGTTAATACCTGAATACCTATTTTTTTATAATAAATGAAATAAACATAATAATTGATGAGAGTTCAATGGAGATATTGATACAGTGGAGTAGTTGAAATTTCATTTTGTATGATTAATGATTATTTGTTTAGTTTTATTGATTTAATGAGATGAAAATACTGGATCGTTGATTGAATTAATAAATACGAATTAAGATAGTGTAATGAGAATTAATATGTACAATTAATAATTCAATAATAACAATAAATCAATGGTAAAGTTTGATATCAAATGTTCTGTTATTGTTTACTATTTGGCTTATAATTAGATAATAATTTTATTATCAGATAATATTTCAATTGTGTGGATTAAAATTTCAAACATTATTTTTATGTTAATTATCAGCTATCCCTTCAGGTGACGCCTCCAACACATTCTTCATTTCCTACCATACCAGCAGTCCAATTCACCTTCAAATTTTTTTTTTTTCAGTTTGTTTATCATCAAATTTCGTTATGGAACTGGGGCTGTATTTAATCACGTTGTTTTCGATATTTCTTGGACTTTTCTGTACATTATGGATAAGAAAAAAGGAAAAAAAGAAGAGTGTTTGTATTGTTGTGCTGGGGGATGTGGGGAGGAGCCCCAGGATGCAGTATCATGGGATTTCGTTCTTGAAGGAGGGATTCCAAGTGGATATTGTTGGTTATGCCGGTTCACAGCCGTTGGTGAATGTTCAGGAACATGAGAATGTGAGGATTAGGTGGTTGAAGCCTGTGCCACAGTGGAATGATCGTATGTATCGTATTTTTATTGTTTAAATACATATATCAGGGGATCGGGCAGAATAGAATTCTCTAAATGTTCAATATCTCTTGGACAAACAATACAATTTCTATTATTTTCTTCTCATTTTTAAGCGTGAAAAAAAACATCAAAAATGATATCTAATTCGTTAAATTTCACTCGACCGTTCTCGAGTTGTTGAAAATATTAAAAAAGTTCAATTCTGCCCTATTCGATTTTTCACAACTAATTAAATACACTGTTATTTCCGTAACTGATGGTTTTTCAAAAAAATGTCAGAAGACATTTTTTGTTGGAAATTTTTTCATCTATAAAAAAGGTCTCTTGATATTTTCTTGTTAGACCATTCGTTTTCGAGATAAATGTAAAATTAGTAGAGACTCATTCATTTGGAAATGAATAAAAATGATAAATAATTCCCAGGTCTACCCAAATTTTTGTTCTACATATTAAAAACAATTTGGCAGAGTGCTACATTGATCTTCGAGCTCTTCAAAAACATTCGCTGCAAGTACTTAATGATTCAGAATCCCCCAGCAATTCCAACGATTCCAATTTGCTGGTTATTCTGTCGATTGAGTGGTACCAAGTTCATAATCGATTGGCATAATTATGCTTACACGATAATGGCATTGTCAATTGGACGGGATAATTTACTCGTTAAGATTACGATGTTTATTGAGGGATATTTTGGGACCAGGGCTGATAGGAATTTCTGTGTTACCAAGGCTATGAAGGAAGATCTTGATCAAAAGTGGAATATTAAGTACGTAATTGTCTAATTTTTGAATGAATAAGAGTCATTGAATATAAGTGTTGATTGAATTGATGGACATTTAATGACATTTTGATGAAGACAAAACATATTTTTTACTCAATCAATCATTTTCTAACGAAAAACATGTCTAATTAATTGATTTTCTTTTGAAATTCAGAGCTGATGTTTTGTACGATCGACCCCCTCAGGAGTTCAGACCCATTGAATTGCCAGAGAAGCACAATTTATTGGTCAAATTGAGTAAAAAGTATGAAGAGTTCAAGGGTAAAGAGGAAGGGACAAGTATTTTCACTGAAGTAACGCCTCATGGGGAAATCAAATTGAGGAGGAAGAGACCAGCGTTTATTGTTTCTAGTACTAGTTGGACTGAGGATGAGGATTTTTCAGTACTGTTTGAAGCTTTAGCAGGTTAATTAACTGATAATTCATTGAATAAAAATTTCTATAACTGCATAAACTATATTCAACAAATTTTTTAAAATTATTTCAGAGTATGAAAATGCCTGCTGTACTGAAAATTCAAATTTACCAGATTTAATTTGTGTAATAACTGGTAAAGGTCCTCTGAAAGAATTCTGGAATAAAATTGTTGAATTGAGAAAGTGGAAGCATGTGAAAATTGTTACTCCCTGGTTGGCAAATGAGGATTACCCTAAATTACTAGGTAAGTCTTATAATAATTCTCTAACTGGTTTTTTATTTATTTAAATTTTTTTTTTTTATTTTTTTTTAATTACAGCAAGTGCTGATTTAGGTGTATGTCTTCATACATCTTCAAGTGGTTTGGATTTACCAATGAAAGTCGTGGATATGTTTGGATGTGGTTTGCCAGTTTGTGCTTACAATTATCAATGGTAAATAATCATTTCTATTCACGTCAAATGAATTTAAATTGAAAAAAATGTGAATTTTACAATGAAATTATCATTTCAGCTTGAATGAACTTATCAGACATGAAGAAAATGGTCTCGTCTTCTCTGACCACAAAGATTTATCCCAACAATTGATATATTGGTTCACAAAATTTCCCAACAACATTGAACAACTCGAGAGAGAGTCAAAATTTCGTAATGAACTGAAGACATTCCAGCAGACAAGATGGCACGGTAATTGGTCATCGGTAGTTCTACCCTGCTTCAATTAACAATAATCCCCCAAACTCATTTTTTATTACAGTTTTAATTGTCTTACTTTTTTTTTCATGTAAATACCCGAAAAATTTTGCATTTTTAAGTTAACAAAGTGTTTATTCCCAATACCTGTGATTTATGTTCTTGGAATAATTAAAAACTAATCACAATTATTTGAGTTGTGAAGTTGTGGTACGTAATACGTGAAATTGATTTTTTCCTTTTTATAATTACACATTCATCTTTTTTATAGCTGAAAAAATTTCTCACAAAAAATGTCTTTTGACATTTTTCTCCTAAAATCACTCATTACCGAGATAAATCAATATTCAACGACGTGTGAATCTCATTGTTACCTTTCATCACTTCCCTAATGATTTTACGTTAATTTCTGCATCCGTCAAGTCTTTATTATTATTCTCAATTAAATAAAATCGAATAAAACAACGAAATGAAATCTCCAACACATGTTTTTCCTTTTTTTTTTATATTGATTTTAAGCATCTTGTGGTACAAAATGTATTTTTAGTTAATTTGTAAAATATACATTACAAGGAAGAATGTAGTAATTACTGAGAATGTTTTGATTCAGGTACAATTTTATAATTAAGTGCAATGAGGAGATGAAATAAAGGGAATTATCAATGAGATAATAAGAAAATAATGATAATTTATTAAAATTATCTCCTCATTGAACAAATTTACAAAATTGATTTAAACCAGGAGACGTTCAATTTCCTGCTGAATAGCCTGAATCTGTGGCTTCAGCTGTGATCCCTCGTTAACAGTTACTGAGCATGCTACAACTGGCCTTGAGACACCGCACGCTCTACCCAATGCTCGTTTATTCTTAACAAATACATAGGGAACATTTTTGTCCTCACAGAGTAGTGGCAAGTGTAGAAGAATCTCTAGAGGCTCTGCATCAGCTGCCATTACAATAAATTCAGATAAACCACGATTGAGGGTTTTTGTTGCCTCATTTGCACCTTTACGCAATTGTTTATAATTCGTTGCTTGCTGAACTAAATTCAGAATTTTTGCTGCGAGGGCTGCATCAGCAAGAGGATAGGCTTTTGGATTAACTTCGTCTGCCTGAAACGTAAAAAATTAATTCATTTAATTTAAATTAATTAATTCATGAATCTGAATAATGCAATTTTTTCTCTAAAATCTTCATCTCCTTCTATGGACAGTTTTTAACCCTTTGAATTGAATTTATTGTAGAAATTTTGGAGTTAACACGTGGAAAGAATTTAACCTCAAAATACCCAAAACCTCCGAGGACATTCACTTGACTGATAATTACACAAATAATTACTCACCATTTTTTCAATAATTTGTTGAATGTTTCAGGGAATGAATTTTGATTTATTTATACACAATTAGTGACCTCTCGGCGATGATTTTATGGAAAAAATACCGCTTCACTGAGGAGCACACGTTGGAATACGTTCAGCACGCGTTGTTGTTATAGGGGGTGGTGCCAGGAGAGGGGGGAAGAGAGTTTAACAAGCGGGAAATGTCGATAGAGGGCCATTGTTATTTGAACCGATTCCTATCTGTAAATTAATCATACGATTTTTAATAAATCAATTAAGAAATTAATTATTCCACATTTGGGGTATTGAAGAGATGAAAGTCAATATTAATTACCCAATTGTTAACAATTAATTGAAAAATACTATCATACAAAAAAAATATAATTGAATTGAAGAAGCAATCGAGAAAAAATCAACAAAATATGGAATATACATTTTTTTTTTCAAATTCTTTTTCCACGATTAATTGGCAAAATTAACGCGTGGAAAATCGAGGCCAGATGTCACTAGTTTGAAATTGCAAAGAGGCATGGATGATTAGCCACAAAATAGTTGCATATTTGAATGATATAATGTACCAGGTGAATCAAACAAATGGATAATTATCTAATTCCCATGTGTGCAAATTAACAATGTGAATCGATAATTGTGGATTAATTGAACTGGTCTTAATTGTTTGATAAATGTATCATAACAATTCCACTGGATACGTCAATGCACTGGATATATAGTACGTCAAAGTGAATGTTAAATTCTAGGAATATAAAACGACTATTGTTATATCTTATCGACAGGTTTTTCCAAAACTAATTTTATCACCTAGAAAAACCAGTAACCATTGTGATAAGATGAAATGTCTTGACAGAACGGAAATATTGAGTGATTATCTGAGAAGATTTTTCCGACATGTTGGCATCTAGTTTGGGTTTGTTATTATTTTTTATTTATTTATTTTTATTGTTTTTTATTATTTAATTCTCTTGGAAAAGAGGTAATTAAGTCAAATTAAATGAAAAAAAATGAAATATTATATCTGTTGTGGTTTTTGCAAGTTCAGTTCAGGTGTCCTCAACTGTTGGACTGTCTCTAATAGTATTAGTGGAAAAAACCGTGAGACTGCTTAGCTCAGCAACTTGGAACTTTGGTGAGTTTTGTGGACTCACCAGAGTAACATAAAGTGGGGAATAGAGCAGACCTCCAGGTCAGGACTTCAGCCAAAAGACAATAAGATCGAGTCCAAGTCCTAGAGGAGTCGAATTAGGAATTTAATAACTCGTATACCGATCAAAATTAATAACTATCGCTTATTTTATCATTTCAACATTAGTCAATATATCATCCTCTTACCGATTAATACACGAGTGTTATTTAGAACTTTAACCCTTCCGAAATCCTTTCCTTTGACATCCGTCGAGTTGATGAAAATTTTCATATATCAGTGATTGAAGTCGAATTTCTCTTTTCTTTCAATTATTTCCTCATTTTTATAGAATCATAGTTAAAGATATGACTCTCTAATTGGTCTGACCTGCGGGATTCGCAAAACAAAAATAAATAGATAAATGAATATTTAGAAACATAAAAAAACAATATGAGCTAATCAATTCCAAAAAGCAAATTATAAATTATAAAAGTTAATTGAATTTATTTTATCAGTTAATTAGTGTTATCAGAGAATTAATGATACGATTGATCAATTATATTCAATATAATGAACAAGTAATGATATGATCTGATGTACAATCAAATCATTCACCACCAAGAAATTTTAGGGAGCCAGATAAGACCCCAGACGGCAGACGGCCGAAGCATTTGAACCCACTTAAATATCAGTCTCTGTTAGTCTCGCTTCCATTCAGGATCATGAAACACTCTTGGTCAATTATGGCGTTCATTCCAGTCACGACTGTTGCCTCAATGTTTATTTTACTTTTCTGTTTTACGACTCAAGTCCAATCATTATTTCTAGTTCAACCGACTGGCCAAGAAAATGATCGCCCTATTGTTGGTAAGAATATTTTTTTTTTAAAAGAAATTAATAATTAATGATAAAGTCAATAATAAAAACGTTATAAATTTCTATATTTATTCAGTTGAAATATGTAATCTGAAATTATATAAATTATGCAATAATTTTATTATTTTTACGAATTTTTAACGATGTCAGGGAGCAGTTGGCATGTAGGTGGTGGGACGCAGGGGAATCTATTGTTTTTTCTGAAAAATCCAATCCCTGAACAAAAAAATTTCAACTTTTCAATTGGATAATTAACCCATTTTCGCAGTGTTTTATAGTCAAATAGATTTTTTCTATAGCTTTAGAATTTTTCCTCTACACATTGCAGGGGTTAAATATTTTTTGCAACTCGTTGTTATTATTAATGATAAATTATTCATCTGAGTGGAAAACGTGGCAACAGAGAAATTATTCGGGTTGTAGAAGTTAGCAGCACTGACGTGCGCAGTGTTGATGTGCGCATCTGAGTTACTCTCTCATTGGATGCGTTTGAATAGACCGCGCTTACGCCCACTCAGTTGGTTGTTACGACGTTGTCGCTATTCCGAGCTGCGTGCGCTGAAATTCTGATTTTTGCGAGTTTTTTAATAATTTTGCTTAAACAATGCTCGCAATCGGAATGAAATTTTTTTCATATGTCCATTTATGAACATTTTACGCGTGTGCAAATTTTCGGGACATTGGTTGCATTTTTTCATTGCTTTTGAATTTTTTTTCTGAATTCCCATAAGACTCCGTGTTAAATAGCATTTTTTCGAAAATTCATAACATTTTATCTACGTTTGCGAAAAATCTGAAACTTTGCACACGGTTTTTAAAAAAATCAAAGAATGTGTCAAAAAATTTTGGGAATTTTGGCTGCATTTTTCAAACACCCTCTGACTGCTCCCTATCATCCTTAATTTTAATATTTTATAAACTAGTTTTTTTATTATAATGAATTCTGACTCAGGGTTGGGCATATCTCACAGATGGAAGTTTTCGATGTGACATTGTCAAATACCGGTAATTTACGTCTAAAACGTTCAAAATGTCAGAAATTGTCATAAACATTAGAAAACGCGATTGGAGGTACTCAGTTTGCTATTAAAATAATTGTATAGGAAAAATCCTCTGGGGATGGAATCACATGAGGCAGATGGCGCAAGATTAAGCATAAGGGTCAGATATTTGAATTAAATAAAAGTGCCAACTATGAAGGTCGAGTTATTCTTTTTTTTAAATCATATGAGTGAAATCTTATTGATTAATAGCGTTAAAATACACAAAAAGCGCATGCTTATTTTTTCCATAGAAACATATTCCTCAAAAAAATTCTGAATGTAATTTTCAATTAAAATTTCGGCAATACAACAATTTTTTTTTTTCATCCGGTAAGGATGTAGAAAAAAAAGCCCCAGAAAAAAAAAAAATAAAAATACAGCGCATTTCAACACATCGGTGCATGGTCTACTTTTTCTTCGACATAAAGACCGGACATGTCGTGGAATAAATATTTTGAGACAAATCGTGTATGATTGAAATTATTCTCATTAGTGACATTCATCAAAATGACATGGCAATTTTTTACCAGAATAGCCACATCAGATACATTGCTTTTCAACAATTTTCATTCGATTTTATTCTCATTCTATTTATTCACCGGAGAAAATCTATCACTGATAAAAATGATGATTTGTTAGATTGGAATTCGACGTACTTAGGCAGAGTTGTTTTGTCAGTCGAATTCCATTCTAATGAATTTTCTTTATCATTACTGCCCAGCTGATCACCCCGACATTGCTCGGACACAAGAGATAAAAGAAAACGAATAATAAAAACGTTGAAAAATCATTACGATGTAGATATTTTTAGAATTTGCTCTTTAAAAACTCATCAAGAATTTTGTGGTTTTCCAAGCTATTCAAAATATTTTCAACACGAGTCTAAATGATAGAATTATTGAAAAAATCATAAGAGACTTTCAATAATCAGCGAAGTGTGGAGACGATTGTCGAAAGTTTTCGAAAATTCATGAATTTTCTCCGAAAAATTCCATCGCGACGATAGACCATCAGATAGTGTCAAAAATTGTCAGAAACCTTTGAAGTTATTTACTTGTTTTTGACGTGTCTAAAACCAAATAGTTTACCTTATGTAATTTACTTGCCCAACCCTAAATTCTGAGTGATTCTAGAACTTTTGACAACTTTCTAGAATTTTCCATAAATATTTGATATTCAATTATTTTAGGAATTTTATCACAAGAACTGAGTCATCGTATGACTAAAATATATGGTGTCGATCAATTCGAGAGTTATATAGCTGCTTCCTATGTAAAGCATGTGGAGAGTGCTGGAGCACGTGTCGTTCCGATATGGTAATTTGTAAATTACTTTCAATGTCATGAAAAAAAAGTGCAAATGATTCAGAAAAGTTGGATTATAATTCAATGATGGACATGGTGGAATGTAACACAACGAGTTAATTTTTCACATCGCGATTTTAGAGGAAAATGTCAATTTGGTAAATTTATTGAGTTACAAAAAAAAATCATTTGGCATTTCCCTTTAAAACCAATTGTTTATTGTGTTATTTTGACACTAAATATGTGGTAAATTAATCCACCTAAAGAGTCATTCAACCCCTCAAGATGGCAATTCAAACCTTGAGTTGAAGTAAAATATCACATGGTGGTGGTAAAATATACCTTAGTTACGGTAAATCGACCCCAACAAAAGGTTAATCAGCTCAAAGTTTTTTTGTGTGAATAGAGTTAAGGGATTTATTAAATTTCTCGTATTGCATAAAAATTTAATAAATTTTTTTTCTTCAAATAAGGTATTTTTTTATTTTGCTTTACGAAAAAAATCACTACAGGAATTTATCATTATATTACTGATTTTTCGTTATTGAATCTCAGGATCGGACAGCCGGAATCATATTACAAAAGTATACTGAACAAAGTCAATGGGTGAGGAATGCAAACTTTTTACAAATTAACACACATGGAAGTGATCCACGTGGCTGATTCTATATGAAATGATTTTGTTATTTTAATAGGGTTCTCTTTCCCGGCGGAAGTTCATGGTTCAACAGACCCGGGGGATATTCCGAGGCTGGTAGGGAAATTTACAGGTGAATTTTCAGAGTTTCTACAAAATTAAAAATGAAGAGATTCGCGTATGTTTGAGTTAGATCAACAGAACTTTAATCAGCACATGAGATTTTTTTAACTCTTTGATTAACTCTCCAGAATCGCAAAAGAGATGAATGATCAGGGTGATTATTTTCCCATTTGGGGGACGTGTCTGGGTTTTGAATTATTGACTTACCTCGAGGCTGATGGCGTAGAGCATCGAACCAACTGCTCCAGTAGCAATCAGATATTGCCATTGACTTTCAAGCCAGGTGAGTAATTAAATCAGTAAATTTAGTAATGAATTGGTAAAAGTTCATTTTTTTCATCATGTAAATGTCAAATTATCTGGACAATACGTGATTTTAGAGGAAAATGTCAGAAAACATTTTTTATTTAAAATTTGTTGAGCTAAAAAACGTGTCATCCGTTTATTTTTCAGATTTCCTAGAAAGTCGAATGTTTGAAAATGCTCCAGATGATATAATCGATATTCTAAAAAAAGAAAATGTCACTGCCAATTTTCATCATTTCTGCGTGACTGAGGAGGTATGTATATCGATCCATTACGAGTGGATGGGTGCATTTATAAGGTCAATTGATATATGACGTCGTTGTTTAGGCCTTGATGAGGATCAATTTGACGAAGACATTGAGAATCATGTCTGTGAATCGTGACTGGAATGGGTTGGAATTTGTCTCGTCAGTGGAACACTTAAAGTATCCATTTTATGCAATACAATTTCATCCTGAGAAGAATAACTACGAGTGGATTCCAAGGTTTTCTATTCCTCATACGAGAAATTCTATTCGAATTAGTCAGTATTTTGCTGATTTTTTCATCGGTCAAGGTGAGAAAACAATAAAATTGATAATTAAAACGGAGAAAATTGAATTCAATCAACTTGAAATTTAGCTTTCCACGAATATCTTTGAATCTGAATGAGATGGAATTTTTTTTCTTTTTATAGAGAAAAATGAGAGCTATAAAAAAGGTTCTTAAATAAAAATTCCACCATCTTGCTCAGATTTCGAGATATCCAGCAAAAATTGCAGTCTGAATCATCAAGTTTTTCTATTTAATTCATTTTTTTTTTCGTTTTGGTTTCAGTACGAAAAAATCAGCATCGATTTCCATCATCCGAAGAAGAATATAGAAATCTAATTTATAATTATGCCCCAGAGTACATGGGAAATCAGTCGAAATCGTCATTCGAACAGTGTTATTTATTCAAGAAAATGATTGAGTGATAATAGCCATTCAGAAATCACGATGTAGAAATTTAATTTTTTTAGTAGATAATTATGGTATTTCTACTATTATCAATCAATCTGTTCATTTGCCTGATTGTTTCGAGCGAAAATAAAAAAAAAATGGATTTTTTGAAAATTTTCAAAATTTCGACATTCCCTCTTGGTTGATCAAACATCGAAAAACGGGTTTCTGACACTGACTACAGGGTGTCGCATGCGACAGCGCACATGATATCCCAGTAATAATAATAATAATAATCTCAGTGGTAGGGATCAAGGGAAATTGGAGCAAAGAATAACAATGCTGGTTAAATTGTCATTTACCCGACGTTTCGCTGATTTATTTCAGCTTCCTCAGGCTCTGGAAAATTAAATGAATTACACTTAAAATTATTAACATTAGCAAGCCCAACATTCTATTAAAAATATATAACGTCTAATTTAACCTAACAAATCGGCTCTAAAATTCCATAATAGAATTCAAAAACTATAACCATTTGGAAAATACTTTGACTTAAACCGCATTTAGTCAGACTATTAAATAATTCATTATATGGGAATTTAGATACATCAAATTAACAAAAAACACACAACAAACAACTGTACATATGTACATAAATATTATCAACATGGAGCTGAACAATATTAATAATAATAATCTCATGTTGACATTTTAATTCGGAAAACAGTATTTTCAATCTTTTGAATAAAGTTTATTCATGGAAGAATTTCTCATTAGTCGAATGATGTAAATCCTCAACTAGCAGAGTGAAAAATCACTCTAAACTTGCAGTGACTCAGACAACATTTCCTAGTTCTCTCGGTTTTCCTTCATTCACTGGCGCCCACGCACCAAAACAACACAATCAACATCCGGAAATCGGAAGCCAGGTGTTTGTGATAAAGGGATAATACACCAGATATTAAAAACACTTCATCGTCAATTTTCCATTATTCGTTTTGTCAAGACTCAAGAGAAAATAATCAATATTATGAAAGAAAATTATGAGGTGGGTGAGAAATATTCAGGGCGATGGCACGTGGAGAAAGGATACATCATGAATTTTATGTTAGTGTTGGTATAAGAAAAAAAAAAAATTGGTTGAAATTTGTCGACTTTTGTCGTTTTCACAACACGTGGAGACTTTCCTTTTTACAATTCGCGTCTTTCCCATTAGGTATTCCTTACGGGACAGTTTTCTTTTTGGTGTTACCAACACGTGCGAATTCTACAAGATATGTCTCTCTTTATTGTGAAAAAAGAAATCCTCAATTCCCCCCCTTACCATCTTGTGAGCTTTGATATTCAAATGGGAAGAGAAAAATCAGGAGTATTTAGTTGTCGTCGATTGTCAGTCCCTTCGGCACGTGGCAGCCGGAGAACTGAGATAAATTTGAATATACTTTGAAGGGATATTTGTATGACTCGTGATAGAAAAATTACTTTGGCTAGATAGGAAAAACTTGCCACTTTACATAATTCTTTTTCCAATATTTCGAAATGGTGCGACTCTAATTAATTAATTAATTAATGAAAAATTTTTCTTGTAATTGAAAATATTTTTTTAAAAAAATCAATAAAATGTAAAAAAATCGACTTTTCTCATTGAAATTCAAAATTTTAATGAGGAATCGGAACGAAAAAACGCATATAAGAATTCTTATATGACTGATGATAATGCTGGTGAATACTGAATACAGAGAGGGAAGGAAGTGTGGACTGATTTAGAAGTTTGCTGACAATAACGGTCGTGGTGGTGGTAGAGATGATGCATAAAAAAAAAGAAAATTCTACCTGAATCAGAAAGGTTTTTTTTCAATACATCCAATCGTTATTTTTCAATCTATTCTAAGTATATGAGGATTAACTCTGAATTCAGTAGAAATATTTGAAGGTAAAATAACCGAACGACATTTCATGTGCATCAATTTTTAATTCAACAATAAATCATATTTGTATATACATTTATTTCGATATGTTTTTTTCCCCATGAAAATTGTTAGAAGAAAAAAATAGGAAAATAGGAGAGGAGTGGGGGTAATTACGTCGCACATGTACTTTCCTCGCTTTCCTTTCATCAAAAATAATTTTCCTGCCAAAATAACTCTATGGACACGAAATTTGTTACTGCCTACAATGATTACAGCATCACTGAATAATTTTTCATAAAAGAAAATGGCTAAAAGTTTCATTCAATCGGTCCTTCTGTAAAAATCATGACTTTTTTTGTCCAGAAGGATTAGTAGTACTGAATGATTCTGTGACTATTTTCATGGGAATATCAATTTCAATACGTATCGTGAATGTATCGTCAGGTTTGGTGAGATTAAGCAGTTTTGATCTTGGTATGATTTTTGGCCATTTATATCCAGGCTTACTGTCGTACGTGTAATTCATCGTTTTATTGAAAAGTGTCTCGTTCGAGTGAGTAACTGAAAAATTTGTATGTACCTTAATGTTCATTTTTTCACCTTTTTGAGAATGAAGAAGGTAAACCACTGCATAGTCAGTTATATTTTCATTCAAATACCCAGGATATAATCGTAATTTCCACTTTACATCCGTTCCAAATATCGGTGATTCGATGAATGTTTCTTTCCCTTGAGGAAGAAGACTGAAATGCTTTATTGTCCATTGGTAGGTGATATACTCTGCTTTCACATCAGTGATTCCGTATCCTTTAGTCCTAATCTTAGTCACTTTTAATGACAAGATGCGATGGCTCATTGACATCATCAGAGTCAAGACGATGAGGTAGAAGAGTTTTGATGACCACATTTGCGTTCTGTTGAGTAAAACTTTATGATTATATGATTGTTATACTTAATATGATTTATCACGTCATGACTTACATTTTTTAGTGCTGCTAATCACTCGTGCCAGTATTGTGTCCAGAGTATCAGGTAGGAATTGATTTCTTCATTTATACTCGATAATACTAGTAAACCTTCCCTCTTTTTTCAAGAATATTACATATATATTTATCATATGAAACAATAAATTCTCAACATATACATGCGACTCTCGTTATGTGGAATTGAATTGATTGCCTTGGTGAAGAAGTGGTTATCAAAATCTCAAAATACTTCCAATGAAAGTGGATATCGGAAAATAACCTTCTAATGGTTTTTTAATGTAACTAGATAATTACGAAATGAATGGGAATGACTGATATCGTTGAATATTATTGAAAAGTCTATTAATAATAATTTTCAAGGTCTATACTTGCCCTTAATTCGAGACTCTTTTTTCTAAAGTCTACATGATGCAGATGTTGAATTCCCACGACCGACTATAATGACGACTCCACGTGAGAAACATATTGTTATGACAATATGTTTCGTTGACACGAGAAATTGGATCTACCAAATGTGAAAAGGGTTTTACCGTCGATTTTGGTGAATTAAAGATCAAATTATCAAAATACTTTTATTCTCCTTTTTATTTTTAAACGAAAGCATTTATCTGCTTTCGAAATAATCAGTTATCATGTTATCAATTACATAATTGTCAACAGATACAGTTATTTTGATTCAACAATGAAATATACTTGTATACATTTATTTCGATAGGTTCGTTCCCTTAGAATTATCATTCAATCATTCGTTATTTAGGAACTTACTCTCCTAATAATGTTTCACATAATGAATTTTCTGAATTTCCACGACCGACTGAATGAAGTAATTCCGTCGATAGATAGGAAAACAATCCTATACTCTCCATCTGTTTATAGCCCTCTGTTTTCATCACAGTAGAGAGATGATTGGCGATGAACTTGATGACACGTTTCTTCAATTTGTGAGAGCCAGAGAGTTCAGTGTGTATCAATATATTTGCGGCATTATCTTCGTTGAGTGATTCATAAAGAACTTTTTCGCACATAGTTGTCAAGCGTGGTAATTTAAACCTGTCAGCTGCTGCTAATAATTCATACACCAGTGGTTTTAGATCAGCAACTTCATCAGTGTAAACAAACTCCAGGGTTGCTTTCATTACGATTGGATCTATCTCATCAAACCTCATTTCACTTGTTTGATTTTCTCTGAGCATTGATTCGAATACGGGACTACGAGCAGATAAAACAAGTTTATGAGCTGGGAACTTATCCGTACCTACGAGAATCACGACATCACTGAACTTTGCTTCATCAAAAAGTAGGCCGAAATTGTCATTTAATCGATTCTTCTGTAAATCATGTGATATTTGTTGTTCCAGAGGATCAGTAATGTTAAATGGCTCTGTGATAATTCTCAATGGCATATCAACTTCAGCTCTTATTGTGAATGTATCGTCGAGACTGGTTAGATCCAGTAATGACGATCTTAATATGAATTCCGAGTTTCCCCATCCATTCAATTTGTCATATGTGTGATCATACGTTTCATTGGCGTATACATGGTTTCCTTTGAGTATTGTGAGTTCGAAATGTGCTTTAAGATTTATTTTTTTAGCTTTCTGAGACGTTAGCATAAGGTAAATGGATGCATAGTTAATGGCAGATTTGACATGACCTCGTGGATATAATCGTAATCTCCACTCCACATGCTTGTTTTCCGTAAAAAAGCTTGGTGATTCGATATATTCTTCATTCTCTTGAGGGAAAAGGCTAAAATGCTTTATTGTCCATTTGTATACCAGATGTTCTTTTTTTACGTCAGTGATGCCATATTCTTCACTTGTAGCAGTAGTTACTTCCGATGACACGATTGACATCAAAACCAAGGAGAAGAGGATGAAGAGTTTCAATGATAACATGTTGCAGACTATATTCTGAAAATTATACAAACGAATGTTATGTTAGGGATAAATTCTTGGGTTCTTCAAATATGGAGATAAATCTCCGTACAGTGGATAGATACTGGAATCCGGTTTTTAATTGGCAGAATAGAAGTATTTATTTACTTAATACAAAGACATATAACAATGAGTATTAAACTCAAATTCACTTTGACGACTGAACTCGCGAATAATGGTGAGTTCGGTTTATAGAATAATTAAGCGTGTCACCTTACAACAATAAATTTCAACTCAGGGGCATTTCCAATATGAAACACATTAAGAATAAATTCATTACTTATTTTCAGTGACAGCAGTTCAGGTGATATTTGGACACCACTATCTAGTATCATTAGGCATTGTAAACAATTCAATATCAATTAAGTTTGGTATTTTAACGATATACCGGTCTATCTTGTCACCATATCACATGTTTTTTGAATTTAAAAAATTTATATTCATTTATCGACAAAATGTTGAAATATGTAAACAAAAGTTGAATGTGTATATAGACGTACTCTGTAAGTATTTTCAAGTGTTCAAGTGTGTAAGTCCTTATTTCTGTAAAAAATATCTACTGTTCGCCATCTGTATCTATGTTTATACGAAACCTAAGTTTAAGTTTAAGTTTAAGTTTAAGTTTTAAGTTTTATTTCGCTGCTATCAATGTATTCATGTAATGATTTGAACCTCTTATAGGCTCAGAGGCTGTTGGATCTTTAATAAAGTGAGATAAAAAAAAATAAAGATGAATATTGTAATGCTGATTTCAACACAATACTTTCATTTGGATTTTCGGATTCTCGTATTTTCACTGTTTTATAATAAAGAAATTCAACAATTCAACAAAATGATGAGCTTCAGTTAAACTTTCTTGCATTTTTCTGTCCTCTTATCCTCTTATTTCCTAATTAGATATTAGTCAATAACACTAAGTTACTCACGTTTTGAGGAACTGTACAAAGTTGATCAACACATAACAGTGCGCGTGGAGTTTCTGAT
Organism: Coelinius sp. EB29; assembly: GCA_035578325.1. Lineage (NCBI taxonomy): Eukaryota > Metazoa > Arthropoda > Insecta > Hymenoptera > Braconidae > Coelinius > Coelinius sp. EB29. Next base: position 1,550,278 of record JAOZGT010000022.1, on the reverse strand, counting down.
GGAAATTTTATCCTCTATTTATATATGTTATGACATTAGTCAAATTTCCCTCTCCCACTCCAATCGTCATCATCATTTTTACTACCATTGGAACCATTGTTTTTTAGAATATCAAAAGTAAACTTACGATTTAAAACAACAAGCAAACACGATGTAAACATTCAATTCTCGTTATTTTTTTTTTCAATGAATCAAGTTTTAGTAATTTTTGAGCAAATCTCTATCAACGTCGAAGTAATAGATCAGTTTCAGTGTGATCAATGTGTTTCTCATGAATTGATGAGAAGCAGCGAAGAGGAACATGTGTATTTAGATTGTCGGCGAGAGAAGAGGGGGTAAGTTTACTTATCAATCTCATAAATGAATCTTTGGGCTGTATGAATTTTACAAGAAAAAGAGAAATATTTGCAGGAAAAATCCATGTCAGGAAATTCGTTTCTAAAATTTTTACTTTGTCTTCATTAAAACAATCATAAAGTTTTTCGATAATGATCGTCCCTCCTCGGTATATGATTCTCATGGCACCATCTAGAATAATAAATTCCATTGCCAATGTCTGAACTGGCAATCATAAGATTGTGACAAGATAGTGTAAAGGTAAATAGTTGAATGAGACACCTACCAATGAATACTCCATTTTTTATACGTGTCATTAAATTAACAAAATTTTATTATTAATCAATTGAAAATTATTTACAGTTTCTATGCGAGAAGTTCAAACCCAACGAGACAGATGATTGAACTCAATATCAGTACTCAAACCAAATTAATAATATTGTAAATACTCTCAATATCATTCACAAGTGAAATTAGAAATTGGTGCTGCTTCAAGCAGTTTTTGAATTCCCGTGAAATATAATCCATGGTTATGTATTCTCTCTGATATTTTTTTTCATTATCATGATAACGATCTATCACCAATTCGGTCTCTCTCATTGTATAAATCTCCTCAAATCTCTGTCTAAGAATTTCAAACTGACCGACAACGAATATGTTTACAAGTACAAGGTAATAATCAAAGCATTAATAAAATTGCATTAGTTCCTTTTACGTACAATGCGACAAAACTTTCAAGGTCAGAGGTACAAAGGTTCGAGTCACATGTTTACCACCCTGAAAACTACCGTGTTGGCAGTAGGCGGAAGCCATAATTGTTACGAAAACCATAGAGTTGGCTATTGTGAATCATTTGAGGGGGTGGAGAGTTTCAACTTGAAAACAATTAATCGTCATGCAAATTTAATAGAACGTATACCAATGACGTGAGTTTATATCAGAGAGCTTTACATAAGGAACCGCAGAGTTTAGTGCACGTGACTTTCGACATATCGTTATTTCAATCCAGCAAACATTGACTTGTTCAACCCAAAATTTCTGGGTAATTCCACCATCTTGTATAAATTAATCGGGTGTAATAATAATGTACATTTGTAGTAGATGTTGAAGTAATCACAATAAAACACGTAATTTTCCTCAAGATCAAGAGCTCAACCATCAACACTTGAGGGGAAGGGGGGGAAGGACTGATAATGAAACGTCCGATGGAAATGGAAAATTCAAATTTAAGGACATCCTAAAATATTGAAATACCACTCAGTCAATCCAGATGTTGTATAATTTTTAATCAAGTTCTATTTTTCAGCAAAAGGTGGAATTTTTGTTTTTTTTTCTTCCTGTTGATACAGGGAAAACAAATGATGCAAGTATAGGAGGATTCTAAATACAAAATTTCTGATGTTGGATGATCCCAATCAGATTAAATATTGCATATGTTGTAAATTTTGAGTTTTCATGTTTTTTTATCTTTAAAAAAAAAAAAGTAAAAATTTCTCATTTTTAATACACGTTAAAACTAATTAAAAAGCATATTCTCTGTTAACCAAATAGAATCTCTTCGTTATTGATATCAAGTGGAGAATGGCATGAGGAATTATTAAATGCCAGAAATATGTCAGTGCCTTCATTGGAATCAGTAATCCGCAAGGTTGAATGTCTTTTTGATGCAACGCCCCCCTCCCCTCCCTCCCCCCTCCCTCACTACTCCACCGGAATTCGTCCCTGAGCCAAAAACAGTTTGGACTGAAAACACACCCCCTTTCAACTGCAGAGATGTTCCAGTTTAGGGTCATAGCTCTAGATAATGTACCGTCCTTTCGAGTATGCGTCGAATGTACCACATCCTCTGATCAACTGTATCCAATGGCAACGTGACGTAACAACTGCGTCACAGTTGCGCTCTTGCTTGAGTACAATGACCCCAGAGCGCGAGGGTGAATGGGCCGACCGATGCAGTGGAATTTTGATTCTGTGTCTGTTGCTGCCTGCGCATCTCCCCCCCCCCCCCCTTCCACGCAATCACCCTTCTTGTTCACTGCAGTAGAAAATACTGGCGCTAGTCAGACACGGAAATTTCTATTGAAAAATTATCATTATTTTTTTCAGTCTTATGAACACTCGTTTTATTCTGTTTCCATCAATTTTTTCTCATAAATTTACACGAAATTGATGTTATTCATGTAGTTTTATTGTTAAATATGGATTTATCTTGGAAACAAGTGATTTTACAAGTAAATGTCAAAAGACATTGACTCATTATAGAGATAATTTAATAATTAATGTATTCTGTAATATTTTATCATTTCATTGCAAAATTTAATTTCTCATAATTGGACATAAATGTTTCCATGCACGGAGAGAAATTTTTGGTAAAAATTACCATCACATTTAAGAATTTATTAAAATTTAATTTTAAATGATAAAATTTGATATATAAAAATTAAATTTTATTTTTCATTTGAGAAATATTGTCCTGATGAGAATAAATAATATTCAACTTGTGTTAAATTTTACCTTTCCAGCACAGTAATTTTTGTCTAGATATCAATAAAAATTCTAGGTTTGGTTAGTAAATTTTACCATTCTGTTTGGATAAAAATTACTTTGACGGTACAGTAATTCCTATCCTACCGGTAGAGTGATTTTTATCCAGACGAATAGTAAACTTTACTAACCAAACCTAGAATTTTCATTCAACTCTGGATAAAAATTACTACGCTGGAAGGGTAAAATTTAACACAACTTGGACATTATTTATTCTCATCAAGACAATATTTCTCAAACGGAAAATAAAATTTAATTTTTGTATATCAAATTTTATTGTTTAAAATTTAAAATTTTACTAATTTCCAGTTAGAAAAGAAGAAAAAATTTATGGAAGAACACATTTACCAAACGGAATGGTAATTTTTACTAAAAATTTCTCTCCGTGTGGGTGAATGAAAAGTTGAGGTAGATGGGGAAAAGGGAGTAAAATACAAAGAATAGTGAAAATTGTTCGAAGAGAGGATGGCATCCAATTTACTGTACATAACAGTGGATGAGAGAAAACTGGGACAGATGGGGGGGGGGTACATGCGCCACCACATCAATGACGATGATGACGTCATCACCATCAAAACTGGGCCAAAAGGGGACCGGTAAATGGGTAAAGTAAGGAAGAGCGGAGGGCTGACCCGTTACAGGTATAGACTGTTCCCGGGATTTTCAGTGTTTGAGGTGAAGGTCCAACTTTGTCATTGAGTGGCGGATAAATTACAAAAACAAACAGAATTGAAGAGTCGTAGGGAAATGGGGAGTTTCCATATATGTTTAATTGGGATCATTGAACGCAGGATAATTTACCTTTTTTTCTGAAATTATTTTATTTGTTTCACTGCGGGTGTAATGACGCATATAGCAGGTAAACATGTTTATTCATTTGATTGTTTATTTTTTTTCTGCGTCATATTGGAATCCCAATGGGAGGAAAAGAAAAATAAAAACTATTGATATTTGATTTTTTTCATCTTCTGTTAATTCATTTTATCAATAGAGAAATATAAAAAAATGTAGTTTTACCTGTTTTTATGGTAAATACCATGATCTTTAGGTTGAAGAATGGGGGTGATATTTGTGGGTAAAAACATCGGTAAAATTAAAAAAGTTGATAATGTAAAAGTGCACCTTGTGCTTGCACTCCACGTGGGATTATTTAGTAAAAATATTAGCTACCTCAATGAACTATGATATTTCATGGGGGCCGAGGGCTCTCCGTGGAAAGTAGGCCACTCTGGAAGTTATAGTGAATGAAGCTCATGACGTCATTGAGTGCAAAAACCGGTAAATGGGTCACGCCTTGGCCTCACCATGGCCATATACCATCGAGAGGAATCATCGGCTGTGTTGGGCTGTCACGTTTTGGCTACTTTTGTCATTTGAGGGTATCTGAAAATAAAAAATGATTTGTAATAATTGTTCGCGACGTGATAAGTAGAGAACACGTGCTTGTTCCAATTTGATTATTATTGGTACAGGTGGTTATGGGGGATTTCTCAAGGTATTATTGACGATGAAATAATTATATATTCGATGTAATTTTGAAAATAGAAATTTATCGAGTTGGATAACTGTTAGGGTGTACTTGCCTTGTTCTCATTTTGTAAATCTATAATGGGTTATTAATGTAGAATTAATATTTTAATATTTTTAATATTTTTTTTTTTTTCAAATTTGAAAAATCAAAAAATTGCAATTTTATTTTAATTTTAATTTTAAAAATTTGAGAATAATTACAGGAAAATGACTAAATGACAAAGGTAAATTCAAGTAAGACAATGGTAAAATTGTATAATTTCACTGATGATGGGCTCAACGAGGCTATCAAGGACATGTATCCCAAGGGAATTTCAATCAAACTTGCACGGAGAGCTTTCTGGCCGGGTAAGGTTGGTGAAACTTGGCCAAGGATTCTCCTGGATGTACTCTCGTATGAATGGGTAACAGTACGTGTACAGCATAACTGAACGAATTTTTGTTTACGCGATAGAAATTTCTCCGCACGATCTATTTTTAGAATGCTAAAATATCGTTGATTAACGAGTTGAGGAAGATATTTGATTTTTTAAAATTGTTTTTTCGTATTTCTTCAGAATTTATCTAAACTATTTTTTTTTCCAATTTTTTCCAATTTTGTATGGAGAGAAATTTTTGATAAAAATTACCATTCTGTTTGATAAATGTGTACTAACAGAAAATGTGATACATGAAAATCAAATTTCATTTTTTGTTTGAGAAATATTATTCTGATGAGAATAAATAATATCCAATTTACGATAAATTTTACAATTTTTTAATTTTTTATGAATTCTTTAAGAATTCAGTAGCGAATTGGTAAAACGGTTTAAGTACATTTTATCCTAGGATCAGTTTTTGATGGATATCCTGGAGTCTATAGGGGATAGAGACATTTTTATAAGGACCTTTTTTGTAGATCTCATTATCCTCTACAAAAAAAGTCATAATAAAAATTTCGCTATCTCCCTTAGATTCCGAGATATTTATCGAAAACTGACGCCAGGATAAAATTGACTTGAACCGTTTTACCAATTCACTACTGAATTTGATCAATTAAACTTTTTGATAGCACAAATATGTTTAGTAGACCAAATCAATGACGTCATTCAACTGCAGGGCGTGATGCTCATATATATCTATATATATCAGAGGGAGGCGGTATACTGATAGTGGTTCGTAATCGGGTCAGAGGTACCCAGAGTTCGATGTCCCTTTGCTCTCAGGGTTCCCGCGTTGCAGTTGAATCCTGAATGGGGACGAGCGGCATTTGTTGTAGGTATTCCACAAAAAAATAACGACAATAATGAGTTTAATGATAAATTAAAAAGAAAAACTTTTTAATTTTTAATAATTAATATCGATTTTTACTAAATTTCCATTTATCTCAGAGGGAAATGTCATGAAATATTTTTTATTGCTGAAAAATTAAAAAAAAAAAAAAGAAATTGCTTCTTGAAATTCTCTTTTAAAATCAATCGTTTTCGAGATAATTAGAAAAATTATTTTACCTCAAATTAAAATTAAGAAAGAGGAGAGGTTGAGGAATGAAAAAAATTAATTAAATTCATTGTTTATACGTATATCATGGAAAACGTTTATTAGACCGTAGATTATGTCTACATAGAGTTGGTATACAAAACACTTACATTTAAGTGAAATGTTTATCTCATTCGTATTTTTTTATTTAATTTTCATAATTAAATGGTCTTCACATTTCTTATAACTATAACATCAGTCACACGAAGGGGGGGGGGAAGTATCTACAAGGCACTAGATTGAATATCGCAAAATTAATTTTTTAATTTTTTCTCAAATGTCATTTGCATTCTATATTTAATATTTCCTTCTAATGGTCTATTTTTTTTTTCTCAACTCAACCATTATTCTGTGGAAAGAGTCTAAAGTCTTCCCGACTCGTTCGAATTTTACTGGATATTTTTATTTATTCAATTATGTCTTGGGTTAAAATGATATTTCACCCTTTCTACTTGACAATTAAATTTCATAATTGACATAGTCATGGTCACACCTTGCCCTCTGACCTCTCCACCATAATACAAGACATGATATGACTTTATTTATCCATTAAAAAAATTTTTTGGCTATTCTGAAAATCTCTCATTGAGATTAAAATTATTTTTGAATATAAATAATTGTTTTTCAGTGAATATTGATGCAGTGTTAAATTTAAATGAAAAAAAAAACGAGGAAATTTATAATCTACGATTAATTTTCAATTATCTAATCTTTTCCTCTTTTTATAAAAAAGTGAGCAATTTTTGAAATTTTCCTCGAGTTAATTACGTCACTGCAATTAATTGAATCGAAAGAGTCGGGAATATTTGTATTAGTAACCTGGATCTAGTATTACTGTGTAAAAAGTAGGATAATTCCCACAATTTTTCTATCACTCTCATTCTTTATTTTATTAATTTTAAATAATATTTTTTAACTATATTGCGAGATAAAATTGAGTAATTACCTGATCCCAATGCATTAGATATTTCGTATTATCATCACTCAATAATTATCAACTATAGATGGTGTTCTTGACATTACAACTTAATCACTAGTTTCAGTCATTCATTAAAATTCAAAGAAAAAAGTAAATTAAAAAAAAATTCCAACAAAAATATCTAAATATTAACTAAAAATTTAAAAAATCGCTCTTCGTTAATTTTAAATTTATCTCAAAAACTATAAATCTTTAAAAAAAATGTCAAAAGATGTTTTGTCATTTTTTAAAAAATGTATATTGACATTTTTTCTTAAATATACTCAGTATTGAGATAATTTGATATTTAACGATTAATGAAAAATTGAATAAATTGACAAATTGATTAATAAAATTCATCGACGATCAAGATTTTTTCTGTATAATCTCATGTCTTGGCATGGGCACGATGAATTAAATTGACTAGAATTTCTTGGTACTCTTTGTGTTGGTAAACCAGAGAGTCCTCTCACATATGTATAGGATACTGGCTCTCTCAGAATTCTCTTGGGGCTCTTCTTGGTGAGTTTTTTCTCCTTTCCATTATTCTCAAAGACTCCAATTTTCAGACAATGCAGTGCCCTCGTCAATATATCTATTTTTGGTGTTCTCTTTGATGAATCACTGTCAGTGCTCTGTTCATCTGATGGACTCAGCGAGTGAGATGGTGATTCTTGTGAATGATTACGATTATCACTTGGACTCCACGATCTTGATGATTTATTAATTGATCTTCCACTTTGACTGTTTAGACTTGTCCTTGATAATCGCTCGTGTGATCTCATTGCCGAGGTTTCGTGATGGCGAAAGCGATGGAAACACCGATTTTTTGAAAAATTACGATCGTGACTTCTGGTCTTGGATAGACGCTCAGCACTTCCAGTTGATCCACCACTGCTGCATCCACTGTCTGTACTGCACTCGTCAGTTTGATAGAGAGATGAGTCTGTCAGTCTCATTGTGTCTTCCATCATTATATTAATTTTTTAACCGACTTTAATTTATTTTTTAATGAATTTTCAGATTTTTTTTTTTAATTCAATTTTTTCTCAATTGATTGCACTCAAACTTTAATGTTCAATTCATTTTATTTTGTTTATATCAAGTTATTTAAATTGCTATTAGCACAATTAGTGTTCACAGAAAATTGTATTTGTGTGTTTTTTGAATTAAATTCAATGTATTTAATTGATAAACTCAGTTGTTAAACCTTCAGTTATCAGTGTCGTACTGAAGTCAATGGGGTTTGTCCCACCGGTCTTATATCCCCTTGCCTGTGCACGCTTGCGCAATTTTCGATATACACGTGAGTTGTACAATGTTCTCCACAACCAACCCCTTCTAGTTCTCTTATAGATAGAGTACAAATAGATTTGTTAAATGTATTGTTGAGGATTATATTATTTTTGGATACTAATCATGTTATGTGTTACGAGAGATTAAATTGATAATAATGAGTCGCGTAAGTCTGGTAATATAATATTGTATTTGCATCAGATATTGACCAATTCTTTTCAATTTCATAATTTCTCAAAATTACTCATTTTCTATAGTTATTTCAATATTCACTCTCAAAAGAAATAAATTATTAATTCTTTCTCGATTTTATTTATTTGATATCAAAACATGGAAACTTTTGAATGGAAAAATTCGAGATTGAGGGGAAAAACAATTATACACAAGATGTATTCATATAATTGTGGAGTCAACTGTAAAATAAAACTGGAAATTCTCAGGGATAATTCATGGAAATATGAGGGGTCATCGAATTTCTTCATTGTAAATGTAGATATATTCAGAAAAATTATTTATTTAATTCGCATAAAATTTTTTTTTTTATTCCTAATAAATGGATAAAAAATTTTTTGAAAATTGTTATAATTTGAGGGAGAAAAAATGAACACCCGCTGTCACAATTCCGAGAGTACTTGATATGCAGAGACCGAAATTATTCGATACATACACTACCTGCGCAGAGAATAGTGATTGCCTTAGGTTAGTATCATAACAAAAAGGCGAAATATGAATATTCCCCATTATTCTTACTCCTGAATACTTGATCAACGTAAATTGCACACCGTCACTTGAAGATCATTTTTTATGTACGTAATATCACGGAGTTCATCAAGCCATGTTACTATCATTTTCTCAAATTATCGTTAGACGACCTACGATAAGTGGTTAGATGGCGGGTATCTCAAGACAAACTAAAAAATATATTCCATTTTTATCATAACAAGAGTGACAAATTGTTGATTTTAACGGCAAAAATGAATTTCTTAAATTAATTTATTTTTAACATTTTCAATTTCTTATTCATTTTTTCATCTTTATTCAAAAAAATAATATTCACGCATACCAGAAATAATTGCCTCCCACTTCTCATTTTCCTCATCACTGCACTTATATACTTCCCCCTTATACAATGTCCTTAATACTGGGGATGTACATAGTGGTCTCGCTAAAAGCGTCTAAGTATCTCCCAGAATAGAAAATCACATCGGCAAGAAAATTTTCATCAACTCATAATTTATTCCAGGTGTTTATCCTCCTCTTTGTAAGAACGTGCGGCGTTAGATAACGACCCTGAACGCGTTCATTGACTCGATTTAAATTCAATAAGAGTCTGCAGATGAAGAGATGATATCAGTGGGAGTGATCGAATTCTTTTTTTTTCTAATTAATTAACTAATTGATGAATCTAAACGAAAATCCAAAATAATTAAACTAAATGTATAGATTTTTTTTTTTTCTAGTACAGTCGTCATAAGACTTTTAATACCTTCGATCTTCAGACGGTGTTTGCATGAAATTGAGGCTGATCAGCAAAACTTTACTCCACGAATTCTTCGCCAAGAGAGCATCGAAAATTATGAAACGTACTTTAATAAATTCGTTCATTTTTTACTCACAGAATGTAATGAAATGGGGATGCCTGGAAGAGAATGAATATTTTTTTTTTATGTTTAAACTTAAGAGGTGGTTGACAGGTTCTCGGGCCGCCATCTTGGAGTGAAGGAAAGAGGTATCTAAGCAAAATGGCGGCACGACCACCTCGTAAGTTTAAACAATAAAAAAAATTATTTATCCTCTTCCGGGCATCCTCATCTCATTACATCCTGTGAGTAAAAAATGAACGAATTTTTTAAATTATGTTTCATAATTTTCCATGCACTCTTGCCGGAGAATTCGTGGAGCAAAGTTTTTTCCGCATTTCAGTAGTTTTTTTTTTACTCCCGAGGCCTTTTAATGCTGATCCAGTCGTAATATGCGTTTTTGATTTAAATAAGGATTTGCTCAAAACAGATAAATAAATTTCAAATGAATCCATTTATTTGATTTAAATGAATTATTTTTCTGAGTGTATAAATCACTCTCATGTGACAATGTCCAGATGAAATTAATAGACTCTAAAAGTTTGAAACGCTTTTCAAAAGCTCTCAGACAGTTTCATCTGGATGAAAAGCACCATAAACCTGGAATATTCAATAAACGCTGAGTTTAGCGCCCACGGAATTTGTTTCACTGGTGTTGTAAAGTCCATCCGATCAGTGAGGATAATTCAGGTGTGGTATGTATAGGATAGGAGAGGTTTTGTTATGGAATATGTGGGTGGTGAGACTCATGTCATAATGTTATGAGTACCGGATGAATATTCATAAGAGAGTATTATTGACAATTGTCATTGATTAGTGCTGTAATGCAAAAATAGATAGATTATGATAGATTACCACTCTCAGGTTATTCTAGTCACACATGTTCATAAGTGGGGTATATGTGATACTGAATTGTAAGGGTCAGACTCGATATTATGAGTGAGATTTACTGGTTATATAACATTTGATATTTCACGATGTTATGAATCATTTTTTATGCTAATTATGGATATATATTCAGAATTTACACTTTTTAGAGAATTAAATATTCTCAATTTTTGAATTTGAAAATTTGAAATCACTTGAAATCGAAAAGTAATCGTGAAATCACTAAAAAATCCCATGAAATCAACAATCACTGTGTCACTGGATTTCCAAATAAATGGCCTCTCGTAAATTCACAAAGAATTTAAATTATTGGTGGATCATGCAAGGCATTGAGGGTGAAAAGAGTGCGATTGTCATTCCAGTTATATTTCGGGACAACTTTCAACATTGATCGGTCATGTCAACCGCAGAAATGGGCAATTATATGTAGTTCTTTTATAATTACATATGAATTTTTTTTTCAATAAAAAAAAATGAAAATTTTCTTGCAGAAAATAATTAATTTAAACAAATAAATTTATTAATTTAAATTTACCACGTGGTGTATAAAATTATTAATGCAATGATTATTAATGAACTGAATTGAATTAAATCATATTAAATTACTCATTTATATTACTAATTTGATTAAAGGCTTGTGCATGATGAACAGATTGAAGTAATTAACAAATCTTTTGTTCATTACATAACAAAAATAAGCAATTAATTTTCAAGGACAGCGTGGAATGCACATATGTGAAAGCCGTCGAGGGATTACGCTGATGATAGAAAATTGGCATGTCCCCGGTCTTACGTTGGCATTCATTGATATTCTTTCATTTCGATGAGCATTACTATTCTGGATGCATCGAATTTATAATAGATTTCGTCAGTTGGATATTTTAAAAATATGCATTGTGAAAATAATTTGCAGAGTCGATACGATTCAATTCTTTTAAAATTTCTGATATCGAATTATGCATTCTATTGTTCGTCATATTATTCTCTTTGTGATAGAAATAATCTCTATTTTTTCCATATAATCATGGGATAATAATCAAAATTAATGCTTTTAATGTAGACAATAACCAGTTTTTACTGGATTGGTGATCCCGAAATTTGTGAAATTGTTTCGATTCAATAAACCAGTTCCAGAATTGTTTAATTGGTTCAATTAGTTTGATGTCTCCAGCAGCTGACTGACCTTTACGTTTATGCAACGGGCACTTGATGAACTTTATTTTGATCAGTATGATAATTTGTCCATGTCCTCTGAATGCCTTTATGACTAATGAAACAGATTACTCATTTGTGACGCAAATATACAAGATATTCTCTCAGACGACAATAGTATCAGTATTTCATTCAGCATCTTCCCAAATAATTTTAGTTCGAGAAAACAAAAATCTCTTGTAAATGATCCGTCAATTCCAATGAATTTTTATTTTTTGTGAAGTGCAATAAAATATAATTGTAAAGTGATAAAATCTAATTATTCACTCAAAATGACTAATTACTGAGATAATTTGATATTTATCAAGACAGAAAAATTCATCTGTTCTGTTCACTAATGAATTAATTCATAAAATTAAGAAAAAAAAATTTAAAAAATACGTTGAAAGCAGTTTAATCATGAACTTTGGATGAATGAATATAGCATAAGTGAATGAGGATAAAATCTTCAATTCTGATTAAGTATTGAAATGTCTGTTGGTATAGGCATGATGTGGAGTATGTGGCGAAAGGGGCAGGTCACTGTTGATCATCAGTGTCGTCGATATTTCTATATGTAATAGGCTGGTTTTGCTGCGTATGCGTAGGGAAGACCATAGCCAGCTGCATATCCATAGTACGGGGCACTGTAGGAACTGTAGGTCCTGTAGGCCAATGGTGCTCCAGAGTACAATGGTGCTGTGTATGTGGAGACCAGTGGTTCTATAAACTCAGCAGAGGCGGAGACCAAGAGGACAGCAAACACGAACTAGGATTTTTCGAAATTTCGTATTCATAACATTTATTGAAATAAATAATAATAGAATGTTTATTTTATTAATTAAATTTTTTTTTCCAACTTTAATAAAAAAAAACTATTTAATTGATGAATTCAGAGGCAAAATCGGAATTTGATAAATATTTTTGAATCTAGAGGAGATTGCAAAATTTTTAAGAATAAATTTGTTCTAAAATGAATTTAATAGACAAAAAAAAAAGTTGAATACATAATAAATAACTCGCCAGCTTAAACATTGTTGATTGAGAATTGCTTTACTGTCTTATACGAGCAGGCAATGCGTGCCAATCGAAGTATTACTCGTCTTTATATACTAAAACAGCTCGCATCTTCCTCCATGGAGTAGGACTGGATAGGTATAGCTATCCAACACACACTTGTTTTGATAGATTTTTTCTCTCTGCACCTTCTCACTCTGGGAAGAGATCCCATCGACCAATAGTCGACGACTCGTTACTTTGGCATGACAAAAAAAAAAAAAAGAATTTATGGTAGAGGTAGGAGAAACAAGGTGGTCTTGCCCAGGGAACGATGCATCTCAAGGACATTTATACCTTGGTGGGAATTATTTGCTCGAGTTTGTGAGAAATTATCACGCATTATTATCGCATTTTTCGTCAACTGGTACTATTATTTCCTCTCTACTACTGATCAGCTGATTGGAGCTGTCTTTGTGTGATGATAACATTGGATAGACATAATATTTCAAAAAATCATCATGACATCATGACCCTTGAGATTCTGATGTCATTGACAAAAAAACTTTGTTCAAGTTTCTAGTCCCAAAATAACAAAAATATATTAATTTACATTTTATTTATTCTCTAATAATTCCCACAAAATACTCCAATCAATCATATTCATCTTCTACCCACGTTAAATAATCTTAATAAACTACAACTGACAGCCGGACGTCTACGTCCTTGACAATGAATTAATCAACATAGTCATCATCTAGACACATTCTAAATGAAAAAAACCAATCATTGGAAACCAAAAAAATCAATAAACTGTCTCTACTTCCTATGTTTACACGTGTAAATGAACTTGAACTTGGACAAAGGATGTATGATATCTTTCACTTGAAAGGGGGGTGGGGGGCAATTTGAGCACATTGGCTGAGAGCGTTACTTCAAGGTCCATTCAGTCCTTCACCTGGTATATGTCGACGACCGAGAGGTGGCCAGTTATAGAGTTTTACTCTCTCAGTGTGCGGGCAACCCTCTCGGAAAATTATCTACCTCCACCTCTCTTCCTTTGTGATGTTGCACCGCACGATATTCCCCCCCCCCCCCCCCCCTCGTAATATGACGTCAATGCACTGAATACTTGTCTCAATTTTTCTTGCATCAATCCCCACCTTATTTGTAATGTACCCCACCACCACAACTTTTTAACATGGGAATTCAATTAAAAAGTTGGGTGGATGGCTAGAGTTGGTGTGGTAGGGTCTAACTCAGTGTACGATCAGACGAGAGATATTGAGGAATGGAAAATATTCAGAATTTCTTAAACATTATTTATCTCGATAATGAGGGATGTTAGAAGTAAATATCAAAAGACCTTTTTTTTTGAAAATTTTCTCATTTACAAAAAAGGTCTTTTGACATTTTTTCCTAAAGTGACTAGTTCAAGAGATAAATAACTATATATCAATTTCGTGGAATAAAAATACAAAAATATTATGAGGAATCGAATGCACATTTTATTAATTTCATCTTAGAATCCTAATTCATGACTTGCAAATTTTTTTTTAAATCAAAAATCCAGGATGAGAAATACAAATTGTTGTGAATGGATGAAATTGGCGTCCGGTGATAAGTGAGTTGATCAATGACATTTTAAAATGTTGTTTAGATGTAGTAAGCGGGTGCGTAGGCATAGGTTAGTGGAGCTGTGTAGGCCAGTGGTGCAGCTGCGAGGGTGTTGTAGTTTCTGACAATAGATTGACTGCTTGAAGCTACTGGATATGCGGCTGGGAGAGCGTAGGCTGTAGCCAAGAGGGCACCTGGTGCTGGTGCTGGAGCTGGTGCTGGTGCTGGGCTTGGTGCAGCGGCACTCAAGGCCAAAAGAGCAAGGAAAACTCCCTGAGGATGAACATAATGATATTAATTAATTATTCAAAATTCAATTCTTTCCATCTAACTAAATATCAAATTATCTCGACAATGAGTGACTTTGGAAGAAAATGTTAAGAGACATTTTTTGTTAAAAATTTTCTCATCTACAAAAAAGTTTCTTAGAATTTTTCTCTAAAATCAATAGATCATGAGATAAATACACAATTACCAAAAATTCTGAATTCACTACTCAATTCTAAATTTTCATCATCTTCTACAAAGAATTAGGTTAATGATAATATCAAATATACTTACAAATTTGAACATGTTGATTGTTGGTATGAGGATATCGTACTGCAATTGAGTCGATTTGAGAACTGTGATGAACCGTAGAGAATCCATCCATTTTATACCCCACAAATAGCCAACCCCTCCAGGGTCACTCCAAGATTTTTCTCTCAAACGATGGAAGAAACCAGTTGGATACCACCCATCCAACAAGCTACCGGAGGAAGAATGCGTCTCTTTGTTCCTCGAGTCCCGAGCAAAGAAACAACACTTGTACAGCATGTGGTAGGTATCTCAGGTAGTCCATGGTATTCATTAGTTTTTTCTTAACGAGCTCTCAACTGGCTGCCCTCTTCTATTATTCTGTAAACTTGTTCAACGACGTTAATTAATGCATATACGAGCTTCTGTGAACATCTGTACTGGGAATGTTCCACTCTGAGGTTTTTTTTTTTTAATTCTAAATATATCCCAGTGAATTGGCGTAACTTGGCCACCCTTCAAGGGTGCTAATACAGTTATACAATTGATCCTCAAAATTACGTAATTCTTGTTATCGCTACTGATGCCCAAGGACAATGGGTATCATCACACATTGGAGCTGGTGTATTTCAAGGTCACTATATTGGACAATACCTGGAGGACATTATGGGTATAATATCCTTGAATTAGATTATTCATTGGATATTGGTAATACTGTGATTGATTGATATTCAGTATTGGAATAGAGTTAAAAATAAAAGTACGAATAAAAAATCAATTAATTTGAATGCAATTTTAGCAACAAATTGTGTGATACTTTCACATTGTCACACTGGACAAGAATACATACCCACGATTTTGTAATTTCATGAGGTATTATTGCAAGTTAGGACACCTTGAGGAGAATTTTCGAATGGCGGGGCGGATTCTTGTGGGTATAAAATACATGGGTCAGTCCAATGTTCTTCACTCGTTCTTCACTCACTGAAGAAAGACATTCACTTTGAAATCAAAATGTTCAAACTCGCTGTAAGTGAATTTTTTCAATTTTTTCTAGTTTCTTGTAATATTATTGTTCATTATTATTTCAAGATTTTTATCTAATTCATCTTTTGATATTTTTCTTTAGTGCATCTGTGCTATTTTGGCTGTTGCATCAGCTGGAATTGTTCCTGCTGCTCCAATTGTAGCTGCAGCTCCAGTTGCAGTAGCTCCAGCACCACTTGTCACAGCCAGGAGTAGTCAAGTTATTGCAAGGAATTACAATACTCTTGCTGCAACTCCACTGGCTTACTCTACTCCAGTTGCTGCACCACTTGCTTACACAGCACCAGCCATCGCCAGTCCCTATGCATACAGTCCATATGCTGCATTCAGCCCATACGCTGCATACAGTGCTCCATTGACTTATCCCGCTGCTGCTCCACTTCTCTTCAAATAAACATGACGTTTTCAATTTTTATGTTGATTTTTATGTTTTGTTCTGTGTTCTTGCAATAAAGACAATTGATTCAATATATATCACTTCTTTTTCAAATTATCCATGTCATCATTATTAATTATCCAATTGAGTATTGAGCTGCAGTGAATTTAAATTGATTTTTATCTGATAAAATCTTCAACAATGGAATGAATATAATTAAAAATATGATAATACTTTTTCTTCAAATTGACAAGTAGATTAAAGTTATTCTTGTTCAAAGATGTGATAAAATTAAGAAAGAAAAGTCATTGAAGATGACCCGTTTTACCCCCAGAAATATCCTAGATTCTAAAAAAATGAATTTACTCGAATAGACAATTTTTTCATCTGTACTTTGAAAATTATTTGGAGAAAATGAGTCGTGTTTCTTTTTCACTTTTAGATGACAATGTTATGAGTTGAGGCAAGAATACAAATTAAAAAAATTGCAATTTAATCTTGTCGTTGTGACAAATAAATTATTTGACAGGTGAAAAAATATGGGATTGACATTGCCAATATATCAAGTAACTGTTGCACTACGTTGAGGTTTCTCCAGATGGTCTAGACACTTGTGATTATATTAAACATTATATAAAGTAAGAAACGTGATTCGTCTCGTGGCATCCTATAATTGTGTTTTTCACTCTGTCCTATTCACACGAGACGAGAGAAATTAATTATATTGACAATTCTTCTTATAGTCAGTTGGACAAAAATTCGACTTGTGACATCATAATTCAGACATTTTTAATTACTTATAACTCATCAATTTTTCATGATTTATCAAAATAAAAAAAATACGTGTTTGATACTTTTTATTAAATTTTCATATTTTTAAATAAATAATTTCATGGAAAATACAAATGGTTCATTCAATTGGAGATAAGAATATTTTCATCTTCCGGCAATATTCGGATTTCGGCGATATGGATCGAGAATACTTTAATCTACCTAGCACTGAGTGACGTAACATCTACGTTTCAAGTTTATCGGGACAGACGGCCATCAGATACGTGAAATCCAAGTTTCATTGACTTGGTAACGGTTTCATTGTCTCATTGTTACGAGAATCACGTAGGCGAAGAAAGTATTTTAGGTGAATCAATGGTATAAAAGTCAGTGGGTAATAGTGAGTGATATCACAGTAGCCTTTGCCCATCAACGAGGATAGCTCAAGTATCATGGAATTCAATTTTGTGGTAAAATTGAAAAGTCAATAATTTAATTAAAATTTCAATTTATTCTCTGGGTTCTATATTTTTTATATTAATTTAAAAAATTGATTTACCACTGAAATTGAATAAAATAATAATACTCAGATTTCCGTTTTTGCTCAATATCTCTGAATCTAAAAGAGATATCAAAATTTTGATAAATACCTTTTTTGTAGCTCTAATTTCGCTCTATAAAAAAGGTCCTTATCGAAATTCCCATATCTCCCTTAGATCCAGCGATATCCACTAAGAATTGACCCCCAAATAATTGATAATTATCTGCTTCCACCCCTTCTCTACAAAACAATTAAATCGACTCTCATTTCCAGATGAAACTCTTCGTTTTTGTGGCAGCTTTTGGTGTCACAATTGCTGGAATTGTTCCAGCAGCGCCTCTCGTATCTGCTCCAGTAGTAGCTCCAGCAGCGATTGGATATGCAAAGGCCGTTCCTTACAATGTTCCACCACATTCATCAAGAGTTGACATCAGCACCAGAGCCCTTGCAGCTCCGTTAGTTGCCGCTCCAGCAGCCCGATTGATCGCCGCTCCAGCAGCCCCAGTGATCGCCGCACACGCAGCCCCAGTGATCGCCGCACACGCAGCTTATGCCGAACCCGCCGCCTACTCTGCTCCACTCATTCCATCACCTTACGTTGCTGCACCGGGTGTCACGACTTTTGCCGGAAGTTTGACTGCGCCACTCGCCCAGTATGCTGCCGGCGCCTATGGACCAGCAGTCCTTGGTTAAACAAATTTATAGATATTCAATGTTCCAATTATAAATCACCTTGCCACTGAAACTCGATTCGTTGTTCCTTGAATAAATTTTTTTTTTACCAATCTACATGAATTTTCTTCTCTCTTCATTTCCTTTTTATACCATATGCTCTTGATTTTAAAACCTCGTGGACATAAATTCATATCAAGTCCGGGAAAAATTTGATATATAAAACGTTGCCGAATTGACTCTAACAGCATTTGGGCGCGTTCAACGAGTTTTGGCAACGTTGCACAACAAACGATTTCATTTAATATGGAAAAAATCTTCTCACCACCTGGAAATAATTATAATACTTCCCTCATTGTATACGATATGGGTAGAAAAAAAATATGATAATATATCAGAGGTTCCAATTGAGAAATAAAATTTTTTTAAATCGAATTTTCCGCTTAATCAGTCGGTGGAAAAAATAAATAAAAAAAAAAATAGTGACCAATCTGGGGTTAAAATCAGAAATAAAAGTCGATGAAAAGAGAACAGAAATAAAATTTAATTTCAGATAAATTCTTTTTTTATCAAATGAATTATATCGAGTGGAAAATTTCACGTTTAATTTTAGTCCTCAATCCCTGTTTCTCCAATTAGGAGAATTTTTCCCACAAGTGCTGGATGTTTAATGTATCGAATAAATAATAAAATATTTAATGACGTGAATGCGAACTAGTTCATGCTTTGCCACCTCTCTTATTCTTCACAGTAATCCCAGACACTGCGTAACCTTGAATTGTATCCTGCTCGAGTGCCCCTGTACAAGGGAGAGGGGGGGAGGCTGTTATAAAAATCATTGAAAATATCCAGATAAATTGAATTCAAATGCCATTCACCCTGTATCTTGAATTTATCAGTTCACCTTCACTGACATTTTCAAGCTTTTGAGTTTAATGTTTAGGGTTGAAGGTTTTGTCTTACCTACAAAGGTCATATCAAATCTATTATTATTATGAAATAGTGAAATATATGTTTTTCAGTGACCTTGATGCTTTTTTCTAGAATTTATTTATTTTTTTTTCACATTCTGGAGTGGAACGACGCATCGAGGAGCCAGAAATATTTACCAATCAGAGATACGCCATTGCATTCTTGGACTACGAAAGTAGAAAAATTCGTGACACGCTTGATGAAAATGTTCTGATTGACACAGTCATCAGTTTCTCAATATCAAACTACACGGTGTGAATATTAAAATACTATTACGACTGATCGCATAATTCTTTTAGACCATTGTTAAATGTATTTTTGGATTATATAAGATGAGATGATGACATGATAATTCATGTCAACAACAAAGAAATTGAGAGGATTTTGCATTTATCTTGAATACGGGTGATTTTAGGGGTAAATGTAATAAGACATTTTTGTTGGAAATTTATTCAGCTACAAAAAAGATTATTTTACATTTTTTCATAAAATGACTCATTATGGAGATAATTTGATATCTAAGTTGTGAAGAATAGACTCGGTCTGTTGTACATCATACCATTTCTACTGATTTTACTTCTTGTGGTGGCCGTCGATTCATTGGAAATGGATCATGAAAGTGAAATTTCAGATTTTTTGGTAACAATACATTCGAATCCGGGTGGAAGGTACGTGTGTAGCATAATTGGAGAATTTTTATCACCTCTTTCATTCGATTTCATCCTGAAGTAAAAGCGATGGAGTTAATGCACTTTAAATCATTACAATTTGATGTGAAATCCTTGAAGGAGTTAATTGAAGGGCATAGAAGGGGGATAAAGAGTACTTGGGGTTCACATCACGTGCTTTGGTTTTACATTAACAAATAAAACATTGAGGAGTTGGGGTGAAAAACGAGCATGAAGGAGGTTAAAAAAAAAAATAATAATTGTGTGGGCTATCGAGTGGCTCGCGATGACTCCCTCCCGGGGGAAGAGTGACCAATCGGGTATGGCCTGGTACCTCAGGAGGCCATCTAGTATCGTCGAGTTATGCAGTGTGTTTTCTACACAAAAGCAGAAGGCAAAACTCGAGTGGGGGATGGTATTCCTTTGTTGATACACTTGGTATAAAAGACGATGCTAAATATCAATTGGACATCAGTTTTCCCAGTGAAACAGAACAAAACCCATCAAATAATAAAAATGATGACCAAGTGCCTTGTAAGTATTTCACAAGGTCTTATATATTTTATTATTTCATAAAAGAGATAATCGTTGAATCAGAAAAATTGTTAATTTCAAATTTTAATAAATTTTATTTCTGTGTTTGAATGATTTTCTCAATTCAAAGAAAAATTTTTTCATTTCATAAAATAAAAAAAATTAAGAATTTCTTTGAAAACAGTCTCATGTTAAAAAATGACTTGAAAAAATTGGAAAAAGAGAAAAAATGAAAATTCATTGCAGGTCCTCCTCTTCGCCTTTGTGGCCGCCAGCTCAGCCGGTATAATTCCAGCTGCTGTACCAGCAGCACTCACAGTAGGAACATATGCAAGTAGTTATAATGCCCACTCAGTGAATCACGCATACGCAGCTCCAGTTGTAGCAGCAGCTCCATACGTAGCAGCAGCTCCAGCTATTGCAGCTCCAGCACTGGCTTACTCATCATACGCATACCCGGCATACTCTTACGCTGCCCCCATCATTGCTGCTCGCCGTTAAGAACAATTTAAAATTCAGAAGGGAGATGACCAATGATTGCCCCACAGTCCAGTCGCTATCGGTTCCATAAGGAATATCTTGTAATCGAAGGACGATTAAGAAGATTTCCAATGACAACTCACCGAAGATCGAGGGACTGAATTACCAACTGAGCAATCATTTTTTCGATAGATCACTCACTTGATCTCACACTCCAACTTTCACTGGTAAAAAACTGAAATTTTTTTCTGAATTTTTTTTTTTTCTTCAATAAAACATCTCATTTTTCAGATTAAAATTATTAAAATTTTGTTATTTAATATCCTGATCCTTTCCCATTAGAATAATTCATTTTGTGATGATGATGATGATGAAGATTGGGAAAATGAAAATATTCTTCAAATATTCATTCTTTAATTCTTCAACTGCTATTATATTATCCAACGCAATAAAAATTTTCATATAAATGAAAAAATAGATTGAGAATAAAAGATAATAATTGCGAATAATTAGTTCATTAGAGATGACAAAATGGAATAAATGTGAATGATTTATTGTGCATGAGAAATCTCAATATACAATTAAATTGCGCAATATACGAGTCATCAGTGACGTGAGAGTCATACAACAAGTGGCTCATATCCACGCTGAATGACAAGCGAGCTTAGGCTCAATGAAGCAGTCCGTTCAACTTTACTTTCGCGCGGTCATCAATTCTAAGAATGAGTCAACATGTTCAAGATGATAACAGGGAAAACATTCGAATTTCACTCTGTTTACGAATGTTAGGTATTAGAAGATTCTTTCCAATTTATTTGAATTTTATTCGATTATAGGAATAAATAATCAATATAGATTATAAAAATCCATTTTCCTTTGTTTAGAAAAAGACAAAAATAGTGGAGAGCGATCGTGAATTTTTATTTCGGTTGCCTTGGAGAAAAAACAAAAACAATTGCGTGTTGTTGTCATAAGATCGTTATTTTTCACACGATTCAGTGCTATTGTCTCCTCTCTCGACCCCCTTTTGAGGAAGATTATCCGATAATACATTTTCTTTCCTCTTGTGAATATAAAACTCGAGCATTGAGTCAATAAATTTTGTTGCAAGAGCTATAACTTGAGAAAATGCGTGAAATTGTGCATCTCCAGGCTGGCCAGTGTGGCAATCAGATTGGAGCTAAGGTAATTGATTGATTGATACAATTAAAATTGATTAAATTGAAAAAACTAATGAAATATTAACCGAGACAATTTTTTCAATTTTTTTAAAAACATCGAATTATCTACACAACGAGTTATTTCAGGGCAAAATATTAAAAGCCTTTTTTTTTGGAAAATTTCATCAGCTAAAAAAAATGTTTTTTGACATTTCCTCTTGAAATCAATAATTTCTGAGATAAACTGACAGATGAAAAAAAATTTTTTAACAACGAAAAAAATAATTTTATCTATTTTTTCCATTCTTCAACAGTTTTGGGAAGTAATTTCAGACGAGCATGGAATTGACCCAACTGGATCGTACCACGGTGACTCGGATCTGCAGTTGGAAAGAATAAATGTGTACTACAATGAGGCAACTGGGGGAAAATACGTCCCTCGAGCAATTCTGGTTGATCTAGAGCCAGGTACAATGGATGCCGTACGTTCGGGACCATTTGGACAGATATTTCGTCCCGATAATTTTGTATTTGGCCAGAGTGGAGCTGGAAATAACTGGGCCAAAGGTCATTACACCGAGGGCGCTGAACTCGTTGATTCGGTGCTAGATGTTGTACGAAAAGAGGCAGAGAGTTGTGATTGTCTCCAGGGATTCCAACTAACCCACTCACTCGGTGGTGGCACTGGTGCTGGAATGGGTACTCTACTTATTTCAAAAATAAGGGAGGAGTATCCAGACAGAATTATGATGACTTTCAGTGTTGTACCATCTCCAAAGGTATTTCTTCTCCATTTAAAAAAAAGTGCTTTGACATTTCCTCCTAAAACCTCTGTTTATTGAGATAAAAAAGCAGTAAATCTAATCATCAAATAATTTCCCATTTCTCCAGGTATCAGACACAGTAGTTGAGCCCTATAATTGCACTCTATCAGTCCATCAGCTAGTAGAGAATACAGACGAGTCCTACTGCATCGATAACGAGGCCCTCTACGACATATGCTTCCGCACCTTAAAATTGACAACTCCCACCTACGGTGATCTGAATCACTTGGTATCAGCAACTCTTAGTGGTGTAACAACATGCCTGAGATTTCCAGGCCAGCTCAATGCAGACCTGAGAAAGCTAGCAGTCAACATGGTGCCCTTTCCACGTCTCCACTTTTTCATTCCTGGTTTTGCACCACTCACATCACGTGGATCCCAACAGTACAGAGCCCTCACTGTACCCGAATTAACACAACAGATGTTTGATGCTAAAAACATGATGGCTGCCTGTGATCCAAGACACGGAAAATACCTGACAGTTGCTGCTGTATTTCGTGGTCGTATGTCCATGAAAGAAGTTGACGAACAAATGCTCAATATTCAGAATAAAAATTCAACATACTTTGTTGAATGGATACCCAGCAATGTCAAGACAGCTGTCTGTGATATTCCACCAAGGGGTCTCAAAATGTCAGCCACATTCATTGGAAATTCAACAGCTATTCAAGAATTATTTAAACGAGTCTCTGAACAATTTACTGCCATGTTCAGAAGGAAGGCTTTTCTTCACTGGTACACTGGTGAGGGAATGGATGAAATGGAGTTTACTGAGGCGGAGAGCAATATGAATGATCTTGTTTCTGAATATCAACAGTATCAGGAGGCTGCTGCTGAGGAGGAGGGAGAGTTTGATGAGGAGGAAGAGGGCGAGGGTGATGCCTAAATCTTTTAAAATCCAAATGACTATATTATTTCTCCATTTTCAATTTTTTTTTTTTTTCATTCAAAACAGAAAAATCTTGCAATTTATTCATCAATTTTTCTCCATCTATCAATTTGAAACTTTGTTGTCACTAAAATTCACAGATTTTTTACAATAATTTTTCATCACTGATCTTGTTTGAGAAATTCAAGTTTCAAATAAAATTGTATTAATTTTTTTTTCCAATTCTCTCATTTATTTTTCCCCATTTTCTAGTCAAGGTAACGATGCATAATGTTATTTAATTAAAATAATGAGTTTTCGTGCCCGTAATTTCTTTATTGAGTTCTCAAAATTGAGAAATTCTACGGGAATTGAAAGAATAAGATGATAGTTATTTCATTGTGTATTGAGGGAGCTGATTATTAGTTGTTGAACGCTTAACAATAGAAATTTGTATACATACCTCGATGATTTCACTTTTCTTTATCTTAATAAATAATAATCAAAATACCTGATCATTAGGTAGTCCATGATGATAGATTTTGTAAGACAATCGTATCGGCAGATTCACCTTTATTCAGGTATATAATCCTCATTATCTCTTGGAATATTCCTCGTATTATTATTAATCATATGGCAATTTATGGTGAGTAATGAGTGAGGAATTTATTTATGATAAAATTTATTTAAAAGAATAATAATTTAATCATCAATTATCAAACGTAACACACATCAATGGATTTTCAAATTAGCTTATCTACCCTTTCGCAACGATCCTTGATGACTTACCAGAAAAATCAATTCAAGTCCAAAGATATTTCTTCTCATTTTACCTTTTTTTCTTCTCACTTTTTTTTCCCCCTCGACCTCGTTGAGACGTGCGGGTGTGTCCCGCGGTCCTCTTGGTCTCTTTACGCATGGTAGAACATACCACCTGACTGGCTGGACACGCTGGGTAATTATAAAACGCAAGAGAAGTCTCACTGTTATTCCCAAGGCACAAGTGTCCCTCCTTCCTCGACCTGCAAATCTCTTTTTTTTCTCTCTCAATGCACAACGTTTTCTTTATTTTTTCTCATGGAGATTGGCAATATTATACAAACATTATTTTTTCTTATATATAATTCACAGAATAATGAGTTTGTCCTTCGTGACCCACCTCCGTGTATCCGACTTGGATCATCGAGTATCGAACGATCCTTGGATGGACTAAACAAACAAGAGGATAATAAGGTGAACGCGTTTACTATTGCCATTTGATATTAACAACATCAGCACCTCTTTTGCCTTACCATCAGAACAATGCGACATACAGAGAGAGATCCGTCAGGCATGACTTGGAACCAAATTCCCAGTGGTATGGGGGAGGGGAAAATTATTATATCTCCTTAACTATTTTATTACTAATCCTCAGGCCTTCGTTTGTCATCCACCACCTTGCCCATTCTCTTTGGCTTCTTTGAAGACGATGGGGTATATAAGATTGCACTGGGGTATCATCCAGTCAGTCTATTACTAGGATATCTGAGACATCTATCAACATGTTCAAGCTGGTGAGTTTTATTGATTTTTTTCAATTCTATTTTTTTTCTCGGTTTTGTTTAGTTTCTCTGAAGTGCAATTTATAGATTTGTTGGTGATATTATTATCGATTGGAGGTCAGAGGACATTACAATTTTCAAAAAGTGTGATGGAAGTGTTTTTGAACAATGTTGTCTATAGGTCAAGAATATTTCCATTCAATTATGGGCAAATTCGTCTATTCAATTTCCAGGTGGTTCTCTTTGCCCTTGTGGCTTATGCCTCCGCTGGTGCTATTAGTCCATTGTACAGTGGCCTAGGACATGGATACGGTTTGGGAGGATATGCTCTAGGACATGGGTATGCTCCAACAGTGAGCTATGCACCAACAGTGTCTTATCACGCTCCCATTGCTACCAGCTACGCCAATACCTACAAGGTAATTCTTTTTTGTTTATCGTTTATTCATCTCTAAAGCGAGTGATTTTAGGAGAAAATGTTGAAAAATATTTTTTTCAGATGAATGAATTTCCAAGAAAAAGTGTCTCTCAATATTTATCACTAGAATTAAATTGAATTAAATTTTTTTTGAAATTAATTTAAACATGTTTTGCTCATTCAGGTCAGCCATCCATTGGTCCACCCTGTGGTACCACTGGTTGCTCCATCAGTAACCAAATTCCACTATGGTTATCCAAATTACTCAGCCTACAAAGTTGGATTCAGTGGTGGTTATGGACATGGTCTGGGATATGGTCTTGGTGGTGGCTATGGACATGGTTTGACATACGGTCTTGGTGGTGGTTATGGACATGGTCTTGGGTATGGTACCTATGGAAGTGGATTGTATGGAGGATACGGACATGGTTACTCTCTCAATCATGGCTATGGGCTTGGATATGGACTTGGTCATGGATTATATCACTGAATAATCCATAATTTTTCTAAATATGATGAATTTTGTATTCCAAAGTACTTAAGGACGGATGTACATAGCAGTTATTCAATAATGTGTTCAAATCAGATGATTATCTTCCCACCTATCGATTGTAAACAATAAATCTGTAGTTTCTCTACAAAAATTTAGTTTTAATTTTTCATCATTGAACATCATCATCCCTTAATAACCCTTTGATAAATCTTCTACCTGTTACGTGAGAAAAATCCTGTGGGATCCAGATGCATATAATGTATTTATAGTGGATGGAATAGCCCAAGGGCCAGCTAAATGAGACCTTTTGTAATATCTGTCGAAAGTGTTGAGTGAAAAAAAAAGATGCTCGATCGCACGAGAGAAAAAAAAAGAGATTTAAATGTACAGACGCGTTGTACACACACTAGTGAGTGGATCAAGGCTGTGGCGAGGCAATGTCTCATATTTATCTTGTAAATAAATCTTGTACATCTACTTATATTCTCGTTGTATAATCGATGGGACGTTAAATTTTTTTGGACACATCTTATGATAAATATGAAATCATTAATTATACATCTATTCAATTATTCATCTATGGATATTGCACATAGAGAAAATCCATTACAATGTCAAGAATTTTATTCAAAGATGTATCACATTTCTCCTGAAATTTCAGGCATATACAACCCAATCCACTTTTTCAATGTAATATATCCAGAAGGAAAAAAAAATTGAATGAACGAAAATATCCAGCAGAAAGAAGGACTATGGAGGAAACCAAAAAAACCGCATAGTCCATCGATTGCCCAATTTTCTTGTACTACATGAGCTTAAATAATAAATGATTTCCTTTCTCGTTGTCATTGGAGGATGATACATAAGTGTTATGACTGCTAATATCTCATTAACCACTTCCATAATACTAAGATTATTCTTTTCGCTCTGATAAATCCGTGGAATTACTGCTCTTCGCGTGTTTATTCATTTCCATTGACTCCGAAGGAAATGATTTAAAAAAAAAAGTTGTTTGCAATTACATCATTTTTCAAAAAAATTATTATTTAAAGGTGAATATTTTTTGACAAAAGACAAAAGAGATGATTGACAAATTAATTTTTTTATTTATCAATTTTTTATTTTGATAAAACATTAATTTTTAGTTAATTCCAAATAAATACTTCCTCGAATAATCATCATGAATAATAATTTGAACCAATCATCGCCCTAATCATACTCTGGAGCACAAAAATTATACCTGGAGGGCCTTCGAAGATCTTTCATTCCCATCCGAGTTACCCAAGGCCAACAAGCAGGATTGCCTCGTCTGTGCATGAGGGTCACAATCCAAAAACTCTTTTTCTTCCTCACAATAGGGACCTCGCCTGAAACTGGCACATATGTTAATGTCCAAATGTTGAAGTACGAGGTCCACAACATTGTACACTTGGTGGGATATATAAGCTGGAACGAATATCTGGAGAAACATCAAACAGTCAGCAGCACTGAAGAGAACAAGTTCCTCAGTGGGAAATAATAATTTCTAAAAAAAAAGTTTAAAATGTTTAAATTTGTGATTTTAACTGCTCTCGTGGCTTGTGCCATCGCTGCTCCAGCTCCAGGTGGTTTACTGGTGCCAGCAGCTCCAGTTGTCGCAGCAGCTCCAGTTGTACCAGTGGCTACTAGTTACGCTAGTAGTTATTCCAATACCTATCGTGCACCTGTAATCAAGGCAGCTCCCATTGTTCACGCTGCTCCAGTTCTTGTCAAGACTGCACCAGTGGTTCACACTGCACCTGTCATCGCTGCACCAGCACTTGTAAAAGCACCAGTGATACATACACCCGTGTACCATGCTCCAGCCATCGTCAAAACTCCACTAATTCATCATGGACCTATTCTCGCTACTGCTCCAATCATCAAAACTGCACCACTTGTCGCACACACTCCAGTGATCCAGCATCCTGTTGCTCTCGTCCACTAAAAACCCTTACATCCATCGAGGATTATTTATTTATTCATGGAACAATGAAATAATTGAATAATGTGCGTCAGCAAATAAAAAAAAAACGTTTTTATCCATCAATTTATATTTTTATTTTTATCATTTTTCCACCAATATATTTAATATACCCGAATCTTCTCCAGAATTTAACTCTGAATCAAAATCTGTCTTGTTTTTATTATTATTCTTATAGATCTTTCTTAATAATATCGTTTTGAACGAAACAACTTCTGTTTGAAGATATTGGAAAAATGCTGAATAATAATTTTCATTTGATCCCTTCGTTTTGATTCCAATAAATCACCTTTCTTCATACTTTCTCTCCAATTTACCTTTTTTACGTAATGTTCAGCATCCGAGCCTGCGTAACACCGTTCTAATAGCCAAGGTCATGATCAGCCAGAGTTACCCAATATCCATCAATTTTTCATGTCCAAGATTAATCTGGATTAACCGGATAAATCAATTAATTTCAATCCGAAAATCATGGAAATGAGATGGAAATTAATTTCAAGGTTCTGTTGCAGGTAATTGGAACACATTTCGACAGTTTTGTACCATTTTTACTACGTCAGAGGTGACTTTCAATTACGCAATTCACTCTCGATAAACCTTTCTATCAACAGGCGTCCCTTTCTTACTGATAAATCCCTCTATTGTTGTTGTTTATACTTTGAAAAGTGAGAGTCACTGAGTGAGATGATGGAATCAATGGGGGAGATTGTTAAATATGCTTCATCATCATTTATCAATTTTTGATCATCGTCATGAGTAGGTGTTTTATTGTGTCACTAGTCTCCGTGTAATTATGACCCTCACGATTAATAATAATTTCAATCATGACTGCAATAAATAATATGATCATAAATGAAATGAAGAAGAAAAGAAAAAAGAAAAAAAATAAAACGAAAGGCAGAAGTAATATTCACACAATTGTGGTAATTTATTAGAATTTATCAATTGATGAGGTACAATCCGATTTTCATGTATCAAAAAATTTTTAGTGAACGTAGGCAAGTGGCACTGGGTGTGATGAGTATGCAACTGGTGAGTGAGCAACAGCAATTGGACTGTGGACAGCAACTGGTGCAGCATGGTAGGCAATTGGTTGGGCAATATAACTCTTGTGGTCAACTTTGTAAGTGTTAGAGTAGCTGGTGGCAACTGGAACACTGTGAACACTGTGGGCTACTACTGGTGCAGCCACAACTGGTGCAGAGTGGTAGACAGCTGGAGCAGCCAAATAGCCAGGCTTTGGTGCAGCACTGGTGACGGCGATTAGAGCAAATAGTGCCAAAAACTTGAACATGATGATTGTCTTGAGATTTTTCTTTTATCTTTAACTGAGATAAAACTGTTAGTTGTCGCTGTTGGAGAACTTGTGATTCAAATCAACAGATCTACTCAATTTTATACCCAACAATTAATTCCCCTACCTCTTCACTAATGCCCTCCCCCCGAAAATTATTGTAAAATGATAATTCAGTCTTTCTCTTTTGGTCCCACGGTGATTTCATGCCTCTGTTGACATGACCAAGGACTCCGGACGTTATTTTGTTGACCCATGATATCCAAATGACATGAGGTGAAAAAAAATAACTGCTCATGAGAGTGGTAGGCACGATTGCGATATATCCACTTGAGAATAAGAAAAAACTTAAATAAATAAGATTAAAAAAAAAATGATAATCACGTATTTGGTTGTTGAATGATGAAATTTTCTCGATTTATTCATCCTGTGATATCGATATAAATATATTTATAACTGGGTCATCTATATTTCACATTTTAGCAGGTAATTTTCAAGGTATTCAAATCTGAGAGTGCATGTTTTTTATGACCGGCCACAAGGTCTACATACAAGAATAGATATTACGCTACTTTCGCAAAATTGTGATATGGAATCCTATGGGACATATTCTAGTTCAAGTTTGTTAACAGTATTGCACAATATGTTGCGCGTGTAAAGAGCAGGGGGAGGCAAAGTTATGCATGCATGACTATTGAAATAGAAGCAATCATGTAACAAGTCAAATAATACAATTGACCATAACTATTTATCTCATTTTCTTTTCAATTAAATCCAAGTAATTAGATAATTTATTACATGACACGTAATATATTACTTCTCAGCCCTTTATCATAAATCTTCATCATGTTATGACGAAATAATTAAATATAAAAAATTAACATATCATAACGGTTATTATCTGAGAAAGTTAAAATCATATGCTCGTTCAATAGACATTTATTATAACTTGTTGATCAATATTACTATTATTCAATAATGTTACACGTGTGGAGTAGAAGAAAAAAAGGGAAGGGATTGTATCTCCCTGATTATGAACAGTGAAGGGGGAATAACTCTGTGTGGGCGAGTCGAACAGATTTCATAGATTCCATTACGTTGTTATGGATATTCTATTGTATAAGCATATCTTCCAGTTTGTCTGTGACAGCAGTAAGGGACGAATGAAGTATTTGTGCATTAATAGTACAAGGATTATTACAGTTTGGTAATTTTGAGCTATATTCTAATTAATGTGCCTACGAATATGCATAAATATTTTATTATATTATTAGATTGAAGGAACAGTGATTATATTGATAATCATGTATAAATAAGGCGATCAAATTTTTCTATTAATCTTATTTTTCCTGAAAAAGTTGCTCAAGAAAATGTCTTCAATCTCGAGACACTCGAATCTTAAATTAGGGCTACGGATTTGATTATCACATCAATCTCACCTTGTGTTCTTCCTTGAGAAGGGAGTGGTGACTCTAGAAAAATACTTCCTGCTTTTCCTACGTCAATCGAAAACGAGTCATCTCGAGTGTCCCTGGAAAGGAGATACATGTCCCAGGGAGATACATCGATGGGGCTAATCTTCAATATAATGATACCACATGAACACGTTCAGTAAATAACATCGAGATAGTTCGTGTGTTACCATCTATGGTATTGAAAAGTGCCTGAGGATAGCCTCGACATTGGTCTCTTGCTGTAATAAATAGATGGAGAATTCATGGTCGAACTATTAGTGTTTGCGAATATCATTAAATTCAAAGTGTACATGCACCCTTTGAAGGGTTTGAGTGCCAAAATAATTTGTGAGGATTGGGAAGAAATTATTTATTCTTGGGAGGATGAATAATTAGAATAATTTAAATCAATTAAATTTCACATACTCCATTATTCCAATTATAGCAATATATGAAAAAAAAAGTTTAGTTAAAAAAAAACATGGATTATAATAATTCAACCCCATTATATTCTGAATTACTACGTGAAGAATATATAAAAACAGGTCGAACACAAGTGAAAATACAAAAGTGTCTCAAGTGAGCCTGTCACCCACACGAGCATCGACCGTTCGAGTCCTTGGCAGAGCTTCGCAATATCCAAGTAGAGATAGTTTCCAAAGTTTTCTCAGGAAGTTCGAGACAATTGTGGGGAGGTCGTACATTGAGTTGTTGAGAAGGGGGTAGGTGAAACTGAATAAAAGCGAGCCACAACCAAGTGAATTTATCATTCAATCTTTACTCACCAAGTAAGAAAGAACAAATAACAATATTCAATATGTACAAGTTTGTCGTACTCTTGGTTCTTGTTGCCTGCTCCAT
This sequence comes from Coelinius sp. EB29, assembly GCA_035578325.1. Taxonomy (NCBI): domain Eukaryota; kingdom Metazoa; phylum Arthropoda; class Insecta; order Hymenoptera; family Braconidae; genus Coelinius; species Coelinius sp. EB29. The sequence continues at coordinate 1,518,332 of JAOZGT010000022.1, read as the reverse complement.
GGCAGCACCAGCACCAAAACCGGGTTATCTCGCTGCACCACTTGTGGCTGCTCCAGCTGTGGCAGTTGCTCATCACGTACCAGTGGCTACGAGCTACGCAAATACATACAAAGTCTCCTATAATACACCAATTGTGGCTTCACAATACGTCGCAGCACCAGCTTATGCTGCCTATGCTGCTCCAGCTGTACACACTCCAGTTGTTGCTCATCATGCATACGCTCCAGCACTCACCTACGCAGCACACCCAGCATCTTATCTCACCCACTATTGAATGGCTTGAGAAAGAAATACTAGTGTTCATGGAGGCTTGGACAACTAGAAATCATCATTTTTACAATAATATTTTTAAACTCTGGACTCTTGCGATAAAATTTTGCCATTCTTCTTGCTCTTGAGGGAATAAGACAGATAATAAAGAATATTTCATAATTTCAATTTCTGTGTATTTTATAAACATCCAAACTTCCTATCCAAAATTCATTTATTTTTTCACAAATTGAGAAAAATTTTGTGCTAATTTTGAATGTGTGCATTCCCCCTAAAATACATTGAGACAAGAAAAAAAATATAGAAATTTATCGACCTTAGAAAAACGAAAAATTCAACACACGAAATTTTTTTTTTTTAACAAGTTGAAAAACCTGTAAATACAAACGAAAAATCTTATAAAATAATTACAATATTTTCATCCTCTACAGCAGATGCTGCATGGGATGCCCATTAGCCTTGAATACTCTTCCATTTGATGAGTAAAACAACTAAATAAAATAAATAAAGTATAGCGTAAAGAGGCTGAAACTGGTTGTGGTGGTATCCAAAGATAGACACTTGATTCATATAAAAGGGGGCAAGAAATTTCATCAAAGCATCACTTCATCTTCACCAACCGAAGAAAACTCATCATGTTCAAGTTTACCATTATCTTGGCTCTGATAGCCGTTGTCCTGGCAGTACCAAAACCAGAACCGAAGCCTGATATTATTGCTGCAGCACCTCTGATACCAGCAGCACCAATCGCCACGAGTTACGCTAATAGTTATCACGTATCATACAAGGCTCCAATATTGGCGGCTCCACTCATTGCACCAGCTCCAGCAATTGCTTACGCAGCTCCAATTGCTGTCCTCTGATTCACCAGCACGGAACACTGAGAGTTGAAAAAAATGTATTAAAAAAAATAATAATAATTTTTAAAGAGCATCAATCAAATTTTTCAATGTCAATAAATTCATGTTTTTCATTATAATTTTGAAATCGTTATTCTCTCTGTCCATTCACAATCCATCATATTTCCTTTTCCCACATACCAATATCATTTTAAATTATGAATTCAATTTTTTTTTCCCAATCAGTTGTCAATTTATCAACTCGCAGATGAAATACAGGATTGCATCAATGCTATTAAAGGGCCATTTTGTCTCATAGACCTTCGACATCCAATCGACCCTATGATTAAACGTTTTTTAAAACTCATTATACAGGAATCATTTATCTAATGTCACTGAACCACCACCAGTCACTCCTTCCTTACATAATTCGTTTCTCAATAATAATACAATTCACCTCACGACTTTTTGTTTTATTCCTCATGTATCATCAGGTATGCACTGTTACAAATGCAGTGTCAATTGTACGTGACGAGTGATTAGAGGAGACTTGAGCAATTGGTGAAAGTGTTTTTCTTGTGATTTGTCTGGGTATTAAAATATTCCCGGATTTAACAAGGTCGACCTTCGACAGATATCTCGAGTTAATTTCTAAAGGCAATGAAAAACACTCGGTTCTTTTATTTATATTATGCAAACACACTTTGAAGAGGTACTTACGTCTCTTCCTTCAATTTTTCTTCAACTTCACTGAGAGGATTCTTTGAGTGGTCTCAAAATAGCACTCTAAAATGATTTAATTATTATATGGTCATGGTGTATGTCATTCAACCTGTGTCCTTACTCTCCAACCCGGAACTCTTAAATACATTTTAATTTATATTCATCAAAATATTGACACCTATCTGAGTTTTATTTTTTCAATTAATTCATATTTTATTTATGAGTCATGAACTTGAGGTGATAAAAATGCGTGGGTGAAATAGGAAAATTTACTGCTAATTACATTTAAAAAAATGACCTGTTTTGCCCCATTAGTCTCTATGATAAACAGAGATTAATTTTATAAAATGAGAAATTTTGCAATAAAAGAAGAAAAAAAAGTTCTTAAATTTTAGAAAAATTGGTTAATGTGTAATTTATGATTAAATACTTGTGGAAACCGTATTTTGGGTTTAAGACTGGTCCACCTCTATGAAATAATCGGAGAGAAAGCAATAGGGATTGGGCGTCGTGTGTCTATGTGTAAATAGTGTGGAGTACAATCGAAGGTCCCTTTCGAGTTTTATCCGGGGGATATATGGTATATAAGAGTTAAATTTTGGTCCATAGATCAGTCAGAAGGTTCACAAGACCATAACAGACACTTTAAATAATTCAATATGTTCAAATTGGTAAGATATTAAATAATAATTTTTCATTTCCATTTACATTACTGAATAATAATAAAAAAAAGTTATAATTTTAATGAATTTTCTATTTACTAATTGATACAAAACTCTTCCAGGTGGTGATTTTTTCAATAATTGCAGTGGCAACAGCTCGCCCTGGTCTTCTCTCATCTCCTCTGTACACTACCCTCGTTGGAGAAAAAACCATCGAAAGCCATGGAAATGTAGTTGTTCACAGTTCAGCACCAGTTATTCATGAGACATATGTAGCAGCACCCGTTGTTCACAAGGTTTATGCACCAGCTCCAGTTGTCTATACACCACTTCACTCCACGAAAACTGTCTCTCATTATGGACACAATGTCGTGAGCCACGGTGGACCTGCATTGTCCCATGCAGCTTACGCAGCTCCTGCCTACTATCTGTAATGAAAGTGATCCTCACCAGATAGATTTTTTTTGACAAAAATCACCAGAAGTGAATTTTAATGAATCCAATAACTCATGTTTTTGATTGAGAAAATATAAAAATTTCCCTGCTGCAAAGAGTTTTCAATTTTTTTTTATTTCTCTCCAATCGAAGCTTTTTCAATGAAATTTAATTGTTCAAACGTAATATACTATTCTCCCTCCCAATGACCTCAAAATCTCGAGTTTACAAGGGACTCCACGCTTCCCACAGAAAGGTAAAAATGACGCATTATTACCATTCATAGAATGAGGTCTTAATTACTGTAGGTACCCATTGTTCTATTGGGTAACTAGTGTCATATTTTTTCACTCAACTTTGATGAAATATTCATGTACAACTCAACTACAATCATCATCTTCTCATGATCATATATTTAAATTTCATTTATTGGATTTTTAGAAGAAAAAAGAAAATCTCAATAATTACAGCTGTTTTTCGTATTCGATAAATAATTATGAATAAAACATTTAACAAGGAATATTTTTATCTTAAATATAAATATGGGAAGATTACTGACAAGTTGCTGCCGTTGGCTCGCCAACCGAGAACCTGTCCTATTGGTAATTTTTGTCGTAGGTCCGGGCACACCCGTTTCTCAGCCCCTCAGAGTGAGCTCGGTATCTCCGCTTTGATCAGAAATAAACTTGGTGATGAGGGGAGGAATGGAATTAAAAATATCGTAGAAGGTTAATGCCGTTTGATTGAGGGTCTCAGCAACTATCAGGATCATATACTTGATTTAGTGGTGGATATATATGTTTAAAAAACTGTAATCGATCTTCGTTGTTAATTACAAAAATTCATGATTATTTTATTATTGTTAAAAGAGTTTTTTTTTTTCCTTACAGAGAGTTTTCTTATTCCGTAGATGTTAAAGGTATAAAAATACCCATTTTACCCCACCCTCATCCACATTTTTCCATTGTTCTGAGAGAGTCGTGTTTGGAACGGAAGAAAAAAGTTATCTTGACACTCAGTCATTTTATAACAATTTTAACAACATTTGTTGTCAATGATCTGGATCTTCACCTTTCTACCATATCAGGCCTCATGAGAATCCAAGGTTGCGGGTGAACGAACCACATCGTCGTTCGTCTCCCGTACATACTCAATGTCCTTCGACTGTTTATCTCCATTTCTAGATACCACATTCAATACCTGGAATTCAACGCCTGATGTTTATTAAAACAGTGTGAAAAAATGTCAATAAGTCTTCGTAGGAAATTGTCCTAAATTAATAATACTCATTTTAATGGACATTCCTTTGTTTACTGATAATTAGTTAATATTGTGTAACCCATACTCAACAAATTTTTACATTACTACAGTAGTTAATGAAAATTTATGACCAACGTGATTCAATACATGCTAATTGGTTCCGCATTATAAACTCAATGATTAAAAAAAGAAAAAATGAATGAATATAAAAGTCTGAAGTCACTGGCCTCGCTCTTGAGCAGCCATTGAACAAGTTCAAGGATTATCGTTCACTCTATGCGATTGAATAAAATGCATTTATCAACTGAATTAATAATGATTAATTCTCAAACTCATGGAATCTCAATCTAATTAATAAGTAGTCGTTAATTTTATTTCAGGCACGAGAAAAAGTGTAGAAATGCATAATAAAAATTGCCTCCCACCCACTAACAACATTGTTCCACCAGAAAAAATGGGAAAATTCAGAAAATAATGAAATAAAGAAGTGAAAACTCCTCGAGAAGAACAAAGACGAATCCTTGCATTTCTGAAGGCCAATGCAGAGGCGTGGCAATGTTATATTCCCAAGAAAAATAAGATTTGCTCATGGGAAGCAAGGACACGCATACATAGGCAGTGTAAAAAAAATACACAACTCCTTCCTTAGTTATTGTCAAGGAAGTATAGACTGCTGAAGTATATCGTGATATATTTCCCTTTTTATGCCCTTGTCAAGAGAATAAAGAAAGTGCAAATACCAGAAAATTGTATTTTACAGGAATAAAGAGAGAGAGAGAGAGGATATGAGGATGAAGGAATAGCCTGTGATAGTTTGATTTTAGTACTTGCAAGGACAAAAATGAAAATTCACAAGAGTATTCATGCATCCTGATAATAAATCAATGATCATGACTGGACAGGTTGTTGGAGTCCATCCCCACTCTGTTATTCCAGTCTAACGAAGGACGATAACCCCTTGGTTACAAGCAAGAGGGAATCCTTGTCTCTTTGCCCACACATTACGGATGGGGAAATTGACTCGGTAGCGATGGCTACTCAGGGCGGCGCATCCTCATCCGAGTACCCCCGACCCTCGATTTCTTCAACATGAAATGATTTCTAAATCTCAGCCACGTGTCAGCCATGAATATTTCATATTCTTTGATCCCCAATAGCATCTCCCAGACACGTGTCTTCATCCTGTACCTATTGTTAGCACCTAAATTCCATCAGAAATTTTTTTTCAATATGTATGAATAAACAGAATGAGAATTCTACAGTTGTTGACGGCCCTGTTATCCCCAGGATGCACCTCAGCTTGTTCTTTGTGCGTATAGGGATACAAATACATGGAATAAGTATTGGCCGAGGCAGGTTTTTATCCCTGCATGAGTAGCCACGGCTCTATAAGTACCACGGGCTCCCTTGAGATCCTAGCACATCGCCTAACGGAAGCATCTAGGGATAACACTGATATTCATCCAGAGTTCATTACATTTGGAACCAACGACATGTTGAAGTTTGTAAGTTTTATTCTTTTATCAGATAATAATCTAACTTTTGTTATGGATCTACTCTAGTCCCGAGAATAAGTCTCATTATTTTCGTCAGCTAATTGCCTCGAACAATAGACAACTGATGTTTTTTTTTTATATCAAGTGTTTAATTTAATATTGTAATCCTGTTTCAGACAATTATTGCTATCCTCCTTGGAGTGAGTTCTGCAGCTCCAGCAGCTGAATCAGTGGCAGCTGTCCCTGAGAAATCCGTGGCAGAATCAGCAGCACCAATAGCTCATAATGCCCAAGCACCAGTGTCAGCTGGTACACTAGAACCAGCAGCAGCGGCACCCCTTGCTTATAGTGCACCAGCTCATGGAATCGAAGCGAAATCATCTGAACCGAACTATGAAGCCAAAGCATCACTCCATCAGGAGGCTCCAGCTCATGTAGCTCACATTGCACCACATGTCCAAGGTGATCAACCAGCCCTTGCTCAGACTGCAATTGGTGCCGAAGGACTGCCAGCTGCCGTCCCAGCTCCAGTACCCCATGCTAAGCAACTCTTTCTCGCTGAAGCACCGCTCCTCAAAACACCAGCATCAACAGCCAAATTGACACCAGTAGCTGCACCAATAATAGCACCCATTTCACCACTCGCCTATTCAACTGGACCCGCCATCCTTGCACCGGTAAATTACGCCTACATATCCGTTTGAATCAGTTGATTAATCAACAAACAATTGTTTGAAATTTTTCTAATGTTTTTTTTTTTCCTAAATCTGTGTTTAATGTTTCGTCTTGGGCGTAAATTCGGGTTTCTCGATTTTTATAGTTTCCAGCTTGGAATGGTCTCACCGCTTATCCCGCGACTTACTCGATTGAGCAGCACGGCTACCACATTACCTACTGATTTTTTTACATGATAAATTATCATTAATAATAAAAAAGCCACTTTTGATGATTCGATAACAGCCGTCGGTATCTCATCGCTACCCGATCACTTGCTGGAATGAAATACATTTGCTACACTCGGAAATCGGTATTTCAGATTTCTACTCCCTGCATTTATCATTTATCGTCAGTCTAATTGAAAAAATAATTTTGAATGATTTTTTTTTTTCATCTCAATTGAAAAATTATGAAATAAAGAATGACTTTTTTTATTTAAGCAGTTTTGTTGTTTATTCTGATTTTCTTTTCCTTTTGATTTTTAGAGGTTCATAATGTATATGATATTTTTTAAATAAACATATCATTAGTATTTTACAAAAACAAAAAAAAATGGTAATACAAACAGCAAAAGCTAGAAACTTCGTGGAGAAATCTCTGAAAATGTTAGTTTTTGCGGTCTTGCCATTTTTATACTATTCGTAGGCGTATCCCAATTACATATTCATAACACTATTAGTTACCAGTTTCCAGTGAAATGAATGGATACTACTGTTTCCATGCGTAGATTTAATTCCCACAAACTCCAGCTTTTCTGCATAAAAATTTTAAAGAAAATTAAAAATGAGATTCAGATTCATCTCTTTTCGCATTAAACGGGTGATTGACGCTGTGGTTGATATTGTTAGTATGAAAGGGAAAGTAGGAATATCCTCGTACTTGGACTTTCTCAACCATATTAGTACTCTCATCACATCGTTCTTACAAACAAAGGTGAATACCATTGGGTACAAATGGTGTGAAGACCTCAAGTACACAATGATATCACAGTTGTGCGTTTTTTCGACGCCATTGACTCCCATCTTACATAACTTGTGTTTAAAAAAAAAAAAATAGACAATAAATAATAATGATTAAATTCTAGTTCGTCTCAAACTCGATAGCCATAAATTCTTCACCTTGTCGGAATTGGGTCAAGACAGTCAGTCATAGGATTGATCCTTTGAAATCCCCACATTGCAACACTGTGGAAAATCCCTGTGTTGAGCAATAATATCCAACAACCGCAGAGTGCAGCCCAATAAAAATGGATAATCATGCTTTCAAATGCATATGGTTATATCTCCCTAAACAACTTTATCATTAATTAAGTAGAAAGATGAAAAGAAATTGAATCTGTGGTTCTCCAAGAGCCGTTTGGTGGATTTACAAATTCATTGGAGATCATTTTTCTCTGGTTTGAACAAAAAAAGCCATTTGTTGTTACCGTGTTAGTCGCTTGGGCATCCTCGGCAACACTTTCTCCCGGATGCCTAAAGACTGGCGGGCCTGCACTTTAAGGATGTTTATAATAAACCCGCAAGTATTTAAAAAAAAATGATTTTTTTTTTTAGCTGATAAAGGAAGTTAGTTCCTTCATGTTGATAAAAAATTCAACCCACCAACCCAAGTTTATTATTGATAAATAAAATGATCAAAATGCATCAAATACATGCGTTAACATGAGATTATATGGGGTTGAATTCTTTGAATAACTCGATTATTTGCCTGGATCCACCAAATTTTTCTTCAGCCATTGGATTTGGTATATTATTCCACATTAACGTCTATTTTTTTTCTATTTTTAGAGTCTTTTAGTAGGTGATTATCAATTTGACAATAAATCCCATAAGAGTCCGTGTATAAGGAAAAATTTGTTTATTTTGTTTTGTCAAAGGTATTGCGACTAATTTTTTTTTATCATCAGAAAAGTGGGTTTTTCATGTTCCTTCATCAGCAAAAAAAAATGGAATTTTTCTTGACCATGAAAAAATTCCATTTTCGTAAACATTACAAACATTCTTAAAATCATCAAAAATAATCTTTTTACAATTACACGAATTGTATTTTATCAATTACTTGATAATTGAAAATTGGATAAAATATGAAAAAACATTTTTCTTTTTGTGGAAGTGATTTTTTTGGGTTTTTTTCATTTTCCTGAATTCTCGTTATGTTCATTCAATAAAAAGCATTTAAATATGATTTATTTATTTTTCAATTTGGGAGTCACCGTGTCAAGGTTGACAACCGATGTCTCTCAGCAGAAAAAGAAAGTTTGTCCCGGCGCCACTCCAAAAACTCATTTAATCTCCCTCGGAAGTTGTAATTCAGGAGATCAGTCTCTTCTTTTCGGGTTCTTCGAAAGAATGAAATTACAAGTTAATTATGAAAACAAAAGTTCTCAGCGGTTTCCGGTCGGTTGTTCCTCCAACTGAAACATCATGGTCACTCGATACCAACGAAATAAATAGAAATGGGAACAAAACAGAATGGAAGTGATGAAGGTAAAAACCGGGAGTTACTTTACGTCTTTCTAACGAGATTTCTCGATGTCAGATGCTCGTTTAGGTTTCATAATTGAAGGGTTCAACAACCTTCTCCAAAACAATGAGATACACTGATGATCCAAAAGTCATTCAGCTCAATTTCATCATGATCAAAATAATGACAATTCTCCTCGCTCTGAAAACTTGATAAAATTAAAAGTTGTGCTATTAAATAAAAAAAATAAACAGAAAAATTTCAACCTAAATTTTATAATTAAACCCGTTCTGCCCCGGTAAAACTGGAGGTGTTTAATCGATGAAATTAATATTATTAATAATATAATAATTTTTCTAAAATTGTTAACGAGATGTTAAATTTAAGAAAATTTTCTCAGGTTATCCTATTCATTTTGGTTCATAATGACGCCTTTCTTTTCTAGTGACGCAGGAGAATGTCTCCCTTGCACTTGAAACAAAGCAGCCAGCAACCTAGGGACACGAACCAGGATCTCATCAACTTTCATTGACGATCACGAACAATTACATAATTTCATTCACCGATTGACGTAGTTTTACAAATTTCCAGGGTTTATTTCTCACTTGTTCTTTCTCGAGTTACGTAACTTGTAATGTGGTAAGGGCCTTGAGATTATTTTACCGAGAATATTGTCAAATTCTGAGGGAGACGTCCTGGAACTCGTGAGGGGAATCCAATATCGCAACTCTTTTCTCCAAAATCTGACGCACGATAGTTTCTTTGGAGTTTTGTTTATGTATTTGGGTATTAGATTACTCAAGAGAGACATGTGGTTATGCTAATTCAGACATAAAAATCCGGGTGTAACTGATGAAAAAGGTTGTAGAATTAAATTTACACGTGAAGAAAGAAATCTCTCCAATTTTAAATATTTTTCTTAGAATTGGCAATCTTTTTTTTTTTTAAATTCAAGGACTGATTTTTTTTTCTTCAAAAAATTGATGAAGCATAAGCAAATTTCATATAAAATATTAAAAAACTGTTTTGCCCCAGTAATTTTTGAGACTTTATTCCAAAAAAATAATTTTCTTATTCAATATTTTGAATTTTGCTGATAAATTCTGAGGAATTTCCTATTTATTTGGGGTTGTTCAATTAATCCTGCACTCGAAGAATTTCTAATTATTCGAAGGAAATAATCCGAAATAATTGCAGAAAAACCCCTGGGGATTTACGCCGGTAGAGAAATGCAATTGTTACCTAAACGTTAATAGAAACCTATATTTCCCCCACTCAAAGACAAAAAAATCGTAAAAAACTCTCACCCATTAAATTTTTAATCAATCCCATCGAATTAATATTTATTGATGAGCCCTGTAAACCCACTAAGTCCCTGATTTCTCACACACCTGGAGATGGCATGCTATGTAATATGTAAACAGTAGTTACGGTCGATGGAGTTTGATGGAAGGTCCGGTTGGAGTGGGTATGAGTCACTGGTGCTATCCCACCGGTGTAGCCAATAGCATCCCCGAAAGTGGTAAGGTACGTATATAAGATTGGTGAACCTCCGGTAAAAGCTCAGAGTGAGGAGACCGTTCCAACGGTTTCAGTGTCCGTGGAGAAAGTGTTTTTTTTAAGGAATATAAAGAAGTTGTGCTCGTACAATCATTTTAGAGAAAGACTCGAGTATTGTTACAGTGACTGAGGTATATCATTATTTTTAATCAGCACTGGTCAATTAATTTATTAATCAGTACATACTTTTTTTACTATTTATCCTAAACATTAAACATAAAATTTCAATTTGGAAAAAAAAAATATATAAAAAGTGCATCAATCAATTAAATTCAGTTTTTATTAATTCAATTTTGTTTGTAATAAATTGTTTAATTAATTAACTAATTGAATTAATTTCAATCAATTAAATTAAATTGAAAAAATCGTCAACAATTTTCTCCTCACGTGAAATCGAATATCAAATTTCCATGCCAACAAGTAGATAAAGACCGGAGACGTCTGATTAGTAGCATTCGGAAATCTTACAGACGCCCACCCACTTCTCGTTCAACATAACAAACTTTCTCTCATTCAGGAACTCGTCGTTGAAGAGCCATTGTATGTTAATGCCTTTCGATAATTTGCCAAAGTTTGAACATCTCGAGGTTATCCTCCGTGACCCAGAAAAAATTCAAAGTTTTGTTGTCACAGGAAGAATTCAGGGGTCAGGATATCAGAATATTCAGTTAGAAGATTGAAATATCACTGTATTATTCAAATTTAATTGCAGAATACCCAAAATTCGATTTCTCGTTGTGTAATTGCTTTCTCCAAGTCCAAAATGATAATTTAAATAAATACAATTGTATTGGCTGAAGAGGTGTCGTCACAGTTGATATCATAATGTTCACCGGTCAAACGACTTTCTCCAACTTCCTCTCACTTTCATTGATCGTTGAGGATCTGAATACAAAAGAATTGTCGTATCTCAACTGATACAGATTCAATTGAATTCAATTAATTCTCTTCATCTTCCATCATTAGTGTAATCGCTCAATTGAAGATTGTTCCTTGTTTCGAAAATTTTATGAAATTATTTTTATGACAATATTGACATTCAAATAAATGTAATCATAAAATTCACCTGCATATTGCATGGAGAAAGGTGAGATATACTTTCACAGAAATATTTTCATATATTTTTTTTTGCGGAATTGATCCAGAGGAAATTTCCACAAAAGTTGTTCATAAAAAAATGAGATCATTTGAAACAAATAATGGAATTTAAAATACGGTCAAGACACCAGTTCTTTCAATTTTGAGAAGAAGAAGAAGAAGAAGAATGTTAAATTCCGTGTCCCACATAATTTGGAAAGGATCGAGGATAAAATTTTGAACAATGCCATTGTTATGATTTTCATTTAAAAGAGAAGTGAAAATGTGACATGAGATCAGAGCCCAAAATACGACTTGTGGAAGAAAGTGGCAGAGATGGGAAAGTCATACTTCCGTAGAACGGTTACTTTCGCAATTCTGTTACTGATTCAAATTAGACATTTGTCCCAACGATCACCTCCCACACAACTCCAAATAAATGTCAAATTAAATATCCCATTGAACCTTATGTTGCAGGATAAAAAATGTGGATCATTTTCTTGATAGGTCTCTTGAGCCAAGGTCTAGCGACCCAAGTATCCTATGGCTCAAAGAACCCATCACCATCACCAGGTGAAGAAAAAATCCAATGGTCCTGGCAAGAGCCCGAAGCCGCAGCTAGTAACTCCGATGCTTCATTCCTTCCCCTGACTTTCTCCACTGAGAATGCTAATATCCAGTCTGGAGGTAGTGGAGTTGCGCAAGCGATCCAAGACTCCCAGCAATCGGTAACTGACAAGAGCCATAAAAAACATAATAAATATCTCAGAAGATTCACAATAACCAATACTCTTGATTCAGGTTGACAGGGTAGTCGATGATATACTGGTTTCTCACCGACAAGGACGCAATCTGCCAGGATACGATGATTTGTATGCAGACTCAGAGGTGAAGAATATACTTCAAGCTGGAAATGACACGATAGCACGTTCCTACATTCAAGATAAACTATGTTCTCTTGGTCTCATGAATGTGAGTATCTCCAATTGTATACATCAATTCCACATGCTAATGCCTCAAACCTAATGTTTGAATGCTATTTCAGTGCGAAAACGTAGAAGGCAGACGTCCTTACTACTCTCCTCACCGTGACATTCATCCCCAGGACATCATCTATGCTCAACCGGTGACGATAAAACCAGTAGGTCGTCCTCTCCCAGCAATACCCGTCAGGAAACCATTCGGAGCCTATGGACCAGCAAAACCAGTACCACTCCCAACCTACGGTTCAGGACCTCCCGGTCACTTTCAATCAGGCCCACCAGGTCACATTTACCCAGGTCCACCACCACCCTTTGCAGGTCCCTCCTCCAGCTTTCCTGGACCCTATGGATCTTACAAAAAACCCCCTCACTTCCACAACTCAAAACCAATCTACGAAGACACTGGACTGGATGGAGAATACGACTTTGTTCCTGAGAATCAACACGGATTTCTCGACAAGAAACAAGTCATCGCTGGAAGTGCACCTCAACAACACGTGCATCATCACTATCATCATAATGATGATAAGGCCTCCTCAGTGATAACTGGCACTTCAGGATTGGCTGGGCCCATTCTAGGCCCTGGACCAATTGGGGGTAATGGTGTAGGGAGTTATGGGTATGGTAATGGTGGAACTTATGGACAAAATTACAATGACTTTGATGAGTACAAAAAGGCATTCAAGATCAAGGAGTCTTCTGGTAACAGTCTAGATCCAATCGAAGCAACTTCGAATTATGCTAATAAATTCCCGGCTTATGAGAAGCCCAAACGTGATTCTTTCCTCAGTGGTAAAGGATTCTCAAGCAATCAGGGGAGTGGAAAAGTACTCAATGGAGGATTTGGAAGTAATAGTTTTGGAAATAATGGATTTGCATCGGGAAACAATGGTTTTGGAGCTGGAAATAATGGATTGGGAGCCAATAATCACAACTTGGGTTCCAATCATTACAACGGTGACAGTGGATTCTCTTCATCAAATTATGATGACTGTGTCTGTGTACCTTATGATCAGTGCACTGCAATCGATCAAGCTGGACGTAAAGACGATCTCTTCCTTCCAATTGATCCTAGGAATATTGGGAAGAATATTGATGCTGTTTCGGAGGAAGCCATTGTCACTGATGCCAATGGTACAATGAGTATTGTACGTATTCCGAAAGGTGTCAATGCTACGGAGCAGACCGGGCAGAGTAAAGTGGCTGATGATAAGAAGAGTGAGGGCAAGAGGGCAAAGCGAGAGGCTAAAGCTGAAGCCAAGAGTGATGGGCCAGCTAATAAAGCTGCTGAAGGAGTAAGTTGAGAATTTTATATTTATTTCTACGCTTCTTTCTCCTTTGATAACTTTGATCTAACACTTACGCCAAAATCTAGATATCAATCAAAAGCAAAGTGGTAAATCATCATTAGTCAATTTTGACGATTCATTTATCTCTGGAACAAGTCATTTTAAATGGAAATATCAAGAGACCTCTTTTGTACCAGAACCGCTTGTTGTCAGGAGAATCTAATACTTAACAAAACGTGAAAAATTGAATTTTTATGTAATGATTTACCACTTTACTGCTGAAATTAATTTTCTTGGCTTTCTGATATTGAACACCTAATACCCTTGAGAACCTGGACCTCGGATCGAATATTCCCCCCTCACCTTTTTTAAAGCTTTGCCTGATGCTCTTTATTCCACTGTCTCTTCAATATCCAAGTAATGAAACAAAATATAATGAAAAAATATCAGAAAAGTCGTTGGTCATTCCTGATGTTCCCCAGTGTCAACTCAATTCCACTAGAACATGTCAAAGTGTCACTTCGAATCCCAGTCAGAGAAGAGGTCCATGGAGTTCAAAAGAATCAAGAGAAAAAAAAAACGTAGTTATCTAATAAATGCGTTAACCCCATGTTAAAATTATCAAAATGGACCTTGGATCTCAACAATGTGGCTCTGTGACTATTTGCAGCGCTTGCTGGGTAACATTGACGCATCAAAACTCAATGTTAAACCGACCTGGGGTGTGAGTTTTGGTTTACCTCAGGGTGGGGGAGGAGGTTATCCAATCAATCCATACGGTGGAAATCCACTCCTCAATCCATATCCAGGATATGCTGGAGGTGGTGCCAATGGAAATGGTCTTAATCTGGGATTGGTATCAGTGAATCCACTAGTTGCACTACAAGTGGGAAAAGATGATTATGGAGATAAAGTTATAAAACCGTTTGTTAATCTACATGTGACACCCAATCAGGGACTTGTCAACAAGTTCACTGACATCTTGGCTCAGAAAAAGCAACAATTACTCGGTGGATATGGACATGGACAGTACCCTGGTTATGGACATTATCCTGGATATGGAAATTATGCTCCACATCACCATGGACCTAGCTATCAAAATCCTCATTATGGACATTACCAACAAAGACCTCAGCAGCATTATCATCAGCATCAGCATCATCATCAGTATCAACGTCCTGATTGGTCTGGTCATCATGGTCCCTATGGAGGAAATTATGGAAATGGAGGGAATTATGCTGGAAATTATGGACATTATGATGGATACACTGGTTACAATCGTAATGATGAAGATTATGATTATTCGGATTTATCTGACTACAATGACTACTCCAGAAACAGAAGAGTCAACATAAGTGGTGGAATAGATGGATATGATCATAATCAGAACAGAGGTAGCAAAGTGGCATTCAAAGATAGAAAGAGACGTGACGTTGGAGAGGTGAAAATTCAGGAGGTAAGGGATAATTTGTCCACATTTCGGATCATCTGGGAGACAGCTGACCACATCAGGACTATTTTGACTTTCGACTGAAAAAAAAGACACGTTTATCTGGTAGCAATGATCATTGACATTCAGTTGAGAGCTTCAGAAAAGACCATCGACAATTTTTTCTTTTTCTTTCATAATTTATGCTTCATAAAACTTTTCATTTTCATTTATTGCTATGGATGATTCAAGACTTTCTCGCTTTCTACTACAAGAGTGGATAATTTCATGTCACAATGACGACTTGACTCTGCATTTTCCTACCCTCATTTTAATGATTAAGTACTAATTATAGAGCTCCTATGGCTTTCTAAAAGTTTTTTTCCGCTTTTGGAGGAAAAAGTACAAATACTGACTATTATTGAAAAAAAAATATACATTTAATCGTGGAAAAATCTGCTGGTTGTGTGTAAATTAGCATTGGGAGCCAATTACTGATTTTCGATGAATGATAATGAATAAATTTTTGTTTTCGATAAACAGAGGCAATTTGGAAGACCACCAGTATGTGGACCACGTCACGTTTGCTGCAGAAGGAATCAAATTAATCCAGGAAGCTCTCGTCCTAAAGCAGGACAGTGTGGAGTAAGAAATGGACAGGGTATCAATGGACGTATCAAGAATCCAGTTTATGTTGATGGAGACTCTGAATTTGGTAATTAAATTTTCTTCTCCACTCTTGGTTAATTGATAATAATTAATTTATTTTTTTGCCAAAATTGAATCCGGAGATCATTGAATTCAAATGTTTACAGGCGAATATCCTTGGCAAGTAGCAATCTTGAAGAAAGATCCCTCAGAAAGTGTTTACGTGTGCGGTGGTACTTTAATATCGCCAAAACACATTATCACTGCTGCTCACTGTGTCAAAACTCACTCAAGTCACGATCTGCGCGCTCGTTTGGGTGAATGGGACGTTAATCATGATGTTGAATTCTATCCATATATTGAGAGAGACATTGTCAGTGTTCTCATTCATCCCGAGTTTTATGCTGGAACTTTGTACAATGACATTGCGATTCTGAAGCTCGATCATGATGTAGATTTTGAGAGAAATCCACACATCAGTCCAGCTTGTTTGCCTGATAAATTCGATGACTTTACGGGAACTAGGTGAGTTTATCGTCTTTTCAATGGTGCAATTTTTTGTTATTCACTTGAAAATGATCGAAATAATTAAATAATGAGGAAATGAATAGAAGGAATAAAGGAATATTCTTTGTCCTCTACAGATGCTGGACAACAGGTTGGGGCAAAGATGCATTCGGAGACTTTGGCAAGTACCAAAATATCCTGAAGGAGGTTGATGTACCGGTTATCAGCAATCAAGTGTGTGAGAACCAAATGAGGCGAACTAGACTGGGACCTACCTTCAATCTTCATCCAGGATTCGTTTGCGCCGGTGGTGAAGATGGAAAAGACGCCTGTAAGGGTGATGGAGGTGGTCCCATGGTTTGTGAACGTCACGGCATATGGCAACTCACTGGAGTCGTGTCCTGGGGCATTGGATGTGGACAGCCAGGTGTACCTGGTGTTTATGCACGAGTCTCTCATTATCTTGACTGGATTAGACAAGTCGTTGGACAGTACTAAGAATTATTTATGAACGCCACTATTTAAGTTGAATAACTTATTGTATATAATTAATCATTTTTCTATCCATCGTGATTTGATATATATGTAGTACCTACAGATGATTCATTCTTTCTTTTCAATTGTGAGTTTAACTATTTTTGCAATTCGGATTTATTCCGGAGTGACGAGTAATGCATATTCTTTGAAATATCCCTATCACATCACACATACAGTATGATTTATTATCTCAGCTGGTGATGCGGGGATTAGCACAATTGAATAAATCCAGCGGAACGACTCGGCGTAAGACCGCTAATAGTATATTTAACATTTAATTTCATGTAGCAGGATGATGATGATGATGGCATTAGATGGGGAAACCATTAGCATATTGGCGATGGGAACTCTTTGCAGTCATGTGTCACTAGCCCCTGGAATCAATTTGCAGTCAGGCCTGAAATCAATGAAATCGGTGACATCACTGAAATTTCATGATTTCAAACCATGAAATCATTTCTTGAAGTCACAATGAATACATTTGCAATCAATGAAATCATGTGAAATCGAAGAAATCACTATATATGCATGTGACGACTCTCAAATCTCGCTTTACCTCCACAAAGCAAAATTATCATATAGAAGACTGGTGTCTATTCAAAGAAAATGATTACGAGACATGTTTATTAGGTTTAACGCTGAACTTTGCGAATGCAAGAGGAAAAACTTTGAGGAGTAGGGAATTTTCTAGTTCATATACCCACATGGAAAGGCAATCAAAGAGATATAGGCATCATATGTTCTTGGTATATTATGGAAAAAGATTCAGATACAATACTGCCACAGCCAATTACGACTCAGGGCTACGTCGATGTCAAACGATACCGAAAGACTATTTCACCTCCAACTTTTGATGATAGAGGAAATTTAATGATTGACCCTAAAATTTTGAGAGGAGTAAAAAAATACTTCTAGTATGAGTCATTAGTTCAGATATACTACCCGAATGGTGATAATTTGTAATTATTCTTTAATATTTCATGGCAATAAAATCAATAATTCTGATAAATAATTCTTCAGTTTCAATTATTATTTCAGTTTGGTGAAATTTTAGTGACATCAATGATGCAGAAGTAATTGATTTCAGTTTGATGGAGTTAATGAAAACATGGTGAGTCATGAAATCACTAATAATCAAGGTTGCAATCACCGAAATGATAAATTCAATGAAGTCATTAAAATCACTAGTGAAATTGACTGCATTTAGCAGTCATGTGTCACTCGATCTTGGAGTTCCCAGCTCCTCGACTAATGATAAAGGTAAAGCGATCGAAGATTATCAGGCTGGTTCCACCTCATCCGCTAATACACTCAAGGCCTCTGTCAGTGGGGAAAATGGGAATAGGAATTGTTTTATAAATGAGGCGTTGATCGAAGAAAGTATATCGAGCTAAATATTAATGGGACAGTTGTAAACAATCATTGCAAAGCAGTTATGCTGAACGAACAGCTCATAGAGATATGAATTCTGGCACACAAAAAACCTTAGAGCTGTTTTACCTCCTGGTAGGCATATTTCAGTTCTTCTTGGGGATGTTTTATTGCTAACTTGGGAATTTTTTATTAAGTTGTGAAATATCTCATATTTACCCTTAAAATATGGTGTGATTTACCCTTAACGTAGGGTGATAATATCATTCTGTCATGGGCATGAATTACCTCAACTATGATGCTAATGCATGCTCAAATTAGAGATCAGAGGGACCAGAAAACTATTATCTGCAAACAATTGATATTTGTACATGGGAAGGTGAGAAATTACGATTTTTTCCTTAGACAGAATTCTCCGACGAATATTCTCTATTACAATCTTGGAAATCAACAGAACTCAGACAACGAAATGAAATTTCATGTTAAGTAACTCAAAAATTTCACACCATCGGTATCCTTCATGCAAAATTTAATGTAAAATCGTAAAATTTATCGTATGAGACCGCTTTAAAATTGCTTTTCAAAGCACTTGGAGTGCAGTTTTTCTTTTGAATTTTAAAGCAGTAAAACATGATATCCTGTATTTTCTGATGCAATTCTTCCCAAAGTTTGGAAACCAAAATTTTCTGTCACAAGCCTCAAAAAATGATAATGCATTTGACGAATGCTTACACGGAGAGAAAAGTTGAGTAAAAATTACGAGTCTGATGTTCCGTAATCGTGGGCGGCCTTGAAGTGTGGGGAAAAATTACGTGACGTTCCGTTATTTTTTACTTGAAATTATTGTAATTTTCCCGTGATTTCAAGTAACAATTACGAAAACTCAAGCAATTTTTCCCCAAACCTTACGGTCACCCCACGATTACGAAACAGACTTAACTTTTCTCTCCGTGTATGAACCGTTCCATGGAATCGGTCCCCTACTCGTCTCGTGTCTCTCTCTCTCCCTCTCTTGAATATTCATTTTCTCTTTTTTCAGTTGATTCATTATTTTGTTAATATTTATAAAAAATTATATCTGATACGAAAATGTACAACTTCATTCCGGAATTTCAGTCGAGGACATTGAATCAATAAACTGCACTGCTTAAATATTTGGGTTAGAACTCATCATTTCAGGAAACAAAGTTCTCAGGGTTATTGGAAGTTTTGAAAAATTCTATTGATAAAGAGTTGTAATCGTTTCCTGTAGAATATTAAATATTGCTTGCAATCCGTGAGACAGGTGGCAAATATTGTGTTGAAAATATGCGGAAACCTGGACAGTATTAACAATTCAGTTTTACAATCAATAACCATTTTTCATGTCGCTGAAATTGAATATCCAAATATATATTCTTTTTAATTATGAGAAATGCCCATATTTTTCATTGCTGTTGTCACATTTTGATAACACGGAAATGAAACATTGCAGAGAAAGTCGACAGAGCCAAAAAAAATTGATTTTTTTTTATGGCACCGGAAAACATAAAAATCTGTTTCTTCCTGAATAATGAAGGGAATCCTAAAATTCGGTTTTTATCTTTGTTTCTCGATTAATTAAATGAAAAAATGACAAAAGATACAAATCAGAGATGGAAAATTTTATGGGATTATTATTATGCAGTGATTATATTTTGTTTCTCTTTTTCTTTCTACCAATTCTATCAGTAGTGAGCTTCCAAATGGATCCGTAATTTATCCTGTTCTGAAATTTTGTACTCAACAGTAACCTTTAGTCTATTTGAAACAGAAAAAAAATTGATTGTCTGTATCGCGGGAAATAATGGACATATTGACCTAAAATCATCCCCAGAAGTGTAACCTGACAATATATCAAGTACTAGCCTCTAAGGAGGATTAATAGAGCATTTTAAGATAGCACTGGAATCCACTCTATAGTCCTCAGAAAGGTCCCACATTTTGACTCGGGTGCCTCCGAATTCGACCTATTTTGATACTAAATATGTGGTAAATTAACCCACCTAGAGTGTAATTCAACCCTTCAAGGTGGCAATTCAAACCTTCAGTTGAGGTAAAATACTACATGGCAGAGGTAAAATATACTTTAGCAACGGTGAATCACTCCTTAGATAGTGGAAATTTATTCCAAGAAGAAAAAATCTTGAAAAATTTCGAAAAAATTCACAGTGGTCTAGAAAAATTCGCCCCTCATTATGTGAAATTTTGAATGTTTTATCATCATTTTGAGTTTTCTGACGAAACATCTTAACCGCCACCTGTTGATTCGACCAAACGACAATTTTTCCTACTGCTGTAAAGGAAGATAATTAATAGATGAAAAGCCATCTACGTATAATAGATGAGTGTATGTGCTATAAGAAGATACATCACATGTTATTTTTTATTGAATCTTCATTGCCTCGTTCGAGCCTCTTATATTTTTTGCTTTTTCTCAGTACATTCCAAAAATGTCGGGACAGGATTTTTTGGCACGTGAACAACCCCGATTTCCATATCGGCACCACATAGCGAGTGGTAGTAAGGCGTCAAAGTGATTGGCGCCAAAAAGTCGCGTACCCCTAAAATGTGGAAACAATCTCTAATTTCGATTGTGAACAGTTTCTAAGTATTTCCTCACTAAGTAGAGAAAATCCACAGCGATCGGAAATATTCGGAAAATTATCCCCTCTCTTATTTTAAGGTTGACGAAGTTTTCAAAAGAAGAAAATTTTTATCAGACATCGACGTTTTGAGTTTAGTTTGTGGACAGACACTAACGTGATACTCTCGTGATACTCAAACTACAACTTGAGAGAACGCGATCGATTTTTTCTACATGAATATACATATCAACACACAAGTAGGTGAGTAATCAATTCCCCATTTTATCTACCCTTGTATTTGACTACAATTCCATACTCATCTTTTGTTTTTCAATATCATGTTTCAATCAGATTGTCTGATATATATCATTACACATGTTTTTTTTTCATTAATTTGAGGAAAAAATGACCTCTCTAAGTGAAAAAGCAGGAAAAAATGATCTAATAAAACGAGTCATGGTATGAGTGAGACACTCGTGCAGTGAAAATCACTGATAACTATGAGACCAATACATTATATGTCGTCACCGTAGAATGAAAGGGGTGTAAATCGCAAAACAATGTTTTTTCGATTTCTCATCGCATTTCTGATCGAAAGTCTGTAAAAAAAATGTCCTAACAAACAGGCGTAATTATCTTAGGACTTTTTCATTTCTTTCGAAAACTAACATTTAGGCCCTATCACATTATGTGTTGTGTTCATAATAGAATGAAGGGGTGTATGCCCCTGAATTATGCCTGTCTGCGATTATTCATCCTTCAGATAAACTGGAACAGCAGATAGAGATACATCTCTTTGGTGCTAATTTTTCGCAATTACACCCATTTTCTACTAGGAAAATTGATCAATTAAAATTCACTCTGCGAGGTAGTATACTCCATTTTCAAGAAAGAAGAATACGCTCCTTTGTTATTACAGAAAATAAAAATAAAAGAAGAACAAAAACAAGACTATGGCACTCACGTTCCTTTCATTCCACGAAGATAATGTCAATCAAGATAAAATATACTAATTTTAGTGATTCAGACATCCCTGATAAAGCATTAAGTAATCCTCGTGTTACTTGACATACGGAATGTCTTCACTCCGGGGCAAATGTGATATTAATGTAGACAAATGAACTATGTTGGAGGAATTGATTCCGTAAAATGAATTCCATGCATCTAATGAGGCGTAGAATATCTAATAATGCACTCATCCCGTAAATAAATGATTACCAGAGAAAATGTCGAGAGCCCTCCATATTTTACCATGAATAAGAATCGATGAACCATACATTTAATTTATTAATTGATTAATTAATTATTAACTCCACTTCCCATCAGGCTAATCCTGTTTCAATGGAATCGCTGAACTACGTTCCCAAGTGGATTTGAGACTTGAGTCTTCCCCAAGTTTAGAAATCCATCCCTCATCTCTCTCTCTCATCTTTTCCTCTCTTCCTTCCTTTCCTCATTTCCAGATACTTCATTACTTGGAAGTGTCTGTTCACACGGTCTACGATGAATTGCACCGTGGATTCACGGGAGTTTTTGCCGTGGATCTAAGGTAAATCTGTTCCATGTAAACACCTGAAGGAAAATGATCTAGTCGGGGAGGGGGGGGGGGGGGAGGGTGAACCACACACACGTCGGAGCGATACTTTGGGCCCGAAGTTACAACTCCAGGGGTAGTTTTTGGGGGTGTGTGTCATAATCCACGGTAAAAGCTACAGATTGTCCTCAGATCGACGGTAAAAATTCCCGTGAATCCACGGTAATTTCTACCGTGGACCGTGTGAATAGGCAGAGCCTTCATTCATACCAAATAGAATGAGCTCTCAACAATTGCCTCTCATGATTGAACAATTTTTTTTCTTTCAATTGCAGCTCTCGACTTTAAATACTGACCATCATGTGTAGGCTACAGTGCTTCGTTTTCGTTGTACTCATTCAATTATTGGACATAGTATCAGGTGATTGGTTCCAAGATTTTAATTGCAACCATTCTACAGTTTGGCCATTCACGTCTCGTACGGTAAAAGGTATGAAAATCGAAGATTTGAATGCCCTTTCCTTAAGCAGATGTGAATTGCCCGAAGGAAGAAAAATTGGGGACATCGCTCAAGGGATCATCGCTGATAATATCACAAAATTGACTCTGCAATTAACTCATAATTTAACATGGACACTGAGTAGAGAAAAATTAATGGAATTTAAAAACTTAGAGGGTTTGGCACTGCCGAGAAATCAATTGAAGAATGTAACTGCCGATTTATTACATGATCTGAAAAATTTGACAATTCTTAATCTTGAGGAAAATGAACTTCGTGAGTTGCCTACAGGATTTCTCGATTTAGATAATTTATGGGCTCTTACCTTAGAGAGCAATAAACTTGAAGTTATTGAGAATAAGACGTTCGAAAAATTGGAGGAATTGTGGTCCTTGAATTTACAGAATAATACACTTGTGGAGATTAAGCCGCACAGTTTCGATAAACTCAAGTCACTGGCTGGTCTTTATATGGGAATAAACAATTTACAAACACTGCCGGAAGATATTTTCGCTGAACTAAAGAATGTCATGGAGATCAACTTGTCGCAGAATAATTTCCGTAATAATTCACTGCCAGAAAGACTTTTTAAAAATAATAAGCTTTTGACTACTATTTATCTTGCCAAAAATCGACAAAATTTGACGACTTTGCCTTCCAAGTTCTTCGCAAATTTAACACGATTGACTTGGATTGATATTGGCTGGAATAACATAGTCTATCTACCGGAGGATTTGTTTGAGGGAAGTGTAAAACTCCAGAATTTGAATATGATATCGAATAATATTCAGGAGCTTCCACGACATATTTTCAAGGATTGCAAGGAGCTTCTCTTGATTAATTTGAGTGCTAATAAACTCAGGGAGTTGCCTGATGGGGTTTTCTCACTGCTTATTGAGCTGGAGCAACTGAACTTGTCGAATAATTATATAAGAACCTTGAATGAGTAAGTTATAAGAATAATCTTGTGCGTTTGGTAATTATGCGATTGAGCAGCGAAGTGGGAAAATGAGATGAGTGACTTTGAATTCAGGGTGAGTTGGACTTGGCCAAAACTTTTTCAAGGCCCTGTTGTAGCTCTCATTTTGCTCTATAAAAAGAGATTTGCAAAAATTTCGCCATCTCCCTGAAATTCAGAGATATTAAGCAAAACTCGAGTCTCTATTCAAATTCAAAATGATGAAAAATTCAATGAATTCACTAGAACTAATGATTTAATTATTTTCTGATTTCATACAGAACGATTTTCAAAGATCTGCGATCACTGAAAGTCCTGAACATGGAAAGAAACGGATTGAAAACGATTCATGACGATGTGTTCAAATATCTTCGAAACCTCCGATTCGCTAGATTTTCCTTCAACCAATTGACGTTGAAATCAAAGCACAATGGAATCATTAAATCTCCGTTTCAATTTTGCGGTAATATCGAAGAGCTACACTTAGCGTCTAACAACATCTCAAAGATTTTCTTAGATTGGTGTATAGCTCATCATCTCAGGATTTTAAATCTCACACATAATAGTGTGCAGTATTTAGGCGTAAGTCCTATTCTGTTACATATGTGATAATTTTCCATTCATTCCAGAAACAAATTATTTTACAAGAAAATTCCTAAAGAATTTGTTTATAGCTAAGGGAATTTTCCAGAAAAGCATTTCTGCACATTTTCCCCGAAAATCACTCATTATCAAGATATTTAACGATATTTGCTCTGATTCCGATTCACAACTAAATTTTTTCATAGTTCTGTTACAATCATTCAATATTTTTCCAGATAAACGACATGCTTTTCAACTCTAACAAAGTCAACGTAGATCTCTCCTTCAATCAAATCAAAAGAATTTCTCTAGCCGAGGCGGAATCACGCTTCACACCATTCAAAGATCGAATGAACCGAAAGGACATCATTATATCTCTAGGAAATAATCCCATCAACTGTAACAATTCCATCGAAGATCTTATCAATTATCGGGAAAGTCGCATGGAGGAACATGTCTACAACAACTTGTACCTGAACATGTCCAATTTAATCTGTCAGGAACCGAGCTGGATTATGAATAAACCTGTCGACAGCTTGACATCAAAATTTTTGAGATGTCGGGAAATCTACAATATAACTTGTCCACAAAAATGTGAATGCTGCTTATGGCAGGAAGAGCAAGAATATCTAGTAGATTGTTCCTACAAAAATCTCAAGGAGGCACCCAAATACCTAGAAAGCCCTCGAGGACTTCCAATTCATCTCAATTTGACTGGTAATTCCCTAACAAAAATGCCTTCAATGAAACAAGGTGGATACGATTCAGTTACAGTTCTGTCTCTCTCCGAAAACAACATCACTGAAGTGCCATTGGATGCACTCTCCCAGAATCTGTCAGTGTTAAACTTGCACTCAAACAATTTGACTGGATTAAAAGCACCAGTATTAGACTTTTTAAAGACTTCCCCAAAATTGAAGAAGCTAACCTTACAGATGAATCCCTGGGACTGCGATTGTGACTCAAAAGAATTCTTCAATTTTATACAACAAAAAAATGTGGATATTCCAGAACTACGAGAAGTCCATTGTGGAAAATCTGACGCGCTAATCTTCAGAATGACATTGGAAGAAATGTGTATACCATCTATTACTGGAATTATTGGTATTGGTATTGGCGTCGCATTACTTGGAATACTCACAGGAATAAATGCAGTTTTATATTATCGTTTTCAACAGGAAATCAAAGTATGGCTTTATGCAAAACAGTGTTGTTTATGGTTTGTCACTGAGGATGAGTTGGATAAGGATAAATTATACGATGCGTTCGTCAGTTATTCCCACAAAGATGAAGGTTTTGTCAAGGATTTGGTAGCGCGATTGGAAGAGGGAGATGAACATTTCAAATTATGTGTTCATTATCGTGATTGGTTACCTGGGGATTCGATACCAACGCAAATTGTTCAGTCTATCGAAAACTCGAGACGAACAATCGTCGTGTTATCACCAAATTTCTTGGAAAGTATCTGGGGCAAGATGGAATTTAAGATAGCGCATCATCAGGCACTGAGTGACGGTCGAGCTAGAGTTATCATAATTCGTTATGGAGAGATTGGACCTATCGATGAGCTTGATTCGGAACTCAAAGCATACTTGAGTATGAATACCTATGTGAAATGGGGAGATCAATGGTTTTGGGAGAAGTTGAATTATGCACTTCCACATCCTCAAGGATCTATTAAGAAAAAGAGGAAGCAATCTGTATTCGAAACTCAGTATCCAACTATGGTCACTACTAATGATAAAGGTAAAGTGATCGAAAATTATCAGGCTGCTTCTACCTCATTTGCTAATACACTGAAGGCCTCTGTCAGTGGGGAGAATGGGAATAGGAATTGTTTTATAAATGAGGCGTTGATCGAAGAAAGTTAATCGAAGGAAATGGTAATGGGAGTGTTGTATGCAATCATTACAAAGCAGTTATGATGAACGAATGGTTCATAGAGTTACGAATTCGTGATATCCATACGGAGGACATATAAAAATCAACAAGTTAGAAAATGTTTCATGGAAAATTCACAAAAAAGAAAACAAGAAAATACAATATTGTATAATAATAATCAGGATCTGTTATTATTAATGCTGACATTCACTTCTTTAAATGAAAAGTTACTATTTTTCACTATTATATCGTCGCCATATGGTGAAAGGGGCATAAGTGCCCATAAACCCCTTCTTCAAAGTGAAAAATGCGTGTGTCCCAAATCGATGTTTGATCGGCTATTCATCGAATTTCTCATCGAAAAATTCGTAAAAAAGATGTTTTAACAAACAGGCGTAATGACCAGTCTTGAGCAAAACAGGGGCTCCACACTTACGCACCTTTCATTTCTTTTGAAAAATAACACTTAAATCCCTCTTACATTGCTATGCTTATCATGAAATGGAATGACTCTGAAAATCCTTCGAGGAGATATTCACAGAACAATCGTCAATTTCAATCAATTATACTCATTTTTCTATCCTCGTCATTGACTTAGTTTAATGATTTGTATTCATTTTATTGATTGTCATTTTAGGAAAAATGAAATCCGTTAATTTATTCTCATTTCGTTGAATATTTCATTTAAGTTAGTAACAAGTGACAGAATAATATAGACGGAGTTACGCTACTTTGAGAATATTCATTCTTGAAAACAATAAGAAAATTTAGATATCGCTAAGAAGAAAGGGGCATATGTGCTGGAGATACGTCTCTTTGTCATTGACTTTTCGGAATTATGCCCATTTGTTACTATGAAAATTTAAAAATTTATCTATAAGGATTTGTTTAAGGGAAATAGTACTTTTTATTTCAAAGGTAAAAAAACACGCTTTTTTGTTAATACAAGAAAAATCAAAAAATTGTGGCACTTACACTCCTTTCACTCTACAGCAACGATATTGAACAAAACAGTACTTTAACATACCTAACAACCTCCGAACATACATATATTCAAATACCACTTTCCCAAAAATATTCCCGACAAAACCTAAAACATCTCCTCGAACATCTGTCTACACCCCTCGGGCTTTCCCGCAAAATTAATCCTATACTATATCCCATTTCAGTTTTCAGTAAAGAAAGTCCTCTAAAGAATGCTCTAAAAATGTAATCAACTTATTACGCAAGCACATTGGATAATGCACATGTGCAGGGGTGCAAGTACATCTGGAGTATTTTAAATAAACAAAGTATTGTAAAGATTGATCAGAAGCTGTGAATCGTTAATTATCAAAATGAGATCTCTTCAGTTTTTCATTATGATTCATGATCTCCCAATTGTAATAATCTGGATTTGGCCTTATATAGTTTTTGTTTGATTTCACAACTTACTTTCAAACAGGGCAAGGCTTGCACCCATGCTTGGTGAGAGTTTTTTGCGAAAATTTTTTTTATTCTTTTGAAAGATGACATCTTTGAGCGAATGTAATTAACCATCGCCTGCTAAATCGACCAAACTGTAATTTCTATTGCTGCTGTGAAGGATAGATAATTAATAAACGAGAAACAATCTACGTATAATAGATGAGTGTAGGTGCTATAAGAATATACGTCACATGTTATTTTTGATTGAATTTCCGTTGCCTCGTTCAAGCCTCTTATATTTTTCGCTTTTTCTCAGTACATTTTAAAAAAGTCGGGACAGGATTTTTTGGCACGTGAACAACCCCGATTTCCATATCGGTACCACACAGCGAGTGGTAGTAAGGCGCCAAAGTAGTCGACGCCAAAAAGTCGCGTACCCCTAACATGTGAAAACAATCCCTAATTTCGATTATAAACAGTTTCTAAGTATTCCCTCACTGAGTAGAGAAAATCCACTGCGATCGGAAATATTCGGAAAATTATCCCCTCTCTTATTTCAAGGTTGACGAAGTTTCCAAAAGGAGAAAATTCCTACCGGACATCGACGCTTTGGGTTCAGTTTGTGGACAGACACTAACGTGATACTCTCGTGATACTCAAACTTCAACTTGAGAGAACGCGATCGATTTTTCCTACATGAATATACATATCAACATAAGTTGGTGAGTAATCAATTTCAAATTTTATCTACTCTTGTATCTGTCTAAAATTCCATACCTATCTTTTGCTTTTTAAAATTACATTTCACTCAGATTGTCTGATATATAATATTTTACATATTTTTTATTAGAGGGAAAAATGACCACTTTGAGTGAAAAAGTAGGAAAAAATGATCTAATAAATCGAGTCATGGTATGAGTGAGACACTCGTACAGTGAAAATCACTGATAACTATGAGACCAATACATTATATGTCGTCGCCGCAGAGTGAAAGGGGCGTATATCACAAAACGATGTTTTTTCGATTTCTCATCGCATTTCTGATCGAAAGTCTGCGAAAAAAATGTCCTAACAAACAGGCGTAATTATCTTAGGACTCTTTCATTTCTTTCGAAAACTAACATTTAGGCCCTATCACATTATGTGTTGTGTTCATAATGAAATGAAGGGGTGTATGTGCCTGAATTATGCCTGTCTGCGATTATTCATCCTTCAGATAAATTGGAACAGCTGAAAAGAAAAGGGCGTATCTGCTAGAGATACGACTCTTCAGTGCTAATTCTTTGTTTACGCCCATTTTCTCAATTAAAATCCTGGATGAAAGGTAATTTACTCCATTTAGGAGGTACAAAAAATATACATTCCTTCGTGAATACAGAAAAAAAACCTAGAACAAAAACAAAAATATGGCACTCACTTTCCTTTCATTCTACGACGATGATGTCGATAAAGATAAAGTATACAAATTCGAGTGATTCAGATATCCCTGATAAAGCATTGAGTAATCCTTATGTTAATTGACATTTGGAATGTCTTCCCCCCGGGGCAAATCGGAGATTGATGCGGACGAATTGACTATGTTGGAGAAATCGACTCCGTAAAATAAATTCCATGCATTTTATGGGGTGCAGAATGTCTAATAATGCATTTATCCCAGAAACAAATGATTACTGAAGAAAATGTCGAGAGACCTCCATATTTTACCATGAAAAAGAATCGATGAATCGTCTACGGATTATTCTCTCGACTCTCTATCAGGCTAATCTCGTTCCAATGCAATCACTGAACTGTGTTTTTAAGTGGATTCGAAAGTCGAGTCTTTTCCAAGTTCAGAGATCCATCCCTTATCTCTCTCTCTGACCTTTCCCTCTCTTTCTCAATTCTCTCATTTCCGGATACTTCATTCATACCTAGTGATGCCACAAGAGAGCAAGAGAAACAAGAAAATACAAGAGAATGATGACAAGAGACAAGACAAGACATACGATTTTCTTTTGTTTGGCTGAACAAGACAAGACAAGAGAGTCTCCAACAAGAGGAGCTAACGGTGAGGAGAACCATGAATTCAAGCAGAATAGACTCTCGATATTCTCATTACTTTGTCGATTACGATGCTTCCTAACAATTTGACCAGCTCGTGAAAATAATCTTTCAGACGGGACACTCGATGCACAGATAGCTAAAAAATCTCGGGCCATCGCAGCAAGTCAAGAAAAACTCTTCTCATTGATACTCCACCATTTCAAAATATCTTCTTTCATACCAGCTCTCGCGAATGAAAAATAATTATTCAATTCATCCTCCCACTCTTCTTGCTCTCGTGAATTATACACCTGCTTCAAACTGTCAGTGTATCCATCATCTGACTCCGCACTGGTCTCCAGAGTATCTTTATCCTCAGGCACAATTGATGCTGGTCCAATGTAATTTTTCTGGAATATCGTCTTGAACACTCTGTCAGATTCTCCTCTCAATACTCGACCCCATGGCGTTTTCTCGAATGTTTCGAGTTTGTGTCGAGGATTCAGTATCAGTACCACACCGTAAATCCAATTAGTCATGTTGTAATACTTTACCAGCTTGTCTCGAGCTGCTTGAAGACTAACAATCCACATTTCATCATCTTGATTCCGATCTTTTTTCCAATCCAATGAGTGACACAGTTTTTCCAGGTTATCTAGCAAAATATTAGCACCAACGACTACAGCTGGAAGAGTTGAGTATTTATCTCCACCCAAAAAACGTTGAAAACTGCTTTAAACTTTTCAGAAATTTCTGAATGACAGAGAGGAGTTCCCATTCGTCTTCACTTATGAAAAAATGATTGAGTTTCTTGTCGCTTTGTGTTAAGGCTGTTATGGCTTTTCTCATTTTCAATCCAGCCACCAAAAGTTCGTGGGTACTATTCCACCTGGTGGAAACGTCTAGTGGTAGCTGGACTTGGATTTCATCGAAGACTTGACAATATTGATTCAATTTCAAACTCAGCTGTTCTGACCTCTTCACCTTTTTGCACACAGATCGAAGCCGTTCTATCACTGGAATTGCTTTATCACGACTCGTCTCATCATCGGCTGCTTCCAAATCCTCTTCGTCATCAGTCTCTTCATCACTATCAATGAATTCAGACCTTGTGTCCACTTCATCCAGTGTATCTACTTCGACTTCTAGTGTTTTAAGTAATTCCTGTACAATCAAGTTGATCACGTGAGCAAAACAGTGGAAATGCTGATTTTCTGAATCAAATGCGACACCATTATCCTCCAGCAATTTCTGCAGTTCTCTGATAAATGCAGTATTGACAGAGGCATTGTCTACGGTGATTCCATTTAATTTTTTCAAGAGACCACATTTCTGGAGGGAGTCATAGAAAAACTTTGCAATGTCTGGCCCCTTGTGTTTCCCTTTAGCTGGGATAAAATCCAGAGCAATTGATTGGAGTTTCCAAGAGTCGTCGATGAAGTGGGCAGTGATTGAGTAGTAACATTTACCCCTGATGGACGTCTAGCCATCAAGAGTAAATGAAATTCGTGAGGAATTGTGCTGCAACAAAGACAAAACTATTTCCCTCATTTCCTTATACACTGAATCCACCATGAGTGTCATAGCAGTTCTCTTGGAGAACTTCAACTTGTTATTAATTCCTCCGAAGAAAGTTTATGTTGCATTATCTTCGAAAAAACTCAATGGTAAACACTTGACAGAGATCCACTCGACCAAACTGACGTGGAAAAATTTTTTATTCAGCATCTAAACAATAATAAAAAAAATGTGTGCGTGGTGGCCACGCGCGACAGAAGTGAAACTTCTCTAGGCTTGAAATATCAAGAGATGATTGTTGTATGAAAATTTCGATATCCTATCTATGCATAATTCTTTTTCTTGAAATTCGAGAGGAAGGGCAATAAGTGAAGAATACTCGTGGTATTAATGATAAATATAAATTAGATTTCATTCGACAGTTTAGATTTCCTTGCGATTTAAAAATATTCACGATATTCTCTGCTACGGTCTTCGGTTTTTAAAAAATTATTATTCGATGTTTGTCACGACATGCTCTGTTGCATTCTTTACTCGTTTTTAGCATGATTATTCTGCGAATAAACTAATCCTCCAATTGATCTGTACGAACCAAACACATTTCAATAATTGATTAAAAACCCATTAATTAAAGATTAACTAACAGTGCATGAATTGTAGGTTACAATTTCACGACGATTCACGGATCAGCTGAAACAGCCCAAATCTTTATGCTGGTTCAACGTGCGGTTGCCTATTCAGGAGGTGGCGCCTCCAACGCGAGAAATGTGCAGTGTTCTCATAGCATATACCGTGGGTGCACCAGTTACCGGACGGGTACCGGTTTCCGGACATCGAGTCAGTACGTGACACTTATTTCGATATTAAGGGAATAATTAATTAATCAAACACTCGTTTTGAGTCCTGAGGGTCATGTAGTAAAAGGAATTTATGATGTGAGTACTATCAAATGGAAAGAAGACGGCCAAATGCTCAAGTGTCCGGAAACTGGGACCGAATCCTTGAGCGTCCGGTAACTGGTACATCCACGGTAATACGTGTGCTATGAGTGTTCTCACTATGCACCGTAAGCGGAGTAGTACTAGAGCCGTGCTGGTGTGCTCCACTCCCACCACTTTTCGTTACGGCCCTCCCTTCTTTTTCGTCACTCCCGAGTACCCTCCCTCCGTTTCTTTTCACGCTGTATTGTCGACTCGCTCTACCGTGCCTAAAGAAGTTTCACTTCAAAAAATGAGTGCGTAGAAACTACCCACGGTAGAAGTGAAACTTCCCGAGTTTTAAGGATATTTATAATAAATCCACAAGTATTCAAAAATAAATTGATTTTTTTTTAACTGATAAAGAAGTTATAGTTCCTTCATGTTGATAAAAAATTGAACCCACCAACCCAAGTTTATTATTGATAAATAAAATAGCCAAAATGCATCAAATGCATGCGTTAACGTGGGATTATATGGGGTTGAATTCTTTGAATAACTCGATTATTTGCCTGGATCCCCAAAATTTTTCTTTGGCCATTGGATTTGGTATATTATTCCGCATTAATGTCTATTTTTTTTCTATTTTTAGAGTCTTTTAGTAGGTGAATTATCAATTTGGCAATGAATCCCATAAGAGCCCGTGTATAAGGAAAAATTTGTTTATTTTGTTTTGTCAAAGGTATTGCGACTAATTTTTTTTTATCAGCAGAAAAGTTGGTTTTTCATGTTCCTTCATCAGCAAAAAAAAATCGGAATTTTTCTTGACCATGAAGAAATTCGTTTTCCGTAAACATTATAAACATCCTTAAATGTAAATAGCGCGCCGACTTACTCTACCACCGAGCGAGGAGTATAAGGAGTGGGGCAGACAGCCAGTGCTCTCTCCTTTACTCGCCCCCTCTACTTGAACCCATTCCCCTCTCAGCGTTTCACTTTTTTTGTGACCTATGGCGCCTAGTTGTCAACTTATCCTACCGGGCCTAAAGAAGTTTCACTCCAAAAATTATAAATTAATTGAGATTAATTCTTTGATTATTCCTGTAGCAAAGTGGTGGAATGACCCAAGGCGACTAATCGCTCCAGTAAGTGTTTGTTCAATTTTGAAGGAGATACAGTTCTCAACAAATAACAATCATTTCTACGGTACAAAATGAGAGTGACAGAAACACTATGCAACGTGAAATTCGTTGTCTGGATTCACTTCACTACTGATCTCTCATTTAAGAAAATTGAAGAACAAATTACCTGATCTACACATGAGAAATTTTTCATCTCATCAATTTTCGGTTGATCACCGTGAACATCCGCTTCTGGAAACAGTTTGTTATATATCGGCTTGTGATGTTTGTTCAAATGCCATTTGAGGCCACTTGTGTCATAATTTTTCATTTTTATTTTAGAAGAACTGCGACAAGAAGGATCGTTACACGAAGCGAACTTAACCTCAATTCCCTTCACATTATCGAAAGTAAATGTGAAGTATGCATCGTATTTCTCGCTTTTGGAATTACTGCCAGTTTTATTTCTTCTCACATTATTTGTCGGAGCATCATTAGTTTCACTTGTTGATGGTGCTGGTAGAGCATCATCATCACTATCGATGATACGTCTTCGCTTTGTCACATTCATTTTGGTTAGGATCTCTATAATCCACCAGAGAGAGTCATTGACGTTCGACTAGGTTATATAGTGAAGAGAACAAATGACGAAAGTGGGGGAGAGGGGAATTTCAGTCAGGCCGCGGTGGTATAACTATAAGCATCAGTGGGACGCTCTTTCTCTCTCTCTTTCTTCTCCCCTCCAGACGCCGTTTCGACGTGATTCGGCATCACGCAGAAACATAGACGAGAGACTATAAGACAAAACAAGAGATATCTTTCTCTTGTCAAATTGAAACAAGACAAGAGAGAGAATTTCTCTTGTCGATGATAGCAAGACAATACAAGGGGACTGTCTCGATATTACAAGACAAGACAAGAGGAATGCGAATCTTGTCTTGTCTTGTCTTGTGGTATCACTATTCATACCGAATAAACTGAGCTTTCAACAATTTCCTCTCTCCTGATTGAACTAATGTTTTTTTTCTCAATTGCAGCCGACATCTTGACCTTAAAGACTGACCATCATGTGTAAGCTCCAATGCTTCGTTTTCGTTGTACTCATACAATGTACGTTAAGTATAGACCTCATAAGTACGGACCTCATAAATACGGACCTCATAAGTACGCGCTTCAGATACACATTAGACGGATCAGGTTTTAGGGCATCTTTTGAATGCAGCCAAACTTATCCTTGGCCATTGAAGCCTCTCGCTGTGGATGATCTAGAGATCAAAGCTTCAGTAGATCTTGAATTAATAAGATGTGAATTACCCGAAAAAGGAAAAATTGGAGACATCGCTGAAGGGATAATCGCTGATAATATCAAAACATTGACTATGCAATTAACTCATAATTTAACATGGACACTTAGTAGAGAAAAATTAGCGGAATTCAAGAATTTGAAGATTTTGCGACTGCCGCGAAATCGATTGAAGAATGTAACTACTGATTTATTACATGATCTGAAAAATTTGAGAATTCTCAATCTCGACGAGAATGATCTTCGTGAGTTGCCTGCAGGATTTCTCAATTTAGATTTATTCTTCCTTCACTTGAAGAACAATAAGCTTGAAGTTATTGGGCCGAAGACTTTCGAGAAATTGGAGAATTTGTATTGGTTGATTCTACACGATAACAAACTTGTGGAGATTGAACCTCACAGTTTCGACAATCTCAAATCATTGACTTTGCTTGATATGGAAATGAACAATCTGCAAACACTGCCGGAAGACATTTTCGCTGAACTAAAGAACCTCGAGGATATCAATTTGTCGCAGAATAATTTCAGTAATAATTCACTGTCGGAAAGACTTTTCAAAAACAATAAACTTTTGAAAAATGTTCATATTTCCAAGAATCAACAAAATTTGACGACTTTGCCTTCCAAGTTCTTCGCAAATTTAACGCAATTGACGTGGATTAATATTGGCCAGAATCATATAGTCCATCTACCGGAGGATTTGTTTGAGGGAAGTGTTAAACTTCAAATTTTATATATGATGTCGAATGATATTCAAGATCTTCCACGACATATCTTCAAGGATTGCAAGGAGCTTCTCTCGATTAATTTGAGTTTTAATAAACTCAGGGAGTTGCCTGATGGGGTCTTCTCGAAGCTTCATAACCTGACGGATCTGGACTTGTCGAATAATTATATAACAACATTAAATGAGTAAGTTATAAGTTATAAGAATAATCCTATTCGTTTGGTAATTATGCGATTGAGCAGCAAACTGGTAAAATAAAACGAGTGACTTTGAATTCAAGGTGAGTTGGACCTGGCAAAATTTTTTCAAGGTTCTGTTGTAGTTCTCAGTTCGCTGTATGAAAAGGTACTTGCAAAAATTCCTCCATCTCCCTTCAATTCAAAGATACTCAGCAAAACTTGAATCTTCAATAAATTTTAGAATGATGGTTCTAATGGTTGAATTATTCTCTCTCATTTCATACAGAAATATTTTCCGTGATCTGACATCACTGGAAGTCCTGAACATGGAAAGAAACAGATTGAAAACGATTCATGACAATGTGTTCAAATCTCTTGATCAACTTCGAATCGCTAGATTGTCCTTCAACCAACTGACGTTGAAAACAAATCAAACTGAGAAGTTTCCGACTAATCCTCCTCTATCCCCGTTCCACTTTTGCCATTATATCGACGAACTACATTTAGCGTCTAACAACATCTCGGAGATTTTCTCCGATTGGCGTATGGCTCCTCATCTCAGAAATTTGGATCTTAAACATAATAGTGTGAAGTCTTTAGACGTAAGTCCTATTTTGTTACATTTGTAATAATTTCCCATTCATCCCAGAAACAAATTGTTTCAGAAGAAAATTTCTAAAGAATTCGGTTATAGCTAAAGGAATTCTCTAGAATAAAATTTCTTGACATTTTCTCTGGAAATCACTCGTTTTCGAGATATTTAACGATGTTTGTTCTGTTATATATTCTACCGATTCACGACTGAATTTTTTTATAGTTTTCTTACAATTATTCAATATTTTTCCAGATAAAGGACATGCTCTTCAGTTCCGAAAAACTCAACGTAGATCTTTCCTTCAATCAAATCGAAAGAATTTCCCTAGCTGAGGCCGAACAACGAGTCGAACAAGTCTCTAAAGCAGACCGGATGGACATAATTATATCTCTAGGGAATAATCCAATCGACTGTAACTATACCATCGAAGATCTTATCCGTTATCAAGAAGGTCGCATGCAACCGAACGTCTACAATAACTTTCATCTGAATATGTCCAACTTGATATGCCATAAACCGAGCTGGCTTATGAACAAACCTGTCGAGAGCTTGACATCAGAATTTTTAACTTGTCAGAAAAACCTTAAAATATACAATATAACTTGTCCACTGGAATGTGAATGCTGCTTATGGCCGGAAAAGCAAGAATATATAGTCGATTGTTCCTACAAAAATCTCAAGGAGGCACCCAAATACCTAGGAAGCCCTCGAGGATTCACGATACACCTCAACTTGACCGGTAATTTCCTAACAAAAATGCCTTTAATGGAAAAAGATGAATACGATTCAGTTACAGTTCTCTCTCTCTCTGAAAACAACATCACTGAAGTACCATTCGATGCACTCTCCCAGAACCTGTCAGTGTTAAACCTGCACTCGAACAATTTGAGTAGATTACAGACACCAGTATTAGAATTCTTGAAGAGATCCAAAAAATTAAAGAAGCTAACTTTACAGATGAATCCCTGGGCCTGCGATTGTGACTCAAAAGAATTCTTCAATTTTATACAACAAAAGAATGTGGACATTCCAGAACTACAAGAAGTCCGTTGTGGATTTTCTGACGCGCTCATCTTCAGAATGACATCTGAAAACATGTGTCCACCAGCTGATACTGAAATTATTAGTATTGGCATTGGTATTGCACTACTTGGAATATCCATAGGAATAACTGCTCTATTTTATCATTTTCAACAGGAAATCAAAGTTTGGCTTTATGCAAAACAGTGGTGTTTATGGTTTGTCACTGAGGACGAGTTGGATAAGGATAAATTATACGATGCATTCATCAGTTATTCCCACAAAGATGAAGACTTTGTCAGGGGTTTGGTAGCGCGATTGGAAGAGGGAGACGAACATCTCAAAATATGTGTTCATTATCGTGATTGGTTAGCTGGGGAGTCGATACCAACGCAAATTGTTCGGTCTGTTGAAAACTCGAGGCGAACAATCGTCGTGTTATCACCAAATTTCTTGAAAAGTGTCTGGGGCAAGATGGAATTTAGGATGGCGCATCATCAGGCACTGAGTGACGGTCGACCTAGAGTTATCATAATTCTTTATGGAGAGATTGGACCTATCGATGAGCTTGATTTTGAACTCAGGGCATACTTAAGTATGAATACCTATGTGAAATGGGGAGACCAGTGGTTTTGGGAGATGTTAAAGTATGCACTTCCACATCCGCAAAGATCTATCAAGAAGAAGAGGAAGCACTGCTAATGATAAAGGTGAATTGATGAAAGATTACAGGCTGCTTTTACCTCATCTGCTAATGCACTCAAGGCCTCTATCAATGAGGAGAATAGGAATAGGAATTGTTTTATAAATGAGGCGTTGATCGAAGAAAGTTAATCGAGCTAAATGTTAATGGGAGTATTGTATCCAATCATTGTAAAGCAGTTTCGATGAACGAACGGCTCATAGGGTTACGAATTTCTGGTATTCACGCGGAGGAGAAATAAAAATGAACTGTTATTATCAATGTAAACATTTACTCTTTTAATAAAAAATTACTGTTTTTCACTATTATATCGGCGCAGTAGAGTGAAAAGGGCATAAGGCCCAAAAAAACAGCTTTTTGAAAGTGAAAGGGGCATCTGTCCCTAATCGATGTTTGACCGGCTATTCATCGAATTTCTCATCGAAAAAATCGTGAAAAAAATGTCCTCACGAACAGGCGTAATGACCAGTTTTTAGCAAGACAGGAACCCCGCACTTATAGAACTTTAATTTTTTTTCGAGAAATAACACTTACGCCCCTGTCACATTACATGTTATACTTATCATAAAAAGAAAGGGTCGTAAATGTTTTCGGAATTAGGCCCATTTATAACTATGAAAATTTATCAACTAAAATTCTTCCTGCGAGAGGTAGTACTTTTCATTTCGAAGGTAAAAAAAACGCCTCTTCGTTATTACAAACAAGCAGGCGGCCGAGGCTATGCGGCTGTAGATGTGCGACTGTAGAGTCTGTTCATTCTGCGTGTGTTCTTTTTCTTGCCATCAATCAATTGATGGTGGGCTTCCGAAGGGTGCTAACTGATCGATTGAGCTGATTTTAAATAGGAAACATTGCC
Organism: Coelinius sp. EB29; assembly: GCA_035578325.1. NCBI lineage: Eukaryota > Metazoa > Arthropoda > Insecta > Hymenoptera > Braconidae > Coelinius > Coelinius sp. EB29. The sequence goes on along the minus strand of JAOZGT010000022.1, from coordinate 1,479,638 downwards.
ATCATATGAGATACCTTCATGCCAAATTTCAAGTTGATATATCAATTTTATCGAAAGTTAGCGTGTTTACAAGGACTTTTGGTCAAAACCAGAAAAATGGCTATATCTCAAACATTTGCTCTAACAAGTCTACATATTTTAGTTGATTGAGATAGAAGACATCGAGAGAAAGAGTTTGAAAAAAAAAAAAAAAATCGATCGAGGCGTTTTTGAGATATTGGATAAAATATGTTTACATTCAAAGTTGAATATCTCCGAAACTAATCGATCGATTGAGCTGATTTTAAATAGGAAACATTGTCATCATATGAGATACCTTCATGCCAAATTTCAAGTTGATAAATCAATTTTATCGAAAGTTACCGTGTTTACAAGGACTTTTGGTCAAAACCAGAAAAATGGCTATATCTCAAACGTTTGCCCTAACAACTGTACATATTTTAATTGATTAAGATAGAAGACATCGAGATGAAGATTTTGAAAAAAAAAAAAATTAATCGATCGAATAGTTTCCGAGATATCGGATAAAATAGGTTTTCATACAAAGTTGAATATCTCCAAAACTAAACGGTCGATTAAGCTAATTTTTGGTATGAAATATTACAGTCATAAGAGACACATTCATGCCAAATTTCGAATTAATCGCACGGTTATTTCCAGAATTAGCGTGTTCAGAAAGATTTCTAGTAAAAAAGAGAAAAATAGCCATATCTCAGATACCTAGCATCCAACGGTATACATATTTTAGGTGGATGAGATAGACGGCATCGAGACGAAAATTTTGAAAAAAAAATGCCGATCGGTGGATTCGTTTCCGAGGTATTGGCGAAAAACGATTTACAAACAATTCACTATTTCTCAGAAACTAATCGGCCGATCAAGCTGAAATTTGGCACAGAACTAGCTATAACTAATACCAACTAACTGACAAAATTCCAGATTTTTTGGAACAAATTTTGTCCCTTTAATATTTAATTTACGAAAAAATGACCACCAGGTGGACAGGGGAACATACAGACTTTTTTGTCAAAACATCATATTTTTATGTTTTGGACCATTCTACATCATTTCCAGCCAAAATTAGAAAATGTGAAAATCGACCGATTGCAAAGCTTCCATTCGGAAGCAAAAAATCAAAAAATTGTGTCACTTACACCCCTTTTACTCTACAGCGACGATATCGAATAAAATAGTACTTTAGCATACTCAACAACCTCCGAACATATTCAAATACCACTTTTCCAAAAATATTCCATATCCTTCCGACAATCTAACCTAACGAGCTCGAACATCTGTTTACACCCCTCGGCCGTTCCCTCCAAATTAATCCTATATTCCATCCCAGTTTTCAGTAAAGAAAGTCCTCTAGGCTGGACAGCTCGGAAAGAATGATCTATTTTTGATTAATTTAATAAAGAAATAATAATTTCATATCAATTAAAAAGTTGTGAATTGATCATGAGTAATGTAAAAAATGTAATCAACTTATTATGCAAGCACATTGCACAATGCATAGGGGCAAAAGTATACATCCGGAGAATTTTGAATCAGCATAGTATAATGAAGATTCACCGGAAGCTGTAAGTTCTTAATAAATACAATGAGATACGTAATCCGGAATTACGTCTGTTGAAACATTCGTTACAGGTTCCATGTTTCTGAACGGTTTTAAATACTCTGAGTCATTACGCTGTGGGGAAAACCCAGCCAGAACTTGATTTCCAACATTACGGTATTCGAAATCATTTTTTGACATGTTTTCATTATAGAAATTAATCTCGATAAAGTTTAGTTTTTCATCGCTCTCATTTATCTCTGCGAAAAGATATTTATGAAGATTTCGTTATTTTCCTCCACTTTTGAGATATTTATCAATAACTCATGCGTAATCTAAATTCGTAATCCAAAAATGGAAATTTTAGAAATTTATCCGAAGAAGAAAAAATCTGGGAAAATTCCGTAAAAATTCACAGTGATCTAAAAAAAATTCGCCTCTCATTATGTGAAATTTTGAATTTTTGATGTGAAACATCTAATGGCGCGTTGCCAGAAAAGTAGTGAGGAGATGTCGTCTTTTCAGGCGATACCCCCCCTCATTCCAGTCTGCGCGTCGTTCACCGGCGCATCCCCCTCCCCTCGCTAGTCGATACGCCAGGGCCATTTCGTGTCCATTGAAATTTTTTTGTTTCCCCAGTCAGTTTTATGATTGGATTTTACGTTTTCGGGGTCGCTGATTATGAATATAATAACCGTTTTTGCAAAAGCACGGGCCGTCTATTTATTTATAACATTTTTATTGTTTAAAACGCCCTCTCGCAAAAACGGTTAGAGATGGGAAAAAAAGTTTTAAACAAAAAATGTTGTTCATGTTAAAAGACACATTTTTTTGGTCATATAACTTGGTTTCCCAACTGTCACGGATAAAAAGTTATTGTGGGTGGGAGCAACTCAGACGGCGCACTAACACTCTCGCGCGGTGGGAGCGCGTTTCGGGACCGATTACGAAGTACCAATAAGAGATCAAGCAAAAATGTTTAAATCAAAAATTTTTGTCATATAATAATACATCAAATCACTTATTACACTCTTCGCTCTATCTCCAGTATAGTTAATGAGATATTCGCGTTTGTGTGCAAGATAGCGGAGCAAATGAGTCTCCCATTGCACATTCAACCGTAATTATCTCGGTAACTATTAGTGATACAGACAATAGTCTCATAACTAAATAGATGCATCGTAGAATAACAAACATTTTTTATTCCAAATATTTTTCTCTATCTTCATTATTTCGAGAGATATTTGTAACGCAAGTCAGACTCTAACTCGTCGTGGGAGCTCAACTGAACGAACCACATAGTCAGTCTAACTTGCTTTGGAAATATCTCTCAAAATAATAATAATAAAAAAAATTTTTGAAACCAAAAATATTTGTTATTCTACGATGCATCTATTGAGTTATAGACTTTTGTCTCTATAACTAATAGTTACCGAGATAATTACGGTTGAATGTGCAATGGGAGACTCATTTGCCCCGCCATCTTGCACACAAACGCAAATATCTCAGTAACGATTGGAGATAGAGCGGCGAGTGTGATAAATGATTTGATGTATTATTTTATGACAAAAATTTTTGATGCAAACAATTTCGCTCTATCTCTTATCGGTACTTCACAATTGTTCCTGAAACGCGCTCCTGCCGCGTGAAAGTGTTAGCGCGCCGTCTGAGTTGCTTTCACCCACAATAACTTTTTATCCGTGACAGTTGGGAAATCAAGTTATGTGACAAAAAATGTGTCTTTTGACGCGAAGAACATTTTTTGTTTAAAACGTTTTTTTCTATCTATAACCGTTTTTGCGAGAGGGCGTTTTAAACAATAAAACTGTTATAAACAAATAGACGGCCCGTGCTTTCGCAAAAATGGTTATCATATTCATAATCAGCGACCCCGAAAACGTAAAATCCAATCATAAAACTGACTGGGGAAACAAAAAAATGTCGATGGACACGAAATGGCCCTGGCGTATGGACTAGGCCCTTCATGTTTCACATCTACCAGGCGTCTCACGACGGCTCACTTTTTTTTATCATCATTTTGATTTTTCTGACGAAACACCTTAACCGCCGCCTGTTGATTCGACTAAACGACAATTTTTAATACTGCTGTAAAGGAAGATAATTCATAGACGAAAAACAATCTACGCATAATAGATGAGTGTATGTGCTATAAAAAGATGAATCACATGGTATTTTTGATTGAATTTTCATTGCCTCGTTCAAGCCTCTGATAGTTTTTGCTTTTTCTCAGTACATTCCAAAAATATCGGGACAGGAGTTTTAAGCGCCGATTTTTTAGCACGAAAACAACCTCGATTTCCATATCGACACCACACAGGGGAGGGTAGTAAGGCGCCAAAATGGTCGACGCCAAAAAGTCGCGTACCCCTAAAATGTGAAAACAATCCCTAATTTCGGTTATGAACAGTTTCTAAGTATTCTCTCACGAAGTAGAGAAAATCCACAGCGATCGGAAATATTCGGAAAATTATCCCCTCTCTTATTTTCAGGTTGACGAAGTCTCCAAAAGGAGAAAATTTCTACCGGACATCGACGTTTTGGGTTCAGTTTGTGGACAGGCACTAACGTGATACTCTCGTGATACTCAAACTTCCACTTGAGTCCACTTTTACATGAATATATATATCAACATACAAGTTAGTGAGTAATCAATTATGTCAATTCACATTTTATCTACCCTTGTATCTGTCTACAGTTCCATACTCATCTTTTGCTTTTCAATATCACGTTTCAATCAGATTGTCTGATATATAACAATTTACGTGTTTTTTTTTTTAATAATTTGAGGGAAAAATTACCACTTTGAGTGAAAAGACACGAAGAAATGATCTATTAAATTGAGTCATGGTATGAGTGAAACACTCGTGCAGTGAAAATCACTGATAACTGTGAGACCAATGGATTATATATCGTGGCCGTAGAGTGAAAGGGGCGTATAGAACAAAACGATGTTTTTTCGATTTCTCATGGCGTTTCTGATCGAAAATCTGTGAAAAAAATGTTCTAACAAACAGGCGTAATTATCCTATGCCTCTTTCATTTCTTTCGAAAATTAACATTCAGACCCCTTTCACTTTATGTGTTGTGCTCATAATAAAATGAAGGGGTGTATGTTCCTGAATTATGCCTGTCTGCGATTATTCATCCTTCAGATAAACTGGAATAGCTGAAGAGAAAAGGGTGTATGTGCTGGAGATATGTCCCTTCAGTGCTAATTCTTCGGATTTACGCTCATTTTTTCAATTAAAATCCTGGGTGAGAGGTAATATACTCCATTTTGGAGGTACAAAAAACATCCATTCCTTGGTGAATACAGAAAAAAAACTACAAGAAAAACGAAAATATGGCACTCACTTTCCTTTCATTCTACGACGATGATATCGATAATGATAAAGCATACAAATTTGAGAGATTCAGACATCCCTGATAAAGCATTAAGTAATCCTCATGTTAATTGACATTCGGAATGTCTTCACCCCGGGGCAAATCTGAGATTGATGCGGACGAATTGACTATGTTGGAGAAATCGACTCCGTAAAATAAATTCCATGCATTTCATGAGGTGCAGAATGTCTAATAATGCATTTATCCCAGAAACAAATGATTACTGGAGAAAATGTCGAGAGGCCTCCATATTTTACCATGAAAAAGAATCGATGAATCGTCTACGGATTATTCTCTCGACTCTCTATCAGGCTAATCTCGTTCCAATGGAATCACTGAACTGCGTTTTTAAGTGGATTCGAAACTCGAGTCTTTTCCAAGTTCAGAAATCTATCCCTTATCTCTCTCTCACCTTTCCCTCTCTTTCCCAATTCTCTCATTTCCGGATACTTCATTCATACCGAATAAACTGAGCTTTCAACAATTTCCTCTCTCGTGATTGAACTAATGTTTTTTTTCTCAATTGCAGCCGACATCTTGAACTTAAAGACTGACCATCATGTGTAAGCTCCAGTGCTTCGTTTTCGTTGTACTCATTCAATATACGTTAAGTATAGACCTCATAAGTACGGACCTCATAAATACGGACCTCATAAGTACGCGCTTCAGATACACATTAGACGGATCAGGTTTTAGGGTATCTTTTGAATGCAGCCAAACTTGTCCTTGGCCATTGAAGCCTCTCACTGTGGATGATCTAGAGATCAAAGCTTCAGTAGATCTTGAATTAATAAGATGTGAATTACCCGAAGAAGGAAAAATTGGAGACATCGCTGAAGGGATAATCGCGGATAATATCAAAACATTGACTATGCAATTAACTCATAATTTAACATGGACCCTCAGTAGAGAAAAATTAGCGGAGTTCAAAAATTTGAAGATTTTGCGACTGCCGAGAAATAAATTGAAGAATGTAACTACTGATTTATTACATGATCTGAAAAATTTGAGAATTCTCAATCTCGACGAGAATGATCTTCGTGAGTTGCCTACAGGATTTCTCAATTTAGATTTATTCTTCCTTCACTTGAAGAGCAATAAGCTTGAAGTTATTGGGCCCAAGACTTTCGAGAAATTGGAGAATTTGCACTGGTTAATTCTACACGATAACAAACTTGTGGAGATTGAACCGCACAGTTTCGACAATCTCAAATCACTGACTTTGCTTAATATGGATGTAAACAATCTGCAAACACTATCGGAAGACATTTTCGCTGGACTAAAGAACCTCGAGGATATCAACTTGTCGCAGAATAATTTCAGTAATAATTCACTGCCAGAAAGACTTTTCAAAAATAATACGCTTTTGAATACTATTTATCTTTCCAAGAATCAACAAAATTTGACGACTTTGCCTTCCAAGTTCTTTGCAAATTTAACGCGACTGACGTGGATTGATATTGGGTGGAATAATATAGTCTATCTACCGGAGGATTTATTTGAGGAAAGTGTTAAACTTCAGCATTTATTTATGATGTCAAATGATATTGAGGAGCTTCCACGACATATCTTCAAGGATTGCAAGGAGCTTCTCTCGATCAATTTGAGTTCTAATAAACTCAGGGAGTTGCCTGATGGGATTTTCTCGATGCTTGTTAAGCTGGAAAAACTGGACTTGTCGAATAATTATATAACAACATTAAATGAGTAATTTATAAGAATAATCTTGTTCATTTGGTGATTATGCAATTGAGCAGCAAAGTAGTCAAATAAGAGTAGTGACCTTGAATTCAAGGTGAGTTGGACTTGGCAAAATTTTCTCAAGGTCCTGTTGTAGTTCTCAGTTCGCTCTATGAAAAGGTACTTGCAAAAATTCATCCATCTCCCTTCAATTCAAAGATACTCAGCAAAACTTGAATCTTTTTTAAATTTTAGAATGATGGTTCTAATGGTTGAATTATTCTCTCTCATTTCATACAGATCTATTTTCCATGGTCTGCAATCACTGAGATTCCTGAACATGGAAAGAAACGGATTGAAAACGATTCATGATAATGTGTTCGAATCTCTTGAACAACTTCGAATCGCTAGATTGTCCTTCAACCAACTGACGTTGAAAACAAATCAAACTGAGAAGTTTCCGACTAATCCTCCTCTATCCCCGTTCCACTCCTGCCATTATATGGAAGATCTACACTTAGCGTCTAACAACATCTCGGAAATTTTCTCCGATTGGCGTATGGCTCCTCATCTCAGAACTTTGGATCTTAAACATAATAGTGTGAAGTCTTTAGACGTAAGTCCTATTCTGTTACATTTGTAATGATTTCCCATTCATCCCAGAAACAAATCGTTTCAGAGGAAAATTTCTAAAGAATTCGGTTATAGCTAAAGGAATTCTCTAGAATAAAATTTCTTGACATTTTCTTTGGAAATCACTCATTTTTGAGATATTTAACGATGTTTGTTCTGTTAAACATTCTACCGATTCACAACTGAATTTTTTCATAGTTTTCTTACAATTATTCAATATTTTTTTTCAGATAAAGAACATGCTCTTCAGTTCTGAAAATCTCAACGTAGATCTCTCCTTCAATCAAATCGTAAGAATTTCCCTAGCTGAGGCCGAACAAAGAGTCGAACCAGTCTTTAATGCGGACCGGATGGACATAATCATATCTCTAGGGAATAATCCAATCGACTGTAACTATGCTATCGAAGATCTGATCCGTTATCGGGAAGGTCGCATGTCTAACTACGTCTACAACAACTTTCATCTGAACATGTCCAACTTGATATGCCATAAACCGAGCTGGCTTATGAACAAACCTGTCGAGAGCTTGACATCAGAATTTTTAATTTGTCAGAAAAACCTTAAAATATACAATATAACTTGTCTACTGGGATGTGAATGCTGCTTATGGCCGGAAAGGCAAGAGTATCTAGTCGATTGTTCCTACAAAAATCTCAAGGAGGCACCCATATACCTAGAAAGCCCTCGAGGATTCACGATACACCTCAACTTGACCGGTAATTTCCTAACAAAAATGCCTTTAATGGAAAAAGATGAATACGATTCAGTTACAGTTCTCTCTCTCTCTGAAAACAACATCACTGAAGTACCATTCGATGCACTCTCCCAGAACCTGTCAGTGTTAAACCTGCACTCGAACAATTTGACTAGATTACAGACACCAGTATTAGAATTCTTGAAGAGATCCACAAAATTAAAGAAGCTAACTTTACAGATGAATCCCTGGGCCTGCGATTGTGACTCAAAAGAATTCTTCAATTTCATACAACAAAAGAATGTGGACATTCCAGAACTACGAGAAGTCCATTGTGGAAAATCTGACGCGCTAATCTTCAAAATGACATTTGAAGAAATGTGTCCACCAGCTAATACTGGAATTATTGGTATTTGTATTGGTATTGGTGTTGCACTACTTGGAATATCCATAGGAATAACTGCTCTATTTTATCATTTTCAACAGGAAATCAAAGTTTGGCTTTATGCAAAACAGTGGTGTTTATGGTTTATCACGGAGGATGAATTGGATAAGGATAAACTATACGATGCGTTCGTCAGTTATTCCCACAAAGATGAAGACTTTGTCAGGGATTTGGTAGCGCAATTGGAAGAGGGAGACGAACATTTCAAATTATGTGTTCATTATCGTGATTGGTTACCTGGGGATTCCATACCAACGCAAATTGTTCAGTCTATTGAAAACTCGAGACGAACAATCGTCGTGTTATCACCGAATTTCTTGGGAAGTGTCTGGGGCAAGATGGAATTTAAGGTGGCGCATCATCAGGCACTAAGTGACGGTCGACCTAGAGTTATTGTCATTCTTTATGGAGAGATGGGACCTATCGATGAGCTTGATTCGGGACTCAAAGCATACTTGCGTATGAATACCTATGTGAAATGGGGGGATCAATGGTTTTGGGAGAAGTTGAAGTATGCACTTCCACATTCTCAAGGATCTATCGAGAAAAAGAGGAAGCAAACTGTATTTACGACTCAGCATCCAACTATCGTCACTGCCAATGATAAAGGTGAATTGATTAAAGATTATCAGTCTGCTTCCACCTCGTCTGCTAAGGCACTCAAGGCCTCTGTCAGTGGGAAGAATGGAAATAGGAATTGTTTTACAAATGATGCGTTGATCGAAGAAAGTTAATCGAGGGGAATGGTAATGGGAGTATTGTATGCAATAATTGCAAAGCAGTTATGATGAACAAAGTGTTCATAGAGTTACGAATTCATGATATTCACGCGGAGGACTCATAAAAATCAATAATTTTGAGAAAGTTTCATGAAAAATTCATAAAAAAAAAAAAAGAACAAGAAGAAACAACTTTCTATAATGAAGATTATAGGGTTCTGTTATTATCAATGTAAAAAATCATTTCTTCGAATAGAAAATTACTATTCTTCACTATTATATCGTCGCCGTAAAGTGAAAAATGCGTGTGTCCCAAATCGATGTTTGATCGGCTATTCATCGAATTTCTCATCGAAAAATTGGTAAAAAAAATGTTCTAACGAACAGGCGTGATGACCAGTTTTTAGCAAGACAGGGGCCCCACACTTACAGAACTTTAATTTTTTTCGAAAAATAATACCTCCGCCCCCTTCGCATTACATGTTATGCTTATCATGGAATGAAAGGGGCGTATTTTCTTTTACGTCTCTCTTCCAATCAGGAAGCAATTGGCTCGATAGATGACTTTGAATATCCTTTTAGGAGATATACACAAAATAATTGTCAATTTTACTCAATCATACTCATTTCTCGATCCACCTCGATTCAGGTTATAGATTTGAATCAATTCTTTAGATACTCTGAGTCATTACGCTGTGGGGAAAACCCAGTCAGAAATTGATTTCCAACATTACGGTATTCGAAATCATTTTTTGACATGTTTTCATTATAGAAATTAATCTCGAAGAAGTTCAGTTTTTCATCGCTTTCATTTATCTCTACAAAAAAGATATCTATGAAAATTTCGTTATTTTCCTCCAATTTTGAGATACTCATCAATAACTCATGCGTAATCTACATTCGTGATTCAAAAATAAAAAATTTAGGAAAGTCATCTCAAGAAGAAAAAATCTGGGAAAATTCCGGAAAAATTCACAGTGATCTAAAAAAATTCGCCTCTCAATATCTGAAATTTTGAATTTTTTTATCGTCATTTTGAGCTTTCTGATGAAATACCTTAATCGCTGCCTGTTGACCAAACTGCAATTTTTACTACTGATGTAAAGGAAGATAATTAATAGACGAAAAACAATCGATGCATAATAGATGAGTTTATGTGCTATAAAAAAATGAATCACATGGTATTTTTGATTGAATTTTCATTGCCTCGTTCAAGCCTCTTATATTTTTTACTTCTTCTCAGTACTTTCCAAAAATGTCAGGACAGGACTTTTTGATGCTGATTTTTTGGCACGAGAACAACCCCGATTTTCATATCGGCACTACATAGCGAATGGTAGCAAGGCGCCAAAGTGGTTGGCGCCAAAAAGTCGTGTACCCCTAAACTGCGAAAGCAATCTCTAATTTCGGTTATGAACAGTTTCTAAGTATTCCCTCACTAAGTAGAAAAAATCCACAGCGATCGGAAATATTCGGAAAATTATCCCCTCTTTTATTTTCAGGTTGACGAAGTTTCCAGAAGGAGATAATTTCTACCGGACATCGACGTTTTGGTTTCAGTTTGTGGACAGACACTAACGTGATACTCTCGTGATACTCGAACTTCAACTTGAGTCTGCTTCTGCATGAATATATATATCAACACACAAGTTGGTGAGTATAATCAATGACATCAATTCACATTTTATCTACCCTTGTATCTGTCAACAATTCCATACCCATCTTTTGCTTTTCAATATCACGTTTCAATAAGATTGTCTGATATATGTATAACATTACACATGTTTTTTTTTTATTAACTTGGCAGAAAAATGACCTTTTTAAGTGAAAAAGCAGGAAAAAATCATTTAATAAATCGAGTCATGGTATGAGTGAGACACTCGTACAGTGAAAATCACTGATAACTATGAGACCAATGGATTATATATCGTCGCCGTAGAGTGAAAGAGGCGTATAGAACAAAACGATGTTTTTTCGATTTCTCATCGCATTTCTGATCGAAAATCTGTGAAAAAAATGTTCTAACAAACAGGCGTAATTATTCTATGCCTCTTTCATTTCTTTCGAAAATTAACATTCAGGCCCCTTTCACTTTATGTGTTGTGCTCATAATAAAATGAAGGGGTGTATTTTCCTGAATTATGCCTGTCTGCGATTATTCATCCTTCAGATAAACTGGAACAGCTGAAGAGAAAAGGGCGTATGTGCTGGAGATATGTCCCTTCAGTGCTAATTCTTCGGATTTACGCCCATTTTTTTTAACTAAAATCCTACGGGAGAGGTAATATACTCCATTTTGGAGGTACAAAAAACATACATTCCTTCGTGAATACAGAAAAAAAAACTACAACAAAAACAAAAATATGGCACTCACTTTCCTTTCATTCTACAACGATGATGTCGATAAAGATAATGTATACAAATATGAGTTATTAAGACATCCCTGATGAAGCATTAAGTAATTTTCATGTTAATTGACATTCGGAATGTCTTCACCCCGGGGCAAATCGGAGTTTTCATGCATTTCATGAGGTGCAGAATGTCTAATAATACATGATATTAATTTCAATCGCTTTCCATTAATTCACTTAAAACTCTCCTACGGCCATATAGCGATCACAAAAACCAGTTAAAGAATTGAAAATGAATATTAAAGACAATTCATTTCATTGAAAGATGCCAACGTTTCGGACACTATATGTGTCCATCATCAGGGCAATATTTTATTGTTCTGCGAAAAATTAACAAAAAATTATAATTATTTTACAACTCAAGTCTATCTATATATCATTCTGAAAAAAATTAAAATAACAAAATAAACGACAGAATTTCATAATTTACCTAAATCCCATTGAATGTAAAGGGAACAGAACAAAAATAACCAACAATTATACAAGACAGTAAAAATACATGTCATTGGCCTTTTCTAACCTAGAAAATACAATGCATAGATATCAATGATCCAAACTGATAAAGGAAACTTTATGAAAATGAAATTCATGTTTTGAATAAAAAATAACATTATAGTGAACAATAAAAACTAACTAAATGTTCATTCTATGTGAATCTACTGAAAATGATGATAAAATTGTGAGACCATTGTAAACAACATACTGTTGGTTCAGATGTCAGAAATCGAAGAGAGCGAAACATCAGAGCCATCTGGTGAAACCAATAAAAAACTAACCACCAGAATTATCAATTAAATGTCTGGATCATTAGACAAATATGCATTATATTGCACATGTTTTTAAACTAGCAAACAATCAAAAAATTCAAAAACTTTAAAAAATTTTTTAACAAAAATGTCAAGTACATTAAAAAATTACTAATCAATTACGTCCATAAAATCAGTCAGTGCATAAATATTAACCATAATTAGAAATTACTGTATCGTTAATTTCCTTAACATCATAATTAATCCATCATAAGAGTTGCCGAGATTTTTACAGTCATTAACAAAATTAACTGTTCTCCCTTGATGTTTTTTTATATTAAACATTTCCATAATATTTAATGCAACCCCAGGATTAGTTGAACCAAGTATACTTGAATGATCAAAATTAAATGTATGATGTCTGTTCTCTACATGAGCAGACAGTCCTGAACGATACTTTTTAGGATCTTTCTCACTTCTTTTGTGCTCATCAAGTCTATCTTTGAAAAACCTAGTCGTTTGTCCAATATATACCATTGGACAGTTACTACAAGGAATTTTATATACTACATTTGACTTCAAGTTAATAGGAACTGGATCTTTAGTTGTTTTGAATAAATTCCCTAACTTGTAAGCAATTGTTGAGATTACTTTCAAGTCAAACCTAGAACAACAGTTCTTGATATTGTTAGTCAAATGAGGAGAGAAAGGCACAAATAGAGTCTTTTTGCTTTCAATGACCAACCTATCATCAGCGACCGGATTCAACACATTGTTGTTATTCTGAATGTTTAATAATCTATCTCTAATTAAGTCATTAATGAACTCAATAGGATAGTCATTGAAGATTAAAATCTTCTTAACCAACAAAAGATTCTCTTTGAAAAACCTCTTGTCAGCCACCTTAAACACTCTGTCTACCAGATTTTTCACAACAGCACGCTTTTGTGAAATAGGATGTTGGGAGTTAAAATTTAACATCCTATCAGACCATGTGTCTTTCCGATACCAATTGAAAACAACTCTAGTATTCTCTCTGAGCACTAAGATATCAAGAAATGGTAAAGAACCATTAGTTTCCACTTCAATCGTGAATTGAAGTCTTGGATGGAAACTATTGAAGACCCGAAGAATCTCATCAACCCCATTCACAGGGACACAAGTGAATATATCATCAACATAACGATAGAAAAACGGAACCTCAAAACTCAATTTCCTTAAACAAGCTTCTTCCAGTCTGTCCATAACAATGTCAGCACAGACAGGAGCCAAAGGCGAACCCATGGGTAATCCAAAAATTTGCTTGTACACAGTTCCATTAAAGGAAAAAAATGTGTTATTCATAACCACATCTATTCCATGAATGATCTGTAGATAAGGAATTCTGGTTTTTAGCTCATCTTTTTTACTCATTATTGCATCAGCAATCAATTCCAATGGAACATTAGTATATAATGACTTAACATCCAAAGAAATTAATAGATAACCTTCAGGGATCACAACATATTCCAATCGCTTTCCATTAATTCACTTAAAACTCTCCTACGGCCATATAGCAATCACAAAAACCAGTTAAAGAATTGAAAATGAATATTAAAGACAATTCATTTCATTGAAAGATTAATCCCGAATCATATTAAATTTAAGTATTCTTTTCCACATGAATTTCGTAATTTTAAAATTAAGCAGAAACATCAACGTTTATCTTTCAAGGTGCAGAATAACATTTTATCGTTTACCATTAGTGATTGCAATAGATCCTTAGAATTTTCGAGAAAAAGAATAAGTTTTTTAAAAAGTAATTTATGTTCGATAGTACCTCCAGGTGTTATTCATAGTTTTTTGACTAAACAACAGATTACTTTGAACACTTTTCGTAAAACTGAAGATAATAAATTTAAAAGAAAAATTCTTAACTTAAAATGTGATAAATTTAGACAAAGATTTTTAGATAAATCAATGAATAATGGACGTAATATCAGTAACCAGAAAGTCATAAATATTATGGAGGAAAAAGTTGAATTTAGATCAAAATGGATAAAAAATTTATCTAATGAAATATTATCTCAAGACATTAGCGATGTGGTCATGCTTGGGCCTAATTTTGGGATCCCTGAAAGTTCTACTAACATGAGATTAGTCACATACATTACGGAAATAGAGCGAGTAGCAGTCAATATTGAGGATGATAAAGTTGTTGATTTCAAGAATTCAATGGTAGATTGTTTAAAAACTCATTTAAATAAATTAAAAGTAGAGATGACTCCGGAAAACATCATAAAAACAGGTGCTTTTTTGAAAAAACATAGTAATTTAATTGTCACTAGGGCTGATAAAAGTCAGGTTTCTGTTATTCTTGAAAGAAATGATTATATAAAGTTTGGTACTCAAATGCTTAGTGATACAAGCACTTATTTAGAAGCTCCGATGGATAATTCACTTACTACAATGTCTATCAGTAATAGATTAATTCAAAATTGGTTCAAAAACAAGTACATTGGTCAATTAACTTTTGACAATCTCAAAATTAGCCATTGTGTGATCCCGAAACTATATTTGCTTCCTAAAGTTCATAAACCGGTGTTAGCATTTAGACCAATAGTTTCATCCATAAATGGTCCTCTACATGATCTTGGAAGATATATTAGTAAAATTCTTTCTTCCTTACCGTTGAAACATGGCTCACATTTAAAGAACAGCCTGGATTTTGTGGCGAAGATGAGAAGTGTTTTGATCCCGGGAGGTTATCTATTAATTTCTTTGGATGTTAAGTCATTATATACTAATGTTCCATTGGAATTGATTGCTGATGCAATAATGAGTAGAAAAGATGAGCTAAAAACCAGAATTCCTTATCTACAGATCATTCATGGAATAGATGTGGTTATGAATAACACATTTTTTTCCTTTAATGGAACTGTGTACAAGCAAATTTTTGGATTACCCATGGGTTCGCCTTTGGCTCCTGTCTGTGCTGACATTGTTATGGACAGACTGGAGGAAGCTTGTTTAAGGAAATTGAGTTTTGAGGTTCCGTTTTTCTATCGTTATGTTAATGATATATTCACTTGTGTCCCTGTGAATGGGGTTGATGAGATTCTTCGGGTCTTCAATAGTTTCCATCCAAGACTTCAATTCACGATTGAAGTGGAAACTAATGGTTCTTTACCATTTCTTGATATCTTAGTGCTCAGAGAGAATACTAGAGTTGTTTTCAATTGGTATCGGAAAGACACATGGTCTGGTAGGATGTTAAATTTTAACTCCCAACATCCTATTTCACAAAAGCGTGCTGTTGTGAAAAATCTGGTAGACAGAGTGTTTAAGGTGGCTGACAAGAGGTTTTTCAAAGAGAATCTTTTGTTGGTTAAGAAGATTTTAATCTTCAATGACTATCTTATTGAGTTCATTAATGACTTAATTAGAGATAGATTATTAAACATTCAGAATAACAACAATGTGTTGAATCCGGTCGCTGATGATAGGTTGGTCATTGAAAGCAAAAAGACTCTATTTGTGCCTTTCTCTCCTCATTTGACTAACAATATCAAGAACTGTTGTTCTAGGTTTGACTTGAAAGTAATCTCAACAATTGCTTACAAGTTAGGGAATTTATTCAAAACAACTAAAGATCCAGTTCCTATTAACTTGAAGTCAAATGTAGTATATAAAATTCCTTGTAGTAACTGTCCAATGGTATATATTGGACAAACGACTAGGTTTTTCAAAGATAGACTTGATGAGCACAAAAGAAGTGAGAAAGATCCTAAAAAGTATCGTTCAGGACTGTCTGCTCATGTAGAGAACAGACATCATACATTTAATTTTGATCATTCAAGTATACTTGGTTCAACTAATCCTGGGGTTGCATTAAATATTATGGAAATGTTTAATATAAAAAAACATCAAGGGAGAACAGTTAATTTTGTTAATGACTGTAAAAATCTCGGCAACTCTTATGATGGATTAATTATGATGTTAAGGAAATTAACGATACAGTAATTTCTAATTATGGTTAATATTTATGCACTGACTGATTTTATGGACGTAATTGATTAGTAATTTTTTAATGTACTTGACATTTTTGTTGAAAATTTTTTTAAAGTTTTTGAATTTTTTGATTGTTTGCTAGTTTAAAAACATGTGCAATATAATGCATATTTGTCTAATGATCCAGACATTTAATTGATAATTCTGGTGGTTAGTTTTTTATTGGTTTCACTAGATGGCTCTGATGTTTCGCTCTCTTCGATTTCTGACATCTGAACCAACGGTATGTTGTTTACAATGGTCTCACAATTTTATCATCATTTTCAGTAGATTCACATAGAATGAACATTTAGTTAGTTTTTATTGTTCACTATAATGTTATTTTTTATTCAAAACATGAATTTCATTTTCATAAAGTTTCCTTTATCAGTTTGGATCATTGATATCTATGCATTGTATTTTCTAGGTTAGAAGAGGCCAATGACATGTATTTTTACTGTCTTGTATAATTGTTGGTTATTTTTGTTCTGCTCCCTTTACATTCAATGGGATTTAGGTAAATTATGAAATTCTGTCGTTTATTTTGTTATTTTAATTTTTTTCAGAATGATATATAGATAGACTTGAGTTGTAAAATAATTATAATTTTTTGTTAATTTTTCGCAGAACAATAAAATATTGCCCTGATGATGGACACATATAGTGTCCGAAACGTTGGCATCTTTCAATGAAATGAATTGTCTTTAATATTCATTTTCAATTCTTTAACTGGTTTTTGTGATCGCTATATGGCCGTAGGAGAGTTTTAAGTCTAATAATACATTTATCCCAGAAACAAATGATTACTGGACAACATGTCGAGAGACCTCCACATTTTACCATGAAAAAGAATCGATGAATCGTCCACGGATTATTCTCTCGACTCTCTATCAGGCTAATCTCATTCCAATGGAATCACTGAACTGCGTTTTTGAGTGGATTCAAAAATTAAGTCTTTTCCAAGTTTAGAAATCCATCCCTTATCTCTCTCTCTCACCTTTCCCTTTCTTCCTCAATTCCCTCATTTTCGGATACTTCATTCATACCAAATAAACTGAGCTTTCAACAATTGTCCCATGATTGAACTAATGTTTTTATTCTCAATTCCAGCCGACATCTTGACCTTAAAGACTGACCATCATGTGTAGGCTCCAGTGCTTCGTTTGCGTTGTACTCATTCAATGTACGATAAGTATGGACCTCATAAGCACGGACCTCATAAATACGGACTTCATAAATACGGACCTCATAAGTACGCACTTCAGATACACATTAGACGGATCAAGTTTTAGGGCATCTTTTGAATGCAGCCAAACTTATCCTTGGCCATTGAAGCCTCTCGCTGTGGATGATCTAGAGATCAAAGCTTCAGTAGATCTTGAATTAATAAGATGTGAATTACCCGAAGAAGGAAAAATTGGAGACATCGCTGAAGGGATAATCGCTGATAATATCAAAACATTGACTATGCAATTAACTCATAATTTAACATGGACTCTTAGTAGAGAAAAATTAGCGGAGTTCAAAAATTTGAAGATTTTGCGACTGCCGAGAAATAAATTGAAGAATGTAACTACTGATTTATTACATGATCTGAAAAATTTGAGAATTCTCAATCTCGACGAGAATGATCTTCGTGAGTTGCCTACAGGATTTCTCAATTTAGATTTATTCTTCCTTCACTTGAAGAGCAATAAGCTTGAAGTTATTGGGCCCAAGACTTTCGAGAAATTGGAGAATTTGCATTGGTTAATTCTACACGATAACAAACTTGTGGAGATTGAACCGCACAGTTTCGACAATCTCAAATCACTGAGTTTCCTTGATATGGAAATGAACAATCTGCAAACACTGCCGGAAGCCATTTTTGCTCAACTGAAGAACCTCGAGGACATCAACTTGTCGCAGAATAATTTCAGTAATAATTCACTGCCAGAAAGACTTTTCAAAAATAATACGCTTTTGAATACTATTTATCTTTCCAAGAATCAACAAAATTTGACGACTTTGCCTTCCAAGTTCTTTGCAAATTTAACGCGACTGACGGTGATTGATATTGGGTGGAATAATATAGTCTATCTACCGGAGGATTTGTTTGAGGAAAGTGTTAAACTTCAGTATTTATTTATGATGTCAAATGATATTCAAGAGCTTCCAGAACACATCTTCAAGGATTGCAAGGAGCTTCTCTCGATTAATTTGAGTTTTAACAAACTCAGGAAGTTGCCTGATGGGATCTTCTCGAAGCTTCATAACCTGACGGATCTGGACTTATCGAATAATTATATAACCAACTTAAATGAGTAAGTTATAAGAATAATCTTGTTCATTATGCAATTGAGTAGCAAAGTGGTAAAATAAAATGAGTGACTTTGAATTCAAGGTGAGTTGGACTTGGCAAAATTTTTTCAAGGTCCTGTTGTAGTTCTCAGTTTGCTCTATGAAAAGGTACTTGCAAAAATTCTTCCATCTGCCTTCGATTCAAAGATATTCAGCAAA
This sequence comes from Coelinius sp. EB29, assembly GCA_035578325.1. NCBI lineage: Eukaryota > Metazoa > Arthropoda > Insecta > Hymenoptera > Braconidae > Coelinius > Coelinius sp. EB29. Next base: position 1,460,821 of record JAOZGT010000022.1, on the reverse strand, counting down.
ACTTAAGTCTTCATTAAATTTCAGAATGATGGTTCTAATGGTTAAATTATTCTCTCTCATCCATACAGAAATATTTTCCGTACTCTGACATCACTGGAAGTCCTGAACATGGAAAGAAACGGATTGAAAACGATTCATGACAATGCGTTCAAATCTCTTCGAAATCTCACAATCGCTAGATTTTCCTTCAACCAATTGACATTGAAAAAAAATCACAGTAAGAAGTCTCCGACTAATCCTCCTCTATCCCCGTTCCACTCCTGCCAGTATATGGAAGATCTACATTTAGCGTCTAACATGGTCTCGGAAATTTTCTCCGATTGGCGTATGGCTCCTCATCTCAGAACTTTGGATCTTAAACATAATAGTGTAGAGTCTTTAGAAGTAAGTCCTATTTTGTTACATTTGTAATAATTTCCCATTCATCCCAGAAACAAATTGTTTCAGAAAAAAATTTCTAAAGAATTCGGTTATAGCTAAAGGAATTCTCAAGAATAAATTTTCTTGACATTTTCTATTTTTTATACATTCTACCGATTCACAACTGAATCTTTCATAGTTTTCTTACAATTATTCAATTTTTTTTTTCAGATAAAGGACATGCTCTTCAGTTCCAAAAAACTCAACGTAGATCTTTCCTTCAATCAAATCGAAAGAATTTCCCTAGCTGAGGCCGAACAACGAGTCAAACAAGTCTTTAATGCGGACCGGATGGACATAATCATATCTCTAGGGAATAATCCAATCGACTGTAACTATACCATTGAAGATCTTATCCGTTATCGGGAAGGTCACATGCAGCAGAACGTCTACAATAACTTTTATCTGAACATGTCCAACTTGATATGCCATAAACCGAGCTGGCTTATGAACAAACCTGTCGAGAGCTTGACATCAGAATTTTTAACATGTCAGAAAAACCTTAAAATATACAATATAACTTGTCCACTGGAATGTGAATGCTGCTTATGGCCGGAAAGGCAAGAGTATCTAGTCGATTGTTCCTACAAAAATCTCAAGGAGACACCCAAATACCTAGGAAGCCCTCGAGGATTCACGATACACCTCAACTTGACCGGTAATTTCCTAACAAAAATGCCTTTAATGGAAAAAGATGAATACGATTCAGTTACAGTTCTCTCTCTCTCTGAAAACAACATCACTGAAGTACCATTCGATGCACTCTCCCAGAACCTGTCAGTGTTAAACCTGCACTCGAACAATTTGACTAGATTACAGACACCAGTATTAGAATTCTTGAAGAGATCCACAAAATTAAAGAAGCTAACTTTACAGATGAATCCCTGGGCCTGCGATTGTGACTCAAAAGAATTCTTCAATTTCATACAACAAAAGAATGTGGACATTCCAGAACTACGAGAAGTCCATTGTGGAAAATCTAACGCGCTAATCTTCGAAATGACATTCAAAGAAATGTGTCCACCAGCTAATGCTGGAATTATTGGTATTGGCATTGGTATTGCACTACTTGGAATATCCATAGGAATAACTGCTCTATTTTATCATTTTCAACAGGAAATCAAAGTTTGGCTTTATGCAAAACAGTGGTGTTTATGGTTTATCACGGAGGATGAATTGGATAAGGATAAACTATACGATGCGTTCGTCAGTTATTCCCACAAAGATGTAGACTTTGTCAAGGATTTGGTGGCGCGATTGGAAGAGGGAGATAAACATCTTAAATTATGTATTCATTATCGTGATTGGTTACCTGGGGATTCGATACCAACGCAAATTGTTCAGTCTGTTGAAAACTCGAGACGAACAATCGTCGTGTTATCACCAAATTTCTTGACAAGTGTCTGGGGCAAGATGGAATTCAGAATGGCGCATTATCAGGCACTAAGTGACGGTCGAGCTAGAGTTATTGTCATTCTTTATGGAGAGATTGGACCTATCGATGAGCTTGATTCGGAACTCAAAGCATACTTGAGTATGAATACCTATGTGAAGTGGGGGGATCAATGGTTTTGGGAGAAGTTGAATTATGCACTTCCACATTCTCAAGGATCTATTGAGAAAAAGATGAAGCAAACTGTATTTACGACTCAGCATCCAACTATGGTCACTGTTAATGATAAAGGTGACTCGATCGAAGATTATGAGGTTGGTTCCACCTCATCTGCTAACACACTCAAGGCCTCTGTCAGTAAGGAAAATGGGAATAGGAATTGTTTTATAAATGATGCGTTGATCGAAGAAAGTTAATCGAGAGAAATGGTAATGGGAGTATTGTATGCAATCATTGTAAAGCAGTTATGATGAACAAATTGTTCATAGAGTTACAAATTCATGATATCCACGCGGAGGACTTATAAAAATCAACAAGTTTGAGAATATTTCATAAAAAATTTACAAGAAAAAAAAAAGAAAAAGAAGGAAAAGAAACAACTTTGTATAATCATAAACAGGGATCTGTTATTATCAATGTAAACATTCACTTTTTTAAATGAAAAATTACCGTTTTTCACTATTATATCGGCGTCGTAGAGTGAAAGGGGCATAAGTGGCAAAAAACAGCTTTTTCAAAGTGAACAGGGCGTCTGTCCCTAAGCGATGTTTGACCGGCTATTTATCGAATTTCTTATGGAAAAATGTGTGAAAAAACTGTTTCAACGAACAGGCGTAATGACCAGTTTTTAGCAAGACAGGGGCCCCGCACTAAAAGAACTTGAATTTTTTTCGAAAAATAACACTTACGCCCCTTTCACATTACATGTTATGCTTATCATAAAAAGAAAGAGTCGTATGTGTTTTCGGAATTAGGCCCGTTTAGGTCGTTTATAACTATGAAAATTCATCAACTAAAATTCTTCCTGCGAGAGGTAGTACTTTTCATTTCGAAGGTAAAAAAAACACACGCCTCTTCGTTATTACAAAAAAATCAAAAAATTGTGTCACTTACACCCCTTTTACTCTACAGCGATGATATTGAATAAAATAGTACTTTAGCATACTCAACAACCTCCGAACATATTCAAATACCACTTTTCCAAAAATATTCCAAATCCTTTCGACAATCTAACCTAACGAGCTCGAGCATCTGTTTAAATTCCTTTCCCGCCAAATTAATCCTATTCCATTCCATTTTTCATTGAAGAAAGTCCTCTAGGTTAGACAACTCTAAAAGAATTATCTATTCTTGATCAATCTGATAGCGAAATCATAATTTCATATCAATTAAAAAGTTATGAATTGATCATGAGTAATGTGAAAAATGTAATCAACTTATTATGCGAGCATATTGGACAATGCACAGGGGTGCAAGTACATCCGGAGTATTTTGAATCAGCGAAGAATAATGAAGATTCACCGGAAGCTGTGAGTTCTTAATAAATAGAATGAGAGACGTAATCCGAAATTACGTCTGTTGAAACATTCGTTACATGTTCAATGTTTCTGGACGGTTTTGAATACTTCGAGTCATTACGCTGTGAGAAAAACCCAGCCACAAATTAATTTCCAATATTACGGTGTTCGAAATCATTTTTTGGCATGTTTTCATTATAGAAATTAATCTCGATGAAGTTTAGTTTTTCATCGCTCTCATTTATCTCTATAAAAAAGATATTCATGGAGATTTCGTTATTTTCTTCCAGTTTTGAGATATTCATCAATAACTCATGCGTAATTTACATTCGTGATTCGAAAATGGAAATTTTGTGAATTCATCTCAAGAAGAAAAAATCTGGGAAAATTCCGAAAAAAATTCACAGTGATCTAAAAAAATTCGCCCCTCATTATGTGAAATTTTGAATTATTCATCGTCATTTTGAGTTTCCTGACGAAACACCTTAACCGCCGCCTGTTGATTTGACCAAACTGCAATTTTCACTACTGCTGTAAAGGGAGATCGAGATACGCGGTAGCGTATCGGCCAAGTAACCATTTTTTAAATTTCCCGCTCGACTCAACTCGACTCGACTCAAATAAAACTGGCCGACAGCTACCGCGTATCTATACACGAGACAACTACCCCCTCCACTACCTCCGTATATTAATATCTCCATAAAATGAGAATGGCACTGATTACGCGGAAACTAACGTCACTTTCATTATATAAATCGCCTATCGTCTTGCGATTAATATATTTATCATATTTTTCCGATGAGTATTTACGGAGATACAAAAATAAACAACGCGGATTTCTCGAAAATAATCAATTGAGATTATTTCGTCTCAGAATCAAGTTTGCAAGTTGGTAGTGGCGTGGAATTAGCCAAAAATGTTTGCGTTGAAAATACAGCGCTGCGCATGCGCTGAGTGGCGAGTAATATTGAGGTTATTTTCCCTTGTTGTTGTAATTTACAGCACCTTGTACCTGTCAACTTGTCAATCAAACGGTGAGTGTTATAATACAACAGCAGTTGCCTAGAATTCAGTAAATTTCCATGAAGTCGCTATGGGTTAAGAGGATGGATATGTGCTTTGAATTGATACACGTAAGCCAGAGGAATTGATTTACAAATCACTGGATCACTGGAATTTCTACGTGCCATTCACAGGCTGAAATACCATCCAAAAAGGTAACTACTGTATTAATAATCGAATTATCTCTGTAATGGATCATCTGAAGCGAAAATTTCAAGAGACCTTTCCTGTAGATTATGAAATTTCCTACAAAAAAGGTCTTTTGACATTTTCTCTTAAAATCCTCAGTTTATCAAATAATCGTTACAAAAGTGACGAAAATTAAGCGAGAAAATCATTAATTAGTGGTTTATTTTAATGATTGTTCAGGAATAATTTGCTATTATTTAAAATAAACAGGTAAACACTCGTTGAATAATCCTCGAGTGTATTTAAACAATTAAATAATTGGATAAGGAAGATATCTGGCCATCAATCGAATAATCCTCGACTATATTTATTAAATAATTGGATAAAAAAGAAGGATGCTACCAAACGCCAGCCATTGACACATTCTCACGCCGACTCGAAGGTAAATCCACTCAAAAATCACTAATTGCTAATCCAAATCATAAAATAATTAATCTCAACCGTGAAATCTTCCTCAACAATGTATTTAACTCTGGAATTATTCATTTTAGGAGAAAATATCAAAAGACCTTTTTTGAGGCTGACAAAATTTCCCACAAAAAATGTCTCTTGATAAATTCTCTTAGAACCTCACGTTTCCCAGATAATTCAATAATTAATCAGAGAGAACTCCAAAAGGATCAATTCCTAAATTACTCTCACTTAATTATCTCAATTTATCTCCTAAACGAGTGACTTAATCCAAAAATCTCAAAAAACCTTTCTTGTAGCCTACAAAATTTCCTACAAAAAAGGTCTCTTGATATTTTCTCTTAAAATCCTCAGTTTCTCAGATAATCGTTACAAAAGTGACGAAAATGAAAGAGAGAAAATAATTAATTAGTGGTTTATTTTAATTGTTCAGAAATAATTGGTTATTCGAAACAAAGATGTAAACACTCGTCAAATAATCTTCGACTGTATTCAAACAATTAACTAATTGGATAAAAAAGATATCTGGGCCTCAAAAATGTCGAATGCTTGAAGGATGACACCAAACGCCAGCTATTGACACATTCTCACACCGACTCGAAGGTAAATCCACTCAAAAATCACGAATTACTGATTAAAATCATAAAATAATTAACCTCAACCGTGAAATCTTCCTCAATAATGCATTTAACTCTGGAATTATTCATTTTAGGAGAAAATATCAAAAGACCTTTTTTGATGCTGACAAAATTTCCCACAAAAAATGTCTCTTGATAAATTCTCTTAGAACCCCACGTTTCCCAGATAATTCAATAATTAATCAGAGGGAATTCCAACAGGACCAATTCCTAAATTACTCTCACTTAATTATCAATTTATCTCCTAATCGAGTGACTTAATCCGAAAATTTTAGAAGACCTTTTTTGTAGCCTACAAAATTTTCTACAAAGAAGGTCCTTTTTTTATATCCCCCTAAACCCCCTCCTTCTTCAGATAATCTCCCCCCAAACTGAAGGAACCCATCTAACTGCTTTGAAAATCTTTCAGAACCTCATCAACATCTCTATCATCACCACCACCAACACCATCATCATGCCCCGTACAAGCAGCCTCGTAAACGCAACTCATCCCTCTCCACCCATGAGGAGAGTGACATGCTGATAAAAGACTTTCAATCAACGTCAAGCAAAAGCTCGTCTTCGTAAAATGGACTCAGACTTCGACATGATGTTCAAAAGTTTTTCAAACCAAATGAGTAACTCTAAAATTCCCCCAGAGGCTCATAAATTGACACTTGGAGTTCTATCAAGATTCCTGGAGGATCAGGACCAGGACTACGACGATGTCTCATCAACCAGTGAAGACATTCCACCCTTAATTCCCCCCTCAACAGTCAAGAATTCAAAATCTCTGAAGAGACACACAGCAGCTTCTGTGGACGATGGATATGTTACAGAAAGTGGGATTGGTCAGGGAGGGTCTCAAGGGCTAACAAAGTCACATCAATGACCCAAAAGCCCAGAAATTCAAAATCATCATCCAGAACAACTGGGAGAGTTCAAAAATCGAGTGCATCGAGTGATAGAAGATCAAATTCACACTCGAGAGGGGTTTCCTCTAATATTCCTCAGTTGGATGCTGAGGCTCTCAGGCAACTGCAGATGTTGAAGGGACATATTGATAGGGTTATTGATACGCAGTAGTTTAGTTAATCAGTTTTAATTTGATTCGATGATGATAAATGGATTATTAATAGGTTTATGGATTTTTAGGAGATAAATTGATATTTTCTAAGAGTTTCGAGGATTGTAGGGGAGAGAGGAGTGAAGATGAGTGATGACTAATTATTTTTCAATTTTGTATTTTGTATTTTTGTCATTGTAATAAAGATGAATTCATTTTATAAATTTTTTGTTGAGTTTTTCATTTATTATTTAACAAATATCTCAGCAAAAATTGAATTTAAAGAAAAATCTCAAAAGACCTTTTTTGTAGAGAATGAAATTTAAACAAAAAAGGTCTGTTAACATTTTCATGTAAAACCACTAGTTCTCGAAATAATCGCAAAATAATGAATACGAAATTACAATTTTAGGATAATTTTTTTCAATTAAAAGGATTAAAATGATAAAACGATTGCAAAAACTCATAATCTATTGATTCATTTTTCCGATGAGTATTTATACGGAAATACAAAAATAAACAACGCAGACTTCTCGAAAATTCACAAAAATCGTATGACACAAAAAAAAATATTTTCCTCTCCAGCGCGGCCCACCAACTCCCCACGAGTAAAAAATCTTCTAACCTCATAACGACGGCCCAGGCAACATTTTTCCGTAATAATTCGCGCTTTGCCGAAGAGCAGTACGGAAGAAAGGATTCTCTTTATGGACTCATTTTGAAAAAACTACTGAAATCTTGAAAAAAAAACGAAAACGAAGTTTTCTTTTAAAAAAACGCCAAGTAACCATTTTTACGTGTATTTGATTATCTTCTGGGCATTTGAAAAAAAAAAAACAAATGGACTAAAAAGCGCCAAGTCAGATATACTTACGAGAAAAAAATTAGTAGAGGCAGGACCAAGGTACTTGGCGCGGTTGACAAGATGAAGACGACGAGGCTCTCAGTAAGTACTGCTAAAATTGAATTGATCGAATGATGCTCAGCAGTGATTTTGACAATAGAAAAAAACCGCGCCAAGTCCCTTGGTCCTGCCTCTACTAATTTTTTTCTCCTAAGTATATCTGACTTGGCGCTTTTTAGTCCATTTGTTTTTTTTTTTTCAAATGCCCAGAAGATAATCAAATACGCGTAAAAATGGTTACTTGGCGTTTTTTTAAAAGAAAACTTCGTTTTCGTTTTTTTTTCAAGATAATTAATAGACGAGAAACAATCTACGCATAATAGATGAGTGTATGTGCCATAAGAAGATGCATCACATGTTATTTTCATTGAATAGGGCTATTTCGTAAATTTTTTTTTTCGAAAAAAATTATGAAACTCGAAAATTGGATGAAAAATAGTAGATACGTATTTTTTAATTTTTGAAAAAAATTAAAAATTGAGAAAGCATAGCCAATTGAAATATGTCCACAGCTGTGACGTCACAATGGTTTGTATATGGGTGACGTCACAACTGTGAACTTTTTTAATCGCCTATAGCATGTCTATTTTTCATTATTTTTCAAAATGAAGAAATACGTGTCTAATATTTTCCATCCAATTTTCATATCCGACAATAAATTTTTTTCATGAAATATCTCCATTTTCATTGCCTCATTCACGCCTCTTATATTTTTTGCTTTTTCTCAGTACATTCCAAAAATGTAATGTCGGGACAGGACTTTTTGGCGCCGATTTTTTGGCACGACAACAACCCTGATTTCCATGCCGGCACCACACAGCGAGTGGCAGTAAGGCGCCAAAGTGGTCGGCGCCAAAAAGTCCCGTACCCCTGAAATGTGAGAACGATCCCTAATTTCGGTTATGAACAGTTTCTAAGTATTTCCTCACTTGGTAGACAAAATCCACAGCGATCGGAAATATTCGGAAAATTATCCCCTCTCTTATTTTAAGGTTGACGAAGTTTCCAGAAGGAGAAAATTTTTAACAGACATCGACGTTTTGGGTTCAGTTTGTGGACAGACACTAACGTGATACTCTCGTGTTACTCAAGTTGCAACTTGAGAGAACGCGATCGATTTATTTTACATGAATATACATATCAACATAAGTTAGTGAGTAATTAATTTCACATTTTATCTACCCTTGTATCTGTCTACAATTGCATACCCATCATTTGCTTTACAATACATATATCAAGTTTCACTCAGATTGTCTGATATATAACATTTTACATATTTTTCTATTAATTTGAGGGAAAAATTACCACTTTGAGTGAAAAAGCAGGAAAAAATGATCTAATAAATCGAGTCATGGTATGAGTGAGACACTCGTACAGTGAAAATCACTGATAACTATGAGACCCATACATTATATGTCGTCACCGTAGAATGAAAGGGGTGTAGATCACAAAACGTTGTTTTTTCGATTTCTCATCGCATTTTTGATCGAAAGTCTGTGAAAAAAAATGTCCTAACAAACAGGCGTAATTATCTTATACCTCTTTCATTCCTTTCGAAAATTAACATTCAGGCCCGGTTCACTATATGTGTTGTGCTCATAATAAAATGAAGGGGGGTATGTGCCTGAATTATGCCTGTCTGCGATTATTAATTCTTCACATAAACTGGAACAGCTGAAAAGGAAAGGGCGTAAGTGCTGGAGATACGTCCCTTCAGTGCTAATTCTTCGGATTTACGCCCATTTTTTTTAACTAAAATCCTACGGGAGAGGTAATATACTCCATTTTGGAGGTACAAAAAACATACATTCCTTCGTGAATACAGAAAAAAAAACTACAACAAAAACAAAAATATGGCACTCACTTTCCTTTCATTCTACAACGATGATGTCGATAAAGATAATGTATACAAATATGAGTTATTAAGACATCCCTGATGAAGCATTAAGTAATTTTCATGTTAATTGACATTCGGAATGTCTTCACCCCGGGGCAAATCGGAGATTGATGCGTACGAATTGACTATGTTGGAGAAATCGACTCCGTAAAATAAATTCCATGCATTTCATGAGGTGCAGAATGTCTAATAATACATTTATCCCAGAAACAAATGATTACTGGACAAAATGTCGAGAGACCTCCACATTTTACCATGAAAAAGAATCGATGAATCGTCCATGGATTATTCTCTCGACTCTCTATCAGGCTAATCTCATTCCAATGGAATCACTGAACTGCGTTTATACGTGGATTTGAAAATTGAGTCTTTTCCAAGATTAGAAATCCATCCCTTATCTCTCTCTCACCTTTCCCTCTCTTTCTCAATTTCCTCATTTTCAGATACTTCATTTATACCAAATAAACTGAGCTTTCAACGATTTCCTCTCTCGTGATTGAACTAATGCTTTTTTTTTCAATTGTAGCCGACATCTTAACCTTGAAGACCGACCATCATGTGTAGGCTCCAGTGCTTCATTTTCGTTGTACTCATTCAATGTACGATAAGTATAGGCCTCATCAGTACGCACCTCATAAATATAGAATTCAGACGTACGTCCTTTAGAGAATACTTAGACCAAAAATCAGGTTTAACGGCAGTTTTTACATGCAGCCAACCTTATGTTTGGCCATTGAAGCCTCTTGCTGTGGATGATTCAAGCATCAAAAAGACAATAGGTCTTGACTTAAAGAGATGTGAATTACCCGAAGGAGGAAAAATTGGAGACATCGCTGAAGGGATAATCGCTGATAATATCGAAACATTGACTGTGCATTTAACTCATAATTTAACATGGACGCTTGGTAGAGAAAAATTAGCGGAATTTAAAAACTTGAAGGTTCTGCAACTGCCGAAAGATAAATTGAAGAATGTAACTACTGATTTATTATATGATCTGAAAAATTTAAAAATTCTTAATCTCCAGGAGAATGATCTTCGTGAGTTGCCTACAGGATTTCTCAATTTGGATAATTTATTGGGACTTAACTTAGGGAGCAATAAACTTGATGTTATTGAGCCTAAGACGTTCGAAAAATTGGAGAAATTGAGGTACTTAAATTTACAGAATAATAAACTTGTGGAGATTAAACCGCACAGTTTCGATGCTCTCAAGTCACTGGACTGGATTGATATGAAAACGAACAATTTAGAAACACTGCCGGAAGATATTTTCGCTGAACTAAAGAATCTCACGGGGATTTACTTGTTGCAGAATAATTTCCGTCATAATTCACTGCCAGAAAAACTTTTCAAAAATAATAAGCTTTTGGAAATTATTTATTTTTCTGGAAATCAACAAAATCTGACGACTTTGCCTTTCAAGTTCTTCGGAAATTTGACCCAACTGATAGTGGTTAATATTGGGCAGAATAATATAGTCTATCTACCGGAGGATTTGTTTGAGAGAAATATTAAACTTCGCGATTTATCTATGACGTCGAATGATATTCAGGAGCTTCCACGACATATTTTCAAGGATTGCCAGAAGCTTCTCAAGATTAAATTGAGTTCTAATAAACTCAGGGAGTTACCTGATGGGATTTTCTCGATGCTCCATAAGCTGGAGGATCTGGACTTGTCGAATAATTATATAACAACCTTAAATGAGTAAGTTATAAGAATAATCTTGTTCATTTAGTAATTATGCAATTAAGCAGCGAAGTGGTGAAATAAGATGATTGACTCTGAATTCAGAGTGAGTTGCACTTGGCAAAAAAAAAATTCTAAATCCCATTGTAGCTCTCATTTTTCTCTATAAAAAGGTATGAGTCTTCATTGAAATTCAGAATGATGGTTCTAATGGTTGAATTTTTCTCTCTCATTTCATACAGAAATATTTTCCGTAATCTGACATCACTGAGAGTCCTGAACATGGAAAGAAACGGATTGAAAACAATTCATGACGATGCGTTCAAATATCTTGAAAACCTCCGAACCGTTAAATTTTCCTTCAACCAATTGACATTGAAATCAAATCGCAATGAGATGCTTTCATCTCATCCTCCTCGATCTCCGTTCCACTTTCGCAGTTCTATCAAAGAGCTACACTTATCGTCCAACAACATCTCAGAGATTTTCTCAGATTGGCGTATGGCTCCTCATCTCAGAACTTTGGATCTTAAACATAATAGTGTGAAGTCTTTAGACGTAAGTCCTATTCTGTTACATATGTAATCATCCATCCCAGTAACAAATTAGTTCAAAAGGAAATTTCACGAGAATTTGTTCATAGCTGAGATAATTCTCTATAAAAAATTTCTTAATATTTTCTCCGAAAATCACTCATTATCAAGATATTTAATAACATTTATCCTGTTATACATTCTACCGATTCACAACTGAATTTTTTTATAGTTCTCTTATAATCATTCAATATTTTTCCAGCTAAAGGACATGCTCTTCAGCTCCGAAGAACTCAACGTAGATCTCTCCTTCAATCGAATCGAAAGAATTTCCCTAGCTGTGGACGACGCACGCGTCGAAGAGGTCTCTCAAGAGTACTGGAAGGCTATCATTATATCTCTAGGAAATAATCCAATCAACTGTAACTGTTCCGTCGATGATCTTATCCGTTTCCATGAAAATCGCATGCCACGCTACGTCTACAACCACTTGAACCTGAACATGTCCAATTTAATATGTCAGAAACCGAGCCCGCTTATGAATAAACCTGTCAAGAGCTTGACATCAGAAAAATTTACATGTCGATTGGAAAACCTTGAAATCTACAATATAACTTGTCCACTAAAATGTGAATGCTGCTTATGGCGGGGAAAGCAAGAATATCTGGTCGATTGTTCCTACAAAAATCTCAAGGAGGCACCCAAATACCTAGAAAGCCCTCGAGGACTTCCAATTAACCTCAACTTGACCGGTAATTTCCTAACAAAAATGCCTTCAATGACACAAGATGGATACGATTCAGTTACAATTCTTTCTCTCTCCGAAAACAACATCACTGAAGTGCCATTGGATGCACTCTCCCAGAATCTGTCAGTGTTGAACCTGCACTCGAACAATTTGACTAGATTAGAAAGACCAGTATTAGAATTCTTGAAGAGATCCACAAAATTAAAGAAGCTAACTTTACAGATGAATCCCTGGGATTGCGATTGTGACTCAAAAGAATTCTTCAATTTTATACAACAAAAAAATGTGGACGTTCCAGAACTACAAGAAGTCCATTGTGGAAAATCTGATGCGCTAATCTTCAAAATGACATTGGAAGAAATGTGTATACCACCTATTACTGGAATTATTGGTATTGGTATTGGCGTTGCAGTACTTGGAATACTCACAGGAATAGCTGTAGCTCTATTTTATCATTTTCAACAAGAAATCAAAGTTTGGCTTTATGCAAAACAGTGGTGTTTATGGTTTGTCACTGAGGACGAGTTGGATAAGAATAAATTATACGATGCATTCGTTAGTTATTCCCACAAAGATGAAGACTTTGTCAAGGATTTGGTAGCGCGATTGGAAGAGGGAGATGAACATTTCAAATTATGTGTTCATTATCGTGATTGGTTACCTGGGGATTCGATACCAACGCAAATTGTTCAATCTATCGAAAACTCGAGACGAACAATCGTCGTGTTATCACAGAATTTCTTGAAAAGTGTCTGGAGCAAGATGGAATTTAAGATGGCGCATTATCAGGCACTGAGTGACGGTCGGGCTAGAGTGATCATAATTCGTTATGGAGAGATTGGACCTATCGATGAGCTTGATTCGGAACTCAAAGCATACTTGACTATGAATACCTATGTGAAATGGGGAGATCAATGGTTTTGGGAGAAGTTGAATTATGCACTTCCACATCCTCAAGGATCTATAGAGAAAAAGAGGAAGCAAACTGTATTTTCGACTCAGCATCCAACTATGGTCACTACTAATGATAACGGTAAAGTGATCGAAGATTATCAGGCTGGTTCCACCTCATCTGCTAATACACTGAAGGCCTCTGTCAGTGGGGAGAATGGGAATAGGAATTGTTTTATAAATGAGGCTTTGATTGAAGAAAGTTAATCGAGGTAAATGGTAATGGAAGTGTTGTATGCAATCATTATAAAGCAGTTATGATGAATGAATGGTTCATAGAGTTACGAATTCGTGATATTAATGCGGAGGACACATGAAAATCAACAAGTTTGAGAATGTTTCATGAAAAATTCACAAAAAATAAAACAAGAAAATACAATATTGTATAATAATAATCTGTTATTATTATATACTACTTGGAAATAAAATCGGGAAAAATTCGAAGAAAATTCATGAATTATCCAAATCACTTTATGAACGTTCCATATGAATTTCGAAACGATGTCATCATTTACCTTTTCCTCACCAAATACCTTAAGTCTTTTTCGAGATATTGAATAACACAGATTTTCGTACAAAGTTGAATATCTCCAGAACTAATTGTCCGATTGACCTGATTTTTAATAAGGAACATCGTATTCATAAGAAACACCTTTACGTCAAATTTCAAGTTAATATCTCCATTTTTGCACAAGTTTCAAAGTTACAAAGATTTTCTCTGAAAAACAGAAAAATGGTCATATCTCGAAAACTAAGCATGAACACGTTGCACGATTAAGATGGAGGATATCAAGACGAACATAAAAAAAAAAAAAATCCAATCGGTTGAGTATTTTTTATATTCACGTAAAAGGTTTAAAAAGAAATCGTCATTTCTCAAAAACTAAGGAACCGATCGAGCTGAAATTTGGCACAGAATGAGCCCTAACTAAGACTAACTTTTTAGCGTAATTTCATTTTTTTTAAAATTCTTTACCCTTGTAATTATTCATTTTTCAAATATAGAGGATAAAGGGTCCATTAACATTCGTACATGCGAATATGAGCTGAAAAAATCATTTTTTTTCCGTTTCAAACCATTCTACATAATTTCCAAACAAAATTAGGAAATGTGAAAATTGAACGATTGCAATGCTCTCATTCAGAAGTAATAGTAGGGTTCGCAAGAAGTGGAAAAAGAAATAATAATAATAATCATAACAATAATAAAAGAGAAACAAACAAAAAAAAAACGAAAAAGAATTTTTTTTTTATTTGATGTTTTCCTGGAAAAACTGGAGAACGACTGGAACATTTTTTTCCAAAATCCTTTCGGCTGTAAGTTGGATTAAGACGCTTCGATTGCGTCATTGACGACCTTGATCGCATCATCCGTTAACGAGATATCGTTGGAGAAAATTTTTGTCCACAGACGGACACCTTCACACACACACACACACACACACACACACACACACACACACACACACACACACACACACACACACACACACACACACACACACACACACACACACACACACACACACACACACACACACACACACACACACACACACACACACACACACACACACGCACACACACACACGCACACACACACACACACACACACACACACACACACACACACACACACACACACACACACACACACACACACACACACACACACACACACACACACACATACACACATACACACACGATCTTGAAAATTATCGGGGAGTGTTGTGTGACCTTGAAACGTGGAGATATGATGAACATTTGAATTTCGATTTTCGGGGTGATTACAATAACTTCCCTATCCCGGGAAGTTAATAAATTGGTCCCTCTCCTCTAATCGGTCTTCTTGGACATCTTTTGGACTACTGGGACAAATGGGTCACGGTTTCTTGATGGATTTCACTGGCTGATTGTAGAGCATCAAGTGTACGTTAATTGATTATGAGCATTATGTCCCTTCTTACACGCTGAGGCATCCCATATCTTCTCATATAAATTTACTTTTGTATTTCTAATTTTCCATTGTACCCCCCGGAGAGTAAAATATACGTTAAAATTACGCTTTTTTTCTTTTATACTTATCTTTTACGGGCTTATCGAAAAAAATGACCTCAAATTATATTAGAAACAAAAACCGACAGTAATGGTTGGGCGAGCGAGGTGTTGCTCCGACGGACATCCAAGCTAAGCAGCGTTGAGTCTGGTTAGTACTTGGATGGGTGGCCGTTTAGGAACACCGTCGCTCGTACCAAACATTGCTGAGCGGTAGGCACGGGTGTAGGGACCCAGTGTGCGCCTCTCGTCAGTGTGACAGAGGGGTACACTGGAGCTCTACATTATCGGCCGACTGTACTGGCTAAGGTTTCCATGGTTCCCTTAGTCCTCGGACAAATGCGGTACAGATTAGAAAAGTCGGCCCATGGGTTGCAAAAAAGAGAGGAAAGATAGGGTGGCAAGTGTAGGTCTCAAACCGAGTAGTTGCGTCGGTAAGACCAAAGGATAAAGAAATAATATATTAGAAACAAAAAGAAAGGATCGGAAAATAGCGGTGATCATGATTTCTAATGGAGATCCATTTGGAATTCATGGGTGGACAGTGGGAGAACGTTTCCAATAAAAAAAAATTTAAAACAATCGATTATGAAAATGTGCCGTCACTAATTTTTTGAAGATCCTATATGTGACCGTTTCATCTACACAAACGCGAAAATATCGTGTGGTAAATACCGCTGGACCACATCCGTAATTTGATTGCACGTATGAGTGCAAGAATGAAGAATCAGCCTTATACCCTAGCGTGAATTCGAATGTATCACTTGAAGTTTATATTGATGAGGGTTTTTACATGTATTTGTAATTCATCAGCTCAACGAGATAGATAGAAACAATTCGAAAAATAATCCCTTAAAGCTATTACTAATCTATTTTCCTTCTTTCATAGTAAAAGCGTTGTCAATTTGTCCTATATGATACCAAAATTTTTTTTACATCGAGTAAAAATAATTTTTAAAAATGATTTGGTATTACATACTTAAAAATGTATTCTTACTCATCAACGATACAACAGTAATGATTACACGGTTCAATTTGTTTTATAATTTTTCTCTGAGTGAGTCTGTTTCCTTTGGGGGAGAAAAATTATTTCAATTGTTGCATGATTGTGTCAGAAATATATTTCCGAAGCTCCCTCTCACTGGCAGTCATCACTGGCTCTCACTAGCAAATAATGTCCAACTTGTCTTAAATTAATCTTATTTTAAACTTTCAGTATAGTAAAATTGTCATGTATTAAAAAAAAAATGTTTTATTTAAAATTTTCTATAATGAATAACAATTTTTTTCCCCGTTGCAGTTTTTTTGCATGACAATTCGAATAGAATTTTCAATTTTTGGAAAAGGAAGAAAAGAGGAACAAGCAGGCGTAGAGGCCATGCGACTGAGGCTATGCAGCTGTAGATATGCGTTGCTTCCTTGCCATCAATAAATTGATGGTGAGCTTCCGGATGGTTTTTTAAATTGAACTGGTTCAGCTAGCCGAATAGTGAGAAGACACGTTACAATGAAAAAAATTCATACTACCAACGCATATTTATAATGAACAAAAAAATTAGTTCTTTTCAATTGGATAATTAACCCATTTTCGGAGTGTTTTATAGTCAAATAGATTTTTTCTATAGCTTTAGAATTTTTCCTCTACACATTGCAGGGGTTAAATATTTTTTGCAACTCGTTTTTATTATTAATGATAAATTATTCATGTGAGTGGAAAACGTGGCAACAGAGAAATTATTTTGGTTGTAGACGTTAGTAGTACTGACGTGCGCAGTGTTGATGTGCGCATCTGAGTTGCTCTCTCATTGGATGCGTTTGAATAGACCGCGCTTACCCCCATTCAGTTGGTTGTTACGACGTTGTCGCTATTCCGAGCTGCGCGCGCTGAAATTCTGATTTTTGCGAGTTTTTTAAAAATTTTGCTTAAACAATGCTCGCAATCGGAATGAAATTTTTTTCATATGTCCATTTATGAACATTTTACGCGTGTGCAAATTTTCGTGACATTGGCTGCATTTTTTCATTGCTTTTGAATTTTTTTTCTGAATTCCCATAAGACTCCGTGTTAAATAGCATTTTTTCGAAAATTCATAACATTTCATTTACGCTCGCGAAAAATTTGAAACTTTGCACACGGTTTTTAAAAAAATCAAAGAATGTGTCAAAAAATTTTGGGAATTTTGGCTGCATTTTTCAAACACTCTCTGACTGCACACTAACATCCTTAACAGCATATTTATAGAGAAACTATGGCTGGAATAACACACAAAAACATGCACCTGTTTTCAGTCAAACGCATATACCCCTCTAGCGCGGCCGTCGGGGGTAAAAAGGAGATGTTACGGTAAAATCGTATCGAAATCGAAATTATCGGAAAAAACTCGAAAGTCGAATGGTAAATAATATCGATATTGGTGATGACGTACATCCGGTAAATAAATGAAGGCACAGGCGCGCGAAGCGCGCACTAAACTCAGAAAACATATGCTAGTCCATATTATAAAAGGAGATGTTACGGGAAAATCGTATCGAACTCGAAAAGATCGAAAATATCTCGAAGGTCGAGTGGTGAATAATATCGATATTGGTGATGACGTACATCCGGTTTTTTTTGTTTGTTGTTGGGATGTTGGGAAAAAAATGGCCAGCTCTCATTTATTCATTGTGTATTGTGTAAAAAAAAAAAATGATAAATGTTGCTGGTTATTGAATTGACAGTTGTGACAAAAATAAATTCTCTGCAAATAAAATGGCAGGAAAAATATTTTTTTTTTTATTGTGAAAGTGGATGTTAGGAGTGAATATATTGTGAGTTTCTTTGTGGGATGGTGGGGAAAAAAATGGCCAGCTGTCATTCATTGTGTGTGAAAAATAATGGTGGTAAATTTTGTTGGTCATTGGATTCACATTTATGGCAATAATAAATTCTGCAAATAAAACGGCAGGAAAAATATTTTTTTTTTTTGTGAAAGTGAATGTTAGGAGTGAATATTGTGAGTTGTGTCATGTTTAATGATTAAAAAATTCTTATGTAAAAACTCCCTGAAATATTTTTTCTTCAATCAGTGTCTGAAAAATGAAAGACTAGATATTCATTCGCATTTTCGGAGTATTTGATTTCGATGACACTGAATCAATTTGTGAAATACTGAGAGTTTTTCTTTGCATTGAATTGACTGTGCGAGAGGTAATATCAGAACGTTCAACCTAGAAAAGAAACCCTGCGATCAACTGACCACACACGTAAGTGTAAGCATTATTATGGTTGTTTTTATTCATTGCCCAGAACAAAATTATCATTCTTTTTTCCTTAATTTTATTTCAGGCATTGCTGGTGTCTTTTTTCTATTTATTATTATTGAAAGGAGGGGAGAAAAAAATAATGATATACCACTGGAAAATGATATCATCACATAAGTGACAAAATAGATACATACAGGTATGTTTCAATTTATAAATTGTCATTGATCATTTATGAGATTAATTAGTTTCATTTCCTCTCATTTTCAGGGTGGCGAGATCATCACACAATACATACCCAGTGAAACATTATTACTGTGTGAAAATTTTTATGATAATAAACTCTGTATATTCTGATATTGTTGGGAAAAATCATGATATTCTTGTGAAATCAAATTGTGTGATGAGAAAAATCTTATAAACATGTGAAAAATCTGATTTAAATGTGAAAAACGTCATAAAAATGTGAAAATTTCGATGAAACTGTGAGAAAAAGTGAAATAAATCATTGATGCATATGGAAAAGACGCATGATGAGATAATTTTTATAAAAAAAATGTTTTCAGTTGTAATGAAATTGAATGAGAAAATATCCAAGTAATTGTTTGTGAGATTTGGAAGAGTAAATCGATGTTCATAATTTTTTTTTTAGTTTCGAACTATTAATTTTATTCATTTCTTCGTTAGATTGCATGTCCATAAATAATAACCAGAATCTACATAATGGATCCTCAAGAGTTTTCTCCGAGATCAAGCGAGGACACGAATCTCATGAAAAAAATGCCAAATGAAATTCCTACAAAAAACAAACTCCACAAGTCCAATTTCCTCGTACTCACATCATAAACACAGGGAATAATCAGGTAAAAATAAAAAGAATTGGGACAATTTACGTGAAAAAACCACCGATTCTATCTCAGATTGGGACATTGAATGATCCCAAAAATAATTCTCCCATAATATCTTCTCCTTTGAAAACCGATCAGAGAAATTCCCTATCCTCCTTATTGCAATCATCACACTCTTCAATTAACCAATCACAAAAATATTTTCAAATTCTTGAGCAGTCCAGGGAAATAGAGTCCTCAAGGGTAAGTAAGCTTCCTCCACCCATTGAGTCA
Source organism: Coelinius sp. EB29 (assembly GCA_035578325.1). Classification (NCBI taxonomy): domain Eukaryota; kingdom Metazoa; phylum Arthropoda; class Insecta; order Hymenoptera; family Braconidae; genus Coelinius; species Coelinius sp. EB29. The sequence continues at coordinate 1,441,002 of JAOZGT010000022.1, read as the reverse complement.
GTGAAAGATCCAAAAATACGAGTGTTGTCACATAAACTATCATTAGAAAAAGAATTCCCTCCTAACCACATCATAAACACAGGAAATAATCAAGCAAAAATAAATAGAATTGGGACAATTTACGTGAAAAAACCACCGATTATATCTCAGATTGTGAAATTGAATCCTAAAGATAATTCTCCGATAATATCTTCTCCTTTGAAAACCGACCAGAAAAATTCCCTATCCTCTTTACTACACTCATCACACTCTCCAATTAACGAATCACAAAAACATTTGGAAATTCCTTATCAGTCCAAGGAAACAAAGTCCTCAAGGGTAAGTAAACTTTCTCAACCTATTGAGTCAGTGAAATATCCAAAGAAACGAGCGTTATCACATAAACTATCATTAAAAGAGGATGGAAATTTGAGAATTGTCTCTGATCCATCAATTGACGATTCAAATAATTCGATACCTCATAAATTATCACGTCTAGGATGTTCAAGGAATATTGTCAGGAGTTCTACTGAAAATTCATCATCAACCTTTTCTTTAGAACAATCCAAAAGTCCCAAGAATCTCATCATACTCCCTGCAGTGAGTCCAAAATTGAAAGAGAATCATGTACAAATTCCTTTGAAAGCTCCTAATAATCAAATTAAAAAAAAGCCATTAAAATCATATGTATTAGAAAAAAATTCAAAGGGTTTTTTCAAAATTACTCTCAATTCACAATTGAAAAAATCTGGAAGCTATGAACCATGACAAGTCCATTAGTATTGATCATAGTAAGAAACTCGAAAGCACTCTGAGATATCATATTTTACCATCATGTTCAACCCGTAATTTGCCTCGTGATTCCTTCAATATTTTAGGAATGATTTCAAGTCAAAAAAATTCAACAGCAACTGAGGAAATTTTAGGATCCAGTGATAATATTACTATAAATGATAATAATACTTCCCCTATGAATATAGTAGTTTTGAATTCAGAAGACGTTGTCACTTCACGCACTGAAGCCATGCCTGCTGTGGAATGTATTGACAAAAAACGTCGCACTAGAACTGGAAGATTCTCTATCAAATCTTTTGACAATAAGGATCTGAATGAAATTGAAGAACATTATGGTGACCTTATGACAGAAATTTTTCAACATTGTAATGCCAAACATTTTCGATGTGAAATAGTAAGTAATAAAAGAAATTCATTCAACGAATGCTGTGAGCATGGTAAAGTCAAACTATTGCCATTACCTGAATTGCCACAAAATTTGAAACTTTATTCAACGGGACACACCCTAAATCCAATAAATTTTTTCAACGAATCAGATATTACAATAGTACTTTTTCTTTTGCTTCTTTTAATGCAAACCTCTTGAATTTTTCAAATCGTCGACCAGGGCCCTATTGTTTCAGAATTCACGGGCAGATTTACTATCAAATAAATACTTCATTATATCCAACAGGGAATGAATTACCAAGACATGGACAACTTTTTATTGTTGATTCAGTTGAAACAATCGATATCTTAAAAAATAATGATTCATCACTTGATAATGAAATTTTAGAGATAATCGATTCAACAATGCGCGAGAATAATCCATTCGTTGAATCCTACCAAATGATGCATGAAGAAATTCAGAGTCAAAAAGATCTTATGAGAAACTCGAATAATGTAGAATCTCCAGTAGAATTACAATTGAAATTTACTTCAAGATCTGAGTTAGATCGTAATCGTTATAATCCACAACGTTGTAATGAAGTGGCAGCCGTGTTTTCGACTACAGCAGATGGAGAAATACCTGAGACATATGTTACAATACGTGAGAAAAATACTAAAGAATTGCAAACAATTAGTTCTATGGATCAGTTAGTCTCGTGAAATCGTGATAGATTATAGGATTGAACTTGGTTACACAAGAAAGTTTTTGTTAAGCTGAATTAATTCGGTTTTTATTCAATAATGAAGATGCAAAGACTTCTTGCCGAGCGCGCGAAGCGCGCCTTGTAACGCTAGTCCATATTATAAAAGGAGATGATACGGTAAACTCGTATCGAAGTCGAAATTATCGAAAATATCTCGAAAGTCGAATGGTAAATAATATCGATATTGATGATGACGTACATCCGGTAAACAAATGAAGGCGCAGGCGCGCACTAACCTAATGCTAGTCCTATTAAAAATCAGCTTAATCGGACAATTGGTTCCGGAGATATTCAACTTTGTATATCGATCTTTTTACTAATATCTCGACCCCGACTCAATCGGTTTTCTTTTCTATCAAAATCTTCGTCTTGATGTTTTTTATATATCTAGTCTGAATCATTTACTTACCTAGTTCATACAAAGTTTTCGAGATATTAGATGAAACACATTTACAATAATGATACGCGAAAAGGATTGGAAGAACCATTCGGAAGCGTTCCATCAATTAATTGATGGCGAAAAAAAACGCACACGTAAAATTAAGAAACTCCACAACCGCAAATCTGTAGTGGCAAATCTCTAGCCGCATATCGCAGCCGCCTACTTGTTTGTTTATTCAAGGCACAGTTGATACAATATTACGAATAGTTGTTAACAATCCATTTCTCAGTGATCGATCCATTCATCACAAATATTTGTTAATAATGTATTCCTCAAGATTTATTGTCCTTCATGAATTTTTTAATAAATCTGCCACCCCAAATAATTTCAATCCCAACCCTTATGATTACAAAATATATAAAAAAATTAAGTCTATTCTTAATTTAAAAAAAAAATTCGTAAATACACTGGTTATTAGTATTTCAAGTCTAATGAATAATGTGAGGAAGATGTAGTTTCTATGTAAAATGTCCACGGTTTGATGAATTTCACATGAACGTTCATTTCTGGAAAATCTAAAAAATAGAGAATGAGAAAAAAATTATTGAATTTAAAAAACACAAAAATGGCTCTAATGTTGAATAATACTAAGGAATTCAACGAAGATATTTTGATTAAAACATGGTTTTTAAATAAAATTTATATGCATAAAAACTCTATGAATCCACATTCAATGAACAGATTAAATTGCATATCATTATTACGTGAGAAGGGATGATAATTATGTTTCTCTGCCTTCATCCTTACCTCTGCGGTAACAGTGTTGAGACTTTAATCCATCAATTAGAACGACAATGCTTTTTTTTACCTATTTTCCCTCAATCATATTCAATATCTTATTTTTCAATATCATAAAAATCTTTACGATTGTTGGAGAATACTTTAACATATCATACAAGTAAGAATCAATGTCCTTTTGTTTCGACAATCTCTCAAATATGTTATAAAGAAACAATCCGTTATAAACTGTGTGAAGAGGCACTGGATGATAAGGATATCTTAATATTGAATTCAAAATAAGAGAATTCCTCAAACAGCTGTGGAGCTGTGTGAATATATGAACGACAGTCCTCCAATCCTTGCCCGGAGGAGCGGCTTCAAAATGAGATACGAAGTATGGCGCTGCAGCAATGCATTCTTCTTTGGTGACTGAACTCAGGGCTCTCCTCAAACAAGAATCTCTCTTCAGTTGAAGATATGGTCTCGATTTGATATCTTCGTAATGCTGTCCATATTTTCTTGAAAACTCTTCCATCGATCTTATCACTCCAATTTTCTCATCAATTACCCCAAGTATCATACCGAGAATGACAGAAAACAGGTGAACTTTTGTACTTTGAGGTGAAACATCATGTCTCATCCAAAAAATTATTGTCGCTGTGTAGAGTCTCCAACAACTCGGGAGTTCCTGTAATGAAGCAATTCCCTCAATCCCAAGAACTCCATCGATAATTGTTTTTTTCTCAGGAAGCTTGAATTTGTCGATATCTCTGAAGTTGATCGACGATGTCTTCACTGTTATTTCTTCTCGAATAATCTCTTTATCTTTACCTCTGACAGTATATACCTCCAGAACATTTTTATCATTGTCACGTAGAGTGCACATTAAACTGTATATTGATGTCAATACAGAAAGACTGAAAATCCCAGTGGATGGATAATCAGGATTGTCTGTCAATGGTCTAAACAAAGCAGCTGAGAACATAAGATACTGAAGTGGACTACTACCTACTTTCCCCCTGGCAACATAATCAATGTACCACTCTGGAATCATTGTAATAAGGTTTTGTTCAGTGTATTGACAATTATCATCGAATGCCTCCACATTTTGCACCTCAACCCCTGGAAACATTGATGCCCTTTTATCATTTTCTTCCCTTATTTTTGCTATTACCTCTTCGGAGAGCCTCAAAGCACGAAAAGCCAGAGGTGAACAGACGCCAACTCCACGGATAAATTCCTCGATATCATCAGAAATCTTGGATCTGTGTTCCATGTCAACCCAATTGAGAAGTGCTCCAATAGCTGCATTCAACGATGAATAGTTACTCAGCCATTCCAATGTTTTCTCAATTCTTTTCTGATAATAGGTATTAATTTTACTGGAAAATTCTGCATCAATTCGTTCATTGAATGATTTCATTGTATCAGAATCGAGATGACTACGCCCATATTTATTCCCAAGAATAACTAGTGCAAGAGGTAATAAAGATTCATCAAGATCCTTGAATCTTCGACAAAAATTCCTCACACTGTACATTTCACAAGACAGGAAGAATTGTTTCGAGACTCCTTCTCCTCTGGCACGGAGAGTCAGATCTAATGTACTAGTGTTAATGAATTTCGTTGGATAGAGATAAAAATCCCCATCCTGGGATAAAATGGGACAATCAAGGGCTTTAGCAATAGCTGCCATCGTCTCATCAGCTTCTGTGAGGGTTTGTACAACTGGTATCCCGAGATTTCGTAGAACATGGATAAAAACCACATCAACAAGGTATGGAATAACGCAAGACTCTCCTGGCACCTCCCTCTCTACTATATCTTTGAATCTAGTGATATATTGTTCTTTGTTCAGAGCTTGTATACCGTCCAGAATGACAATTGGACGAATATTGCAGAGTTGAAGTGTCTCAAAAAAGTTTTTAATAGACTCGTGGAAAATGTCGTATTGACCACCCATTAACCCAAACTGTTTGTCAACTTTTTCATAGAGTTTGCAACACACGTTCTTTCCGTCAAGAACTAAATCTGTATTTTGTAGTTCGTATGATTTCAAACAACCCCAACAATTGTTGGTGATGTATGCGGTGAGTCCGCGAATTCCCATTATTATTTCTTTGTTGTTTCTTTCACAATTTCAGAAATATGTAGTCACTTTTTTTATTGGTTATGTCCACTGTTGTACCACCGTCGTAGAGTTGAATGTATGTATATCTACACATGGTACACATCTACTGAATTTTTGGACTTTTACTCGTTTACTTATCCACAACTGTACATATGCTCGGTTGTCTATATGATCGTAATGGCGTCATCATTTCAACTTCACTCGAGGTGAATTTGAAAGTATGACGCCATTACGATCTTTTGAGATTACAAGGATTTTCTCTGAAAAACAGAAAAATGGTCATATCTTGCAAACTAAACATGAACACTTGGCATACATGGGTTTTTTTTTTATATAGTGCTGCGAACTGAACGCAGCTGGCCTTTGATGTTAGTCATACAGCCATTGAATGGCATATATGGGTTGATTGAGATAGATGATGTCGAGACGAACATTTAAAAAAAATCCAATCGGTTGAGTACACTTCGAGATTTTCATGAAAAACGATTTAAAAAGAAGTCGTCATTTCATTTTCGGATAATCATCATCTGTTGATATCAGATATCTGTCAGTATATTACCATTAGTTGGTAATCTATCGATCAGTTTATTGATTAACAGTTGACCAATAGATGGCGCTTCATAAGAAATTTTCACATAATCACCCCCAAAATAAAACGACGGACGTGTCCACGTCAAAAAATCCAATCGGTTGAGTACTTTTCGAGATTTTCATGAGAAACGATTTAAAAAGAAATCGTCATTTCTCAAAAACTAATGATCTTGTCAAGTTGAAATTGGCCACAAAACTAGCACTATCTAAGAAAAATCTTTTACCAAAATTTTATATTTTTTGGAATTTTCTTACCCGTTTAATTATTCAATTTTCAGAAAGTAGCCTCGAAAAAAGTGCCGGTTAACATATGCATATGCGGATATTATCTAAGGACGTAATTGTTTTTCGTTTCAGACCAATCTACATCATTTCCAAGCAAAATTAGAAAATGTGAAAATTGAACCATTGCAATGCTCCCATTTGGATGCAAAAAAAATTTTTTTCATCTTCATCTCTGTGCTTATCATTCATTGACGCAGGATATGACATCCGGGAGTGTATGTTCTCAATTGTGGGCGGTGCAAAAAAAATTTTTCATCTCAACTCTACGCACAATTAACCGAAAGGAAATTTTAAAGTTAAAGTGTGAGCATTTTAAATTCACACGAGGTGAACTAAAACAGTTGAATAGGGGGGGGGAGGGCTCCGTTCACTCTTCCACAACTATACATATGCTCGGTTGTCTAAATGATCGTAATGGCGTCATCATTTCAACTTCACTCGAGGTGAATTTGAAAGTATGACGTCATTACGATCTTTTGAGATTACAAGGATTTTCTCTGAAAAATAGAAAAATGGTCATATCTTGAAAACTAAACATGAACACTTGGCATATATGGGTTGATTGAGATAGAAGATGTCAAGACGAACATTTAAATCACAATTTTTCCACAAATATTATTCCATAATTAATAAACCGACTAATTTAAATTTAATTAAATTGATTAATTAAAAATAAAATTTCTAATTGAGTGTAAAAATTGTAACATATCGTCAATTAAATGACATTCCACTTGAATTAATCAATGTTTATAATTATAAACATGAAAAGGGAATAAATAAACAAATTTATCAGAAAAATTATAATTTATTCAATATTGAAATTTACATTAACATGAAATTTCATAATAAATCATCTGACCTTATTATGAATATATTATTTACAAATCGTATAAAACAATTCTCTCTCTTCATCATTCTTCAGAACTTGTTCAGAAAATTTGAGTTTGAATTTTTTTTCAAGTGTTCGTCGCCGTTCCCCCTGTTCGACATAATATTTACCAGACTCTATAATATGTATTCTCTGATGATCCTTCAGTTCCTTGAACATGAGATTGCAAATAATTAAATTTTGCCTGTAGAAGATTTGGAAAAACGCCTCGCCCATCCCCTTACGATACCAACTAAATCTTCTGTAATAGATCCTCCAAATTCTTTCGAATGGTTCATATAACGTTTTATTGTCATCTTTAATTACGCTCCGACAACATAGCCCCATAGTATGAAAAAAATAGTTAAACCACTTTGCATCAAGAGTTTCGAACATACTTATCCAATCATCAATAAATAGAATTAATGGCAGTTCAAAAATATTACTAATCGGTCCAATCCCATATTCCAAATCAATGGGTATAGTACTAAACAGAGCCTCTACCTCAATTGTTCTCAATAAATACAATATGATATCATCAGTTACATCTGCAAAATAAGTTTTTTTTACCAATTTTACAAATTTCATATCATTTTTAAGATTATTGCGAAAATATTTGATGGCCGATACGGTCTGTCCCGATTCTGGAAAAATATCAGGACCATCATAACTATAATAACTGAACATGTCAATTAATATTGCCTCAGCATTAAATCTTTTTGTATCAATCTCATCATATATTCCAGGTTGATACATTTTTTTATTTGGCAAACGTCCGTAGATTTTTCGATACCAATAAATGGATAAACCCGAGGAGAATAATTTTTTACACTCTTTCCATTCAATTGTGTTGGAATATTTTATAATATCGTCTTCCATACAGTGAAGGCACAGTTGATTCCAAATTAAAAAATCTATAGTTTCTCGATTGCTGACGTAAGATTCTAATGTCTTTCTACCATCAATAAATCCAAGAGTATCTCGTTGAAGATGACTCATCAATTCGTATATTGTCTTTGACCAATATTGTTCTTTCAGTAGCAAGGGGGTCATTTCACCAGCCCAGGCCAACCAGTGTGTTGTGTTGATGATCATACAGAAAAGTACTTCAGGCAATAATAATGCATTCATTCTCATCTCAAGACATTCAATCATGTATTTGAACGGTGCTTCCTTGCAGTTCATCGTGTTCAATAGGAAACGGGCTTCCCAAGATACATTTTTCATAATTTCTTTATATTCTGGATCCCTCAATAATGTTTCAATGATTTTTAGGGTTGGCAGGTGTTGCAGTATAGGTGAAAACCGAAAAAGATTCTCGTCGATCGATATTTTTCTTCTTTTATTGGCTATTGACGTCATTATCTAGATAAATAAAAAGGAAAAGTATTCTGAATTAGATCGTCTGCAGAGAGAGAGAGAGAGAGAGAGAGAGAGAGAGAGAGAGAGAGTTCAGTAACACTTTAATATTGATTATTGACGAATGTGGCTTTATTATTCGAGGTGAAGGCAAGAATTATAATCACATTCGTCAGTAAATACTTTACGGGCTACATACGTAATTTTATGTTACTAATGTCGCGGATCCCGCGGTTAATTAAACAAAAGTAAAGGAAATGTCGGTATGGAAAAGAAAAATCAATACGGTAATGTAAGGAGAGGAAGGGGGACTCCAGGGATTCCACCAAAAAGGCGTTAAGGGGAAACATCAGATCACAAAAGAAGAGAAATGCCCCTCCCTTCCCCTTCACACCACCACATTCAACGGTTCCCGCCAAAATGCCACATACGTACCCTAGGTATGAGATCCGGAGGGAGAATCGAGGCAAACATTGTGAGGACAAACTGGGGGACACTGATTGGTGGAACCAATCCCTTCTTTTCTCTCTTTCTCCATTTGGACCCTATGAAAGACGGTCGTAAAACGCTACCGGAAACTCCAGGAGTATGGAAAACCCAAAGAGCCAAAAAAGGAAACAGGGAACCACAATAATATAAGGGGTAGTGTATTCCCCGAACAGCCATAGAAATATAATCTAACAAACGCCAGGAAGAAATGCTTGTTACAATAAATTACCGAACAAGTAAGGTGAAGAAAATTGAACCGCGGATGGATCTGTCTCTTGCAAAGACGGACAGCTGTTCTCCCACGGAGTAAGTTCCCAGGAAAATCAAAGAAAGGGACCTTGGGACCAAAAAGGTAGACAATACCACCCCCTCCCGCTTAACAATAATAAACAACATGACCGAATCTTTGATGTGTAACACCGTGTAGAAACTCTATTGATATTGCGGCACATGAACCTCACAGAACTCAACAATACTACGGGATTACCGGAAATTATAATTGGTCAAAGGCTATAAATTAAAGAGACTTCCTGGCTAACAGCACGGGTGACAGGGAAGTCAGTCCGGTCCCTGGTAACACTTAATCAATAGAAATGCGAAATTATAGCAAGAAAGAACCTTATTTTTAGTGCTTTGTTAGAAAGAGAAAACGCGCATGGAGGGATTATCCTATCTTTGCCCATAGCACGGAGAGAGTGAGAACGTGCCCTGAGAACCTTATTTTTAGTACTTTGCTAAAAAGAGAAAACCCGCATGAAGGGATTATCCTATCTTTGCCCATAGCACGGAGAGAGTGAGAACGTGCCCTGCGCGCGCCGCAATAAGGCTCCGTAAAACAGATCGGACCCTGGTAACACGTCACCAATGGAAATACGAAAAATTACGGGAAAGATTTTGAGGAGAACCTTTTTTTATTACTTTGCTAAAGAAAGAAAACCGGCATGGAGGGATTATCCTATCTTTTACCATAGCACCGAGAGAGAGAACCTAAAATCATATATAAGGGAGGACGCAACCCTTAGCCAGTCAGTCAAAATTTTCAACAAGCACAGATTACATCGTGACTCTGTCCGTCACTCACCAGAAATCAGAACATCTCTCCGTACAAGAGAGTCAGGTACTAAGTCATTTAACTCTTCAACTCCTTCATAAGAGTTTACATCTTGGTACGGCAGTACCAAGTCTGGTAACGAGGTTTCACTTGGGTGATTCGCTCTAAAAAATACCTCGACGAGTCACAGAAAGTCTACAACTCCCGTTGTGGGGGGTTTTTGCACCAAAACCTCTCACGAGGCGTCACTGAACTGGCTCTTTCTGCAATTATAAACGCCAGTGTTTTCATCCTGCTGTTTCTCATGCGAACGTTGCTGACCATCACCCTGATTTTCGCAATCATTTGGTTCTACATCAAAATCCAGTCCGAGCTGGCCATCCGCCACGCCATTGAAACCTGGGGACGTAATTCTACTCTACACAAGTAAAAACCTGCAGCTGAGGTCATCCACCTGTCATAACCCAGTCTACAACCGACTCTTTGGGGTCTGCACCCCGCTGACACCTCCGGCGCTCCGGCCCTACTACAAAAGACACCTGTATCGGTACCTGCCCCCAGCTTCCAGAGTCGTCATACCTGGGTGATTCACCCTAGATTCTCCTACCAACTACTGTAAGTTAATTTTAGAGATCAAACTAGACCTAATTATTATTTTTCCTCTATTCCTTCCATTTTTTCCCTTTCGGTTTTATCTCGAACGGTGTGTGTATTTCATTTCCTCGGTAAATAAATTAATTTTATAAAGTGTGTAAATTTATCTCTTTGCCTTCGTTATTTTTTCTCTCTTTACTGTGACGTTGTGGCTCCATTTACGTACTTTAGTACCTAATCCCACGCAACCTGTTCCCTACTACTGAAGAAATCCACATCCCTATTCTCTTGGTTTCTTCCTGTTGTAACTAGTTACGGTCCGATCAGCTCTGAGGTCCCCTTAAGGTTGGTTAAAATTAAATAAAAATGTCTCAAAAACCGTAACACTAGGTTTGAAAACCAAACCAAGTGAGGTTAGAATCGCAGTTGCATCCATAGATATACTATAATATCTATGGTTTTATCGAGTTCAATACCTTTTATCTCTTGTTCTGCAGGCAGTTCTCCACAGAGACCTTGGGCGTCGAAATTATTAATTTGCGGCTAAATTTTTATTCTGATTGAACGGGGGTGGGATCTTTAGAGACCTCAACTCTACTTTCAAATTCAACGAGACAGTGAAGCGCGCTGCGCGCGCTGTGAGTGTTGATTTTCACTTATTCAAATTTCTCAGGTGAAAACTAACCAACTTCATACCTATTGCCATTGACCAATGAGGAATCAGTCTTACGCGTTTCGAGATATTTCGACTCTAATGATGTTCATTTACGTGTATGTACTTTCTTAAATAGGAACCTAATGAATTACCACTGCACCAATGCGCAACCATGCTCTAATATAGAAAGAAAGTGAATAAATGATAAGTTTAAACAAACAAAAAATCATTTCCTGATAAACATTATGCAATTAAATTTTCTGATAGAAATAAATATACTCCATAATGATGAATATCAATGATTGAACTGATTATTGTTTTTTGGGGATTTCTGAGTATTTAACTGAGATTAAGGAGAAACTAAATGCTGAAAACGGTGATGAAATTATTTTCTATTATTTTGTTATTGATATCATTATCTTTCATTTATCCAAAAATTCATTGAATGAAGATTCATCTTTCTCAGCATTTAGTTTCTCCTCAACCTCAGTTGAATACTCAAACAATCTGTTATGTCTTACCGTTTCCCACTATGAGGATAGGTGGCACCAGTTATTATTTTTGCGCCAACTTCGCATGTGGATCCGTTAGCCGCTAAAGCCCTGAAGAGCACTCCATCGATGTTGATTTTATTTGAATGATAATTATTGGGAAAAAGGAGGTTTTTGAATATTTAATAATTCAACACAAGTGCTTAAGAGAGCATATTGACAATTTATTAATTAACTGAACTTTTAACTTTTAACTTTTCACTACAAAACACTTTGAACTCCAATTAGGTTTTAACAATTAAACTCGAAGAGAGAAGCAGAAGGCTCTGGGTACAACTGAATAATCCTTCAACTCTACAACTCCAAACTTGGAGAGTAACTGGATGAGACTTCGATAAATTTCGTCTCTGGTTAGCTTGGGAAAGCGTCCATGAGGTGTCAACTAATTTCAAGAAAAGAGGGGGTTCGACAAATCATATGCGAGCAAATTCCTCAAATGTCGAGGGGCGGTGGTCAGTGAGGGTACCGAGGAGGGGTTGGTACTCTCGGTACATCTCGGTACGTCTCGTTACATCTGGGGAATGGCCCAGGGACCAGACATGTCGAAATTTGAACTATGGCCACCATTGAATGGACATCTTGGGGGAAAGGCCCAGAGCCCAGACATCTAGACTCGAACTGTGGGTGACCATACGACCCAAAGGGATTAAATCATAAAGTGGAATATCTATATATGACAAAACTACTGTTATAATTTTGGAGACTGAAAATGCATTTTATGGCGGTCACGGATTAACCACGAAGAGAAATAGGTTAAGAAGAAAATGACGAAGAAAAGGGAATAATTTATGATGGTCGAAACTAAAATTGAAAGAAGAAATGAGGGTTGAATAGAATTTTCAAGAATCCTGCAAAAACTTATAGTTTTATAATGGTTTGGGGCACAGTCCCAAGGTAATACAATTGATTGGGGGATGGGCTCAAGCAAAGTTTAATCTGGTCGAAGAATTCCAAGAATATTTAGAATCGTGGGATAAGAATTTACTCTGGAAAAATCGACAATGAAATAGAGGACAATGAAATAACGGAACCTCATGAGCGCCTGAAACATTCCTAGAATCATAACTAAAATATAATTCAAATTATTTTAGAAAAATATTCACTTATTTTATCTCTATTATTACTAATTATTCTCAATTAAATTCATGTCTGAAAATATGACCTCAACAATCATGTTCTAATTCTCGAGCAATTTCCAGTATCTTTGTGACTGTATTTTTCACAAGAATTGCTTGGCCCATTCTGCTGCCCTCACTCTGAAATCCGAATTGGAAAAGGAAAGGTTGAAAGAAAAAAATTCCACGTTTTTTCCAGTAAGGCAAAACCCAACTACACCAATGTTCAATTCCAACCAGGGTTGCCAGACTTGGCGCTTTGGCGCCAAATTGGCGGTATCGCCTACTGCCTTGGCGGTCAGATTTTTTGATTGGCGCCTTGGCGCAATTTTGGCGACTTTAAATTTTGAGGTCTTTATTTTTTTTAGTAAGGAAAACCCAGTGATTTCGAGATTCATCCATCAGACACTCACCGTGAGAATTCTGGAGCCTTTATAATATCGTTGCCTCTGTTACGTAGGTAACTAGCATTATATAGAATCCCTAGGCACATCGCCATTTTTACTAGAATAAGATACCAAATTTAAATTTAAAATATGCAGTTATTCTATACCTCAAGATGATTTAAAAACCCACATATGAAATGTGTAAATTAGTTGAAATAGGGGAATAGATTAAAATTTGCAAATGTATTATAATTGTTATGGGTTTTTATGTCTGTATAGATTCTCCGAAGGTCTGAACATTCATGAGGTTCCCATTAGTTTAATAACCAACAGCTGCACTTTTCCAATCAATTGTTCGTAGTTTACTTTACAATAGTCACTTTACAATTTAACCCTCTGCCCTAGTGACTCAGACACTCACCATGGGGTCTTGTTTCACAGTTAATTATGAATGAAATGCGGATGGAGCATTGGAGAAAATGAATTCCTGATATTTAATGAAATGAAAACAAGGGAAAACTACACGTCAAGTAGATACCGTCTACGATTGCTTGTTGTGACATCATCGATGGAAGTCCATGGCCTTCTCCTAAGGCCGATGTGGAATCACTTAAATTGAGGCTATCATCAATTTCAAAAGGACGAAATTGAGGTGTCATCACGGAGTCATTGACTTTGTCCCTCTCCTCGGTATGGGAAGCAGTCGGGATCTCCTCATTATCTACAACCCACGAAAAAAAAATATCAGAAACCTTCAGGGAGATGCTGAGATGGTCATCATGAGTAGATTCATCTAGAGGATTATTTCAATAACAAACAAGTATTCATCGTGATTAAAGACGAAAAAATCTGGAACGATAAGGGGGAACTGAGATAATAGATAGAAAATTATGATTCCAGAAACTCCTGTGGCTTGACTCGAGACGGAACGTGATTAGCCACATGATTCTATGATTATTTGATTAAGAAAGTGACAAGCTTTGGAAATCAACAGTATTATGATATGCAAGCTGGTGTTGAAATCAGATAATTTGGGGAAAAATGTAAAAAATGGGAACCATAATGGTGACATTACCAGTCTTCGTCGTGCTCATGCTGGCGTCAAAAAACACGAAAAAAATCAATAATTCATCGAACAATGAATAATAGACGAGAGGTGAGAAGTCGAGACTCCTGACGTACGAAATTTTCTGTGAATAATCAAGAATTCCAATTGCTAATGATTAATCTTTATAAAAGACTTGGAGGTCATCATGAGCAGATTTTTTTTAGGGATTATTTCAATAACAAACGGAAATTTATCGCAATAAAAGGCGGAAAAATTTAAAAAAATATGAGAGAACTGAGCTAATAGATAAAAAATTATAATTCCAGAAACTCCTGGGGCTTAACTCGCAATGGAGCCTGATTAGCCACATGGTTTTACGATTATTTCATTGGAGAACGGACCAACATCAGCAAACGACAGGATTATGATTTGGAAGCTGTTGTCGAAATCATATAATTTGGGAAGAAATGTAAAAAATGGGAAACATAATTGTGACATTACCAGTCTTTGTCGTACGAAATCGAAGGATATGTGTGTGTATTTGGGTGTGTGTGTATGTGTGTAGCCGTGGGTCTTCCAGTGACCCAAAATTTAGTACAACTATTTCTCGTGAACGAATGATGCGGTCGAGATCTTTAATGACGCAATTGAAGCGTCTTCCTTCAACACAAAGTTGGAAAGATTTTTGAAAAAATTGGTCCAGTCGTTCTCCAGCTGTTCCAGAAAAATATGCTGAAAAATTGATTGTTCAAATTGTATATTGGGGGATGAAAACCGGGAAGTTTTTGTTGTGAACCTCAATGGTTCGCTCCCAATTTAATGCACCAACGTTCGGAAGCGAGCTAGTGGGCGACCAACAATATTGCGTAGACCAACCGCACCCCTAGTTAGACTTCCCCTATAGGCTAGCTTAAACTTTTTTTTCCAATTTTTATACTTAACTCTTGTCATTTGACCAAGAGCATCCTCCCTTAGTCCCGTTATTACTTTATGTCACTTGGCTCGATGAACCGCGATTCTAACCTCGCTTCTTTCGGTTAGATCGTGGTTTTCGAGCCTCATGACATAAAATATTATATTTTCATCCTAATGATATAATGTACTATCTAGGAAGCACGACTTATTTTGCCTTCGAAGGACAAGCATGTTTTCGTTAAAATTTTTGAAACTCCAGTAGTCTTGGGGTCAGATCCAACGTGTGAAATTCAAATACAGCACACGGTAACTATATCAATATAATTTTTTTTTTTTTTTTATTCTATCAATATAATTTCGACTTTCATTGTTTACTCTTAATATATGTTCTCAATTTTCATATTGCCAGAGGATTTCACCGCTACATGCACAAATACTAACTAGCCCAATAGGTATTGTGATCACGAGATGATCAGGGGCCAGTCGTATCTATGTATATCAATGGCGTGAGTAATGTATAATTGCCTTGAAACGATTCAGACCGGACATTAATGCTCTGAATTGTTAGATAAGTTGTGAATTCGATGACAATGAGAGCAATAATCAGAGATAAAATTTCAGAAAAAGATGAAGAAAGATCATCGACTGTGTATCGTCTACACTTCTACATTGAGGTTCGGCAAAGTCAAAGCACGTTTGGAGATCGATAGTGATGCAACAGAAGCCGTTTCTGAAAATTTAAAAATTGTGGCTGACAAGTTTCCATTGGCTTGCTGTGGAGAGTGTAAGAAATTCCGTGTACCACTTGCACCCCCTCCTTCAACACCATATCCTCAGAATTATGACTTTCCACGTCGTGCTAGGAAACGTCATTTGAATGAATCACAATCCAGTGAACTATCGGATGAACCTGTAATGAAGAGAATAAACTGCCAATTGTGAAATCACTTACTGTCGTAAACAAAAATATAATATTGAAAATCAAATATGTAGTTTTAAAATTGGGAAAATAATAAAAAATCCGGGGTTAGATTTAATGTAAGAAGATTAATGGTTTTCTTCATGGCATGTCCCGTTGCATAAGTGATCCTGATTAATATCATAAAATGAGTAATTCGATGGACTTGTCAACTCTGCCTCAGAGTTCTCAAAAGGATTGTTAATAACTCTTGCTTGAGGCAACGCCGAGAGAGCTGTGACATTATTTTCTATACTTCTGTACAGCTCACCATCAGTTATCTGAGTCTCAGTCAACTGCAGCAGTTTCAGATTCAGGGACCTTAACCAGACGTGTGAAAATGAGCAGTTAATTGATGATTTTTGCTTCAGAGAACGTCGAGAATGCTCCGATAACTTTCTTTCATACCTCTCTACAGCTCACCATTAATTATCTGAGTCTCATTCAATCGCAACTGTCTCAGATTCCGGGAGCATAAACGGACGTGTAGAAATAAACAGTTAATCAATATTTGTTGCACGAAAGAATGTCGGGAGTGCTCTGACATTCTTTTCTATACTTCTATACAGCTCACCATCAATTATCTGAGTCTCGGTCAATCGCAGCTCTTTTTGATTCAAGGAGCGTAAACGAACGTGTGGAAATGAGCAGTTAATTGATGATACTTTTCTTACATACTTCTCTTAATCGAAGAACTGGCTAATCACACCTCCAAGTCGTCATGGCAATGTTCTGGATTCTGGAAGCTCCCACATCCAGCTAATTAATAATTAGATCAGACGCTAATGAACTTTGCCCTCGATTTTCTTTCATGAATTATCACTACTCCGAATGCGAAATTCCGATTCAGATCTTTCGTAGACAACGTCAATGAGCAATGTATTCCATCCTCGAGATAGTTTATGAATGCAAGTAAATTCCATGACATTTTACACTTAGAGCTCGCCATTTTTTAGTACTACCGACGCTTTACAGGAAATTGTGTGATATTTATCAAGGGTATTTTTTATTATTTTTAGTAGTTCACGTACTTTTGGAAGGAATATTCGCATGAAAGTTCTATTTTTTACCTCCGTCGACCGCACATTGAGTTTGAATTTCCCGGGGAAAACCTTGCCAATGGCGCCAGCAATCAACAGGTGGCACTGCTTCCCATAAATTAGAAGTTTGATGTTGATTATTCTGTGTCTAAGTGAAAGTCGAAAGTTCCTTCAATTATTTAAGAAGAAAAAGCATGAGATACATTGTCAGCTGATTCCATCTCCAGCAGCTGCTTGACTATATAGGTAATCATAGATGCATTAAAGATTGGTTCGTAATAAATTGCTTTCTTCTCGAACGATCGAATGGCAATTCTAACCCCATTTCGCGCAATGGAATCACGCTTTTGACGCACTTAAACACCAAATATCACATTATCGAGTCTATTCATCAATATTTCATTGATTATTCGATTAAAAATTACCTATATTGATAGATTTCGTATTCATTTATGCGAAATTCCATCACCAGTTACGGATAATTGGAACCATAACTCGCCTACTGATCATACGGGCTCAGACATTTTCTTCTATACTTCTCTGCAGCTTACTATCAATTATCTGAGTCTCGGTCAATCGCCACTGTTTTAGATTCCGAGACCATAACGGAAGATGTAAAAATCGGCAGTTAATCAATATTTTTCGCACAAGAAAACGGAAGTGCTCTGACATTTTTTCCTATCCTTCTATACAGCTCACCATTAATTATCTGAGTCTCGGTCAATTGCAGCTGTCTTAGATTCAGGGACCATAACGGAAGGTGTAAAACTTGGCAGTTAATTAATATTTTTCGCACAAGAAAACGTCGGGAGACCTCTGGTATTTTTTTCTATACTTCTATACAGCTCACTATTAATTATCTGAGTTTCAGTCAATCGCAGCTGTTTTAGATTCAGGGAACATAACCTGACGTCTAGGAATAAGCAGTTAATTCATAAGTCTCACTGTAGACAACGTCGAGAGAGTTCTGATAATTTTTTTTCATACCTCTCTACAGCTCATCATTAATGATCTGAGTCTCAGTCAATCGCCGCTGATTGAGATTCAGCGACGACAACGAAGCGTGTAATGATGAGCAGTTAATATTCCAATTTCTGCTTTAGAAAACGTCAACAGTTTTCTGATGATTTTATTCACAATTCTCTACGGCTCACTATCAATTTTCTGAGTCTCATTCAATCGCCAAAATAATCTCAGAATGATAAGAAACCAATCACGATAACCATAACCCATTTCTTCCCATTCTCAGCTTCTGGCACATAGGAGCTGTCGCCTACTTGTTTCTCTTTTCTGTCCGCAGATCTCAGACAGTTCTTCACACTTGTTTCAAGATGCCCCTCGGAAGAATTGACCATCGGTCGCAATACTATTTACTCAATCGCATGTTTTGTCACTTCGTCAGTTTGTTGGTGTTTTTCAATCCCGACTCGATAAACAAATCAGGTTTGAATATTCTAAAACCACTGGCTGATAGGCTGAGGAGACTTTTCACGCATGAGCTGGTGTACGGAGCAGCACTTCATGGCAATGCGGAAAACATTACGGAAAAGTGGCTTGAGTCTACTAAGAATTGGTTTTTGAGTCACGAGTTAACGGACTTACAAAACCGATTACGAGAACATTGTGAACATTGTCCTCGATGCCAGACTGTACTGCAGAATCCGTTCAGTGAAGTCGCATTTAGTGAGAACATCGAGGAAAAAAATAGAACTAAAACCCGGAAAATTTTGAGGAAATTTATTGCTGAGAGCGATGAATATCCCATCTGCTATGAAATCAGATATAGCGAGAAAGTCAGGAGCACATTTAAGCTATTTTTGCGACAATGTGAGATGCGAGAATTGGGGGAACAAGACGAATTCCCAAAATGTTATGTGCAGTCTGCGCTCGCGCCACTCAAAGAGGAAGTGATGATAGGAGACGATTTAGCGAAAATCAACGAAGAAGTGCAATCTGGAAGATTTCTTGGTGACGATGCCACATCCCCAGAGGACGACACAGAGGTCGACTCAGAGGACGACTCCGATCATTTACCCCGTAAAAGGAAGAAAATTTCAACGAGGGAAAAACGCCGTTCCAAGAAAAAGCCGCAAATCAAGGAGGGGATGTCGAAGACGCCTGGAATGCGCAAAACAGGTGAGTCCATGAAATATAAACACTTTTGCAACTGAATCAATGTGAGGGATCATACCAAAACCCCAAGGACTTCCCGTATTTTTTCTTTTTTTCGCTTAATTATCTGGATGGAGCCAAAAAAAGCATATTACTGTTGAAGCCAGCTTCTGATGAAATTGTAATTGAGATGAAATAATCATAGATATCCTTGATGGATGATGTATCATGACAATTTAAACGCCAGAAGTCATAAGAATCATAAATATCTGTCGATTATCTGAATCGACAAAATCTTTCGAACCTTTTAAGCTATCCTTATGAGATCGATTCTTGTTTTCAAGTGAGAAAATCACAGGAGAATTGAATTGCTATAATGGAAGTCATCGTCGGGTGTCTTCTCCTCGTTAGTTATCTGAATCGACTGAACGTCCTGATCATTTTTCCTAGTTTCATTAGTGGAGGCTACCTTTCCAAGATACCGATATAATTAGGCTGGATGAAGTTTTGATGACCTTCTATTCTCCTAACAATTTTGATCGAGGTGCAAATTACTTCTCCTCATGGCTGACCATGGATTTCCCATCTACTCGGACAGATATCAATGGTTAGAATGCACTCTCATAGACAATTCTCTCTCTGCAGGTGAAAAGGTTCAGGCTACTTCTTCTTCGCCTCCTCGACGTTCGCGTAGAAAGACGGCAGTCATTCGGAGCACCGTCAAGCGCAACCCCGACGACAATATCTCCAACACCAGCACCAACACGAAATCTGGTAAGTCACAATTATGGTTTTCATTTTTTACATTTTTCCACAAATTATCTCATTTCAACACCAGTTTGCATATCATGATACTGTTGATTTCTGAAGCTCGTTACTTTCTCAATCAAATAATCATGAAATTATGTCGCTCATCACGTTCCATTTTGAGTCAAGCCACAGGAGTTTCTGGAATCATAATTTTCTATCTATTATCTCAGTTCTGCCATATTGTTTGAGATTTTTCCGCATTTTATCGCGATAAGTTCCTGTTTTTCATTAAAATAATCTCTGGAAAAGATCTACTTATGATGAACTTCAAGTCTTCCATGAAGACTAATCATCAGCAATTGGAATTCTTGATTATCCACGGAAAATTTCGTACGTCAGGAGTCTCGACTTCTCACCTCTCGTCTATTATTCATTGTTCGATGAATTATTGATTTTTTTCGTGTTTTTTGACGCCGGCATGTTCAACACGAAATCTGGTAAGTCACAATTATTATTCCCATCTTTTCACCTTTTTCCACAAATTATCTCATTTCAACACCAGTTTGCATATCATGATACTGTTGATTTCTGAAGCTCGTTACTTTCTCAATCAAATAATCATGAAATTATGTCGCTCATCACGTTCCATTTTGAGTCAAGCCACAGGAGTTTCTGGAATCATAATTTTCTATCTATTATCTCAGTTCTGCCATATTGTTTGAGATTTTTCCGCATTTTATCGCGATAAGTTCCTGTTTTTCATTAAAATAATCTCTGGAAAAGATCTACTTATGATGAACTTCAAGTCTTCCATGAAGACTAATCATCAGCAATTGGAATTCTTGATTATCCACGGAAAATTTCGTACGTCAGGAGTCTCGACTTCTCACCTCTCGTCTATTATTCATTGTTCGATGAATTATTGACTTTTTTCGTGTTTCTCCATATACATTGAGTAATAAAATGGAACATTTTAGATGTTGTTCTGTATCCATGAATCATATGAGTTCCGAGAGATTGTGCGATTATGATCTGTAAGGGATCTTCCTCCAGTTTTCCACCGGGGGAATAATCCCAAACTACTCTTTACCCATTCCTCATATCGCTACGATTTGGGCGCCAGCTAGATTTTATCCGGAAAACCTAACTAAACCGGCCTCCAGGGAAAACTCGTCACCTGGAGGACTTCTCGGGGACGGGACCCACGGATGCCACGCTAGCATCAGTATTTCACGGTAGAGGGGCGAGGTCCACCATGTTAGGAGTGCTTCCGCTCGCTCATCGAGGCTGTTTTCACGTCCTCAACAGCGAATACGGAGAGAATTCTTCTCTCAACCGACTAATAGTCTCGTGTACTTCGCCTTCGAGTTATTTCTACCCGATCAGCGCACTTACGCACTCGGCGTTATCACTAACGGCGAGTGGCCTTGACCGATTTGCGAATCCTTCTAACCCCTCGGGGCCCGGAATGTGGAGGCACGTGTAGCGAAGACCCTGCCAGAGACACTGTTAACTCCCGATCTACACGCTCACGCGGTTTCCCTCCACATCCGGTAACAGCAATATCATCGCGAGTCAGATTCCCCCAGCTACTTTGACCGGGAGGCGAATGCGACGAAGGCCCAGCCAGAGACACTGTTAACTCCCGACCTACACGTCCACTCCAACACCCAATCGTTTCGCCGGAAGATCCGAAGCCCGGCCACGTAGCATTCCACGCGACCGGAAACCAGCGCTATTCTCTATTCGGGAGATGCAGGAGCATCTCCCTCTGCTCGCCTCCCCGCTCGATGCGAGGTGACGCCTTCCGATAACTCGCCAGTCATCCCTATGTTCCGCTCTGTACGAGCGCCCGTTCTGAACTAACCAGAAATCTCCCAGGGCTTAACTTCCCAGTCTAGGCTTCTCATTCCAGTACCACTCGAGCTACGTTCTCTCGACGTGGACCAGCCTGATTGGCCCGACATCAATCTCCTCGGAGAAGGGGAAGCGGCAGTTCTTACACCTGCCCGTCCGTCCCTAGGCTAAGTCTGCGGAGCCTTTAACACAGCACAGTTGGGAAGCCTGTACGTCGGCCCTATTCTACCCAACCACAACTGCACAAATGCTAAATTAGCGATAGCATACCAAAACGGTCACTTTGGAGAGTGGGAAGCTCAATCCACCCGAACTGGCGTATCCCCTCTCCTCCATGATCTATTCACCGTCAGTCGAGCCTTGTTCGGCTGACGTCAGATGCCACCTCCTGTCTCTCTCTCTCCCAACTCTACTCACTCATCCACTTTCAAGGTGTTTTCTACACGTAACGAGAAAAATCTCGTTACACACCTCCCTCCATAGGAGAGGTTTCGACCCGAAACCTGCCGGTTCAGGACGAATTCTCCTCGTCTTCTGTCTCTGATCCTTCAACCAGAGGGTCTTCCAAGGCTTCCTTATAGGGTTTCATATCCCCTATAGCTACGCCTTTGGGATTACGACCAGCCATGTCAGAAACTTCGTAGAAGTTTCTGGAGTACTTTTTGGTCACTACGAAAGGTCCACTGAACGGTTTGTTCAGGGCTGCTGACCGATGCTTCGCAGCACTTGACAGCTCGTGGTTGCGAGCTAATACTAACTCGCCGACCTCATACTCGCCTTGTCTACGACGCAAGTTATAGGCCTGCGCCTGTCTATCATTAGCTTCCGCTAATGCGTGGCGAAACGCCAACCTCAAGGTATCGTGACGCTTCATGCGCTCGATCCATGCTTCCGTAGGAGTCTCTTCGACTTCTACGTCTCCCTCTAGCTTTCGCTTCAGCGAATTCGCCGGCTCTGGCTCTCTACCAAAATTGGCGAAAGCGGGCGTGGCTTTCAGAGAGCTGTGTTGGGCCGTATTGTATGCAAATCGAAATGCATCCAAGTGACAGTCCCAATCGCGGTGATCTGAGTCTACATACGCTCGTATCATCGCCTTCAGCGAGCGATTGACCCTTTCAGTAGGGTTCGCTTGCGGGTGATACGGCGGCGTTGTCCGATGCTTCATGTTCGTAGAAGCAACCAAGGCTTTCATGTCTCGGTTTACGAACTCTGTACCATTATCGGTCAGCAATTCTCGAGGAGCTCCCCATCGATAGATGATTGTCTCCTCTATTGCCTTCCGAATCGCCGCACCAGTTGCTTTTCGCAGTGGGCGTACTTCGATCCACTTCGTGAAGAAGTCTTGGATCACTAGGATATACACGAATCCTGCTTTACTGCGTGTAAAGGGACCCATGATATCCGCCGAGATTCTCGACCAGGGTTTCTCGATGGCTCGAGGCCCCATTAAGCCGATCGGCGCTCTCTGTTGCACTTTGCAACGCTGACACTCGAGACATGTACTTACGTACGACGTCACGTCCTCAAACATCGCTGGCCAATAGTACTGGTTGGCCAAGCGTTGGCAGGTCTTATCGACACCTTGGTGTCCGGCCTGGGGCAAATCGTGACACTCTCGAATAGCGTCCCGTCTCAATTCTCTGGGGAGGACTAATTTCCACTCATCCAGGTCTTCGTTGTTTACCGATGCCAGGGCTTTTGGCTTCGAATGATACAACAGTCCCTCCGAGAGTTTCCAAGTAGGAAATTTCTCGGGCATTCTTTCTACATCTCGGCAGCGTCGTAGATACCACTTATCTCGGGTATCTACGGCAGCGTGGAGTAGCTCTCTCGCGCCTTCAGGTGCTCTGGAGAGAGCATCCGGCACGTGGTGCAATGCACCCTTTCTGTGTACGATTTTATAATCATACTCCATCAGTCTGAGATTCCATCTGGCTAGACGGCCAGTGGGATCCTTCAAATTATGAAGCCATCTCAGACTGCTGTGATCCGTGATTACCGTGAAAGGGTAGCCCTCCAGGTAACAACGGAATTTCATTATTGCCCAGACTACCGCGAGGCATTCCTGCTCCGTTACGGTGTATTTTGTCTCGGGCCCTGTTAGCGAACGGCTGGCGTACGCTATCACTCGCTCTTGACCGTCTATCACTTGCGTGAGAACGGCGCCGAGCCCTACACTGCTCGCGTCCGTTTGCAGGGTAAACGGCAGCGAGAAATCTGGACACGCAAGCGTTGGAGCTGACGTCAGGTGCTTTTTCAGCGCCTCGAAAGCCACTTGCTGCTCTTCGCCCCATACCCAAGGTTGGTTATTCTTGGTTAGGCGCGTCAGTGGTTGAGCCACTGTAGCAAACTCTGGTATGAATCGTCGGTACCAGGAGGCCATCCCGAGGAAACGGCGAATCTGTTTCAGATTCTTGGGTTCCGGGAACTCTACTACTGCCGACGTCTTGTCGGGATCGACCTGTAGTCCTTCGCTATTCACGACAAATCCGAGGTATTTCACTTCGGACCGACAGAATACGCTCTTCTCACGGTTTATGGTTAAACCATGGTCCCTCAGCTTGTCGAGGACTCTTCCCAACCACGTAAGGTGTTCTTCGAACGTACTTGAAACGATAATGATATCGTCCAAGTAGACGAAGACGTGTGGGTACATCTCTGGACCAATTAACTTGTCCAACGCTCTCTGGAATGTTGCGGGGGCGTTCGTCAAGCCGTACGGCATACGCTCGAACTGGAAAAACCCCCTTCCAGGCACTGTAAATGCAGTGATCTCTTTTGACTCTTCGGTCAACGGTATTTGCCAGTAGGCAGCGCTCAAATCCAACGTCGTAATATAATTGGCTTGTCTTAGCTCGTCTAAGATGCCAGTCATATTCGCGACCGGGTAGGCGTCCTTTTTGGTCACCTCATTTACCCGTCGGAAGTCGATACAGAATCGATACTTCCCGTTGGCCTTCTTCACCATGACGACTGGGCTATTCCAGTCGCTCTCTGATGGCTTGATGATCCCATCTCGGAGCATATCATCAACTTCCTTCCACATCAACAATTTTAGGTGATGGGAGGACTGTCTGACCCTTTGGCGGATCGGCTCATGGCCCTCCACATCAATTTTGTGTGGGGCCAGTTTTGAAATCGGCGGGCTTCCCTCGACGACCGGAATTTTTGCGTCCAGAAGTCTCTGAAGCCGCTCTTTCTGTTCTTCTCCAGGTGTTCTCAAGCCATTGCACACGGTTAAGTGGCAGGCTCTTTCCACCGGCACAAACTGGAAGGTGACTTCCGGCTGATCTCGAAAGAACCAGGATTGGCCAAAGAAATCGATGACCATTCGAGCTTCTCTCAAGAAATCTAGTCCGAGGATGAAGTCTTCGGACAGCGAGGCCATCCAAAGTGTTTCCACCTTGACTGCTCTTCCCTCCACTACTAGCGACAGTTTGGAGGATTCTTTCACCACTTCTAGTTGGCTGTTCGCCACTAGAACTCTTCTGGGTGGTATTCTCTTCGCGTTAATGCCCAGTGAGCTTAATAACTCGATCCCCGCTTCTCCAGCGAAGGTACGAGATGCTCCTGAGTCCACTAGTCCGCGGATCTTCTTCCCGTGGATATCGATTTCCACGTGGAATGCAAACGTCTTGCCCTCCTTCATCGCCTGTTTGATAAACTCCTCTGTGGAAGTTATCTCAGGCGAGGACAACGCTACTGGATCGTCTGTGCGGTCCAAGGAAGGTTTTACCTTTCCTTTTTCCTCCTGAGACGTTGCTCTCTCAGTTCCCGCGGTTTCCACCTTCGTGGCCACTGTCTTCTCAGCCTCCAGGATTTTTACTTCCTTTTCGACTGTTCCTACCGTCCCTAGGGTTTCTATATCCCCCGGGACGGGCTCTTCCGGGCTTAGCGGCGGCGTAGGCTGCACCTCGTCGCTTACGCTGCCGCTTTCCCGTTTCCCGGACTGCATTTTGGGCAATCCGGGGTGTTTACCCCTTTTCGACCACACCTGTAACAGAACACCGTTCTGGGTTCTGTGCAGACCCGCCAGGAGTGATCGGCCTTGTCACAATTGTGACACTTCAGTGGTTTAAACCACTGGACACCAGGTCCAGCGCGGCCTGGACCACCACCCCTCCCTAGAGGAGTACTACGCCTCTGCAAGGCGTGTACTACCTCTAACTCATCGACGAAATACATCTCGCATTCGTCGTTCTCTTCAGCCTCTTCCTCCTCCTGTTGTAAGGCTCTTACGGCCTGTTTCGGAGTCACTTTGGGCTGTGTCTTCGAGCTTTTGTATGCAAAGCTCGGGCATAAGGCATCCTCCGGTCTCGGTGGAGGTTGCCATGTTCTCGCGCTGGCGATGTTCTTCTCTTGTCGAAGAGCATGCTTCTCCAGCGTCCTCAGGCTCATTCCCTCTTGAAGGGTCAGTCCTGTCTTGTATTTGGGGAGCATATTACGATAAACGTAGCTCACCCTTTTTGCCTCTGACCACCTGGGTTTCGTTCGGCCAAACAATCCTTTCATGTTTGCCACGAACGTCCCCACGGGCTCATCAGCGCCTTGTCGGCGACTCGCTATCTCCTCGTGTAAGGCGACCTGGTAATCCAGTTCGCCAAAACGTTCTCGGAAAGCGATTTTCGCTTCCTCCCAGGAGAATAACTCTTCCTCCCTGTACCAGGTGAGGGCTGCCCCTGTCAGGCAACCTCTCAAAACCCCTAACAGGTCGGCTTCTCTGATGTTTAACGTCTGTAAAACATCGTCTACCGTGGACAGGAAGTCCTCCACGTCTTCTTCCGGGGTTCCTGAGAAGGAAACGCCCCATTTCTTTAAAGCCTCGAGGGCTTTCTGCGTCGGCAGGGGGCGCCGGCCACGGTGGTGGCGGCTGCTGCCGTGGCTCTCGTCTGAGGATTCTTCCGCTCGCGTTTCCAGCGAGCGGAATCCTCGCTCTCTCTCGTCGAGGCCTCCTCCGTACCCTCTTCGGGTCTCGGAGTGCTCAAAAACTTCCAGGGGTTCCCTTCTTCGGGGCTGCGACGCGCCCCGTTCCCCGTGGAGGTTACCTCTTAGCCCTCTCGGGGCTACTTCTTGGGAGGGGGTTGCCGACGGGCCTATTCGGCCTCGTAACTCCCTCTCCAGCTTCTGGACTGCCGCCAGTAGCTCCACCGGAGTTGGGGTTGCCTCCGTTACTTTCACCTCCGGTATTCCCAGAGGTGTCACTTCACCGCTGGCATTTTTACTGCCCTTGGTGCTTCCTTTCTTGCTGCCCGGTGGCCTGCCTCTCCTTTTTACCAGAGATGCGGCCCCTAGCACGCCTGATGCAAGAATTTGCTCCTCCAACTGTCTCGCTTGTTCAGCGAACGTCCTCAAAGCTGCTTGCCCAGCAGCTTCGTCCGTGTGGCTTTCCATCCCTTGGGGCCTCACCGCGCCGGTTCCCCCTGGGATGGGTGTCTTCGGTAGTTCGTAATCACTCTCTCTGGGAGTGATCACGGTTTTACCGTCCTTCGGGGGGGTTTTCTGTCCAGAACCCTCCCCTCCATCCTTCTTCGAATCCTTCTCGGATTCGTCTCCACTTTGGGTCGGCATTTCGCTTTCCTGGCGGACGTTCGGGGAGCTCGATGTTTGCACACCGGTGGCTTCACCGTAAGAGGCCTTCTCTGCGTTCTGCAGCGCCTTTTATACTCTTTTCGAGGGAGTGGGGGCTACCCCCTCTCGCTCGCCTCACACTAGTCGCCGCTAGTGGCGCCCTCTTTGCTGGGGAACATCCCCTGCCTAGGATTATTCTACTCGCCATTGATCTAGTCTCGTGTGACTAGTGGCGCTCTCTCTGAATTGAAAGAATTTCAATTCTCTCAATTCTGGCGGTACTATTCAAATTTTCTAAAAATTCGAATTTTCTCCGCCTCTTTTCACCTCTCGGCTTTTGTATAGCCTCCTGGTGCCCTCTGAATTGAAAGAATTTCAATTCTCTCAATTCTGGCGGTCTTATTCAAATTTTTCTAAAAATTCGAATTTTCTCCGCCTCTTTTCACCTCTCGGCTTTTGTATAGCCTCCTGGTGCCCTCTGAATTGAAAGAATTTCAATTCTCTCAATCCTGGCGGATTTATTCAAATTTTCTAAAAATTCGAATTTTCTCCGCCTCTTTTCACCTCTCGGCTTTTGTATAGCCTCCTGGTGCCCTCTGAATTGAAAGAATTTCAATTCTCTCAATTCTGGCGGATTTATTCAAATTTTCTAAAAATTCGAATTTTCTCCGCCTCTTTTCACCTCTCGGCTTTTGTATAGCCTCCTGGTGTTCTCTGAATTGAAAGAATTTCAATTCTCTCAATTCTGGCGGATTTATTCAAATTTTCTAAAAATTCGAATTTTCTCCGCCTCTTTTCACCTCTCGGCTTTTGTATAGCCTCCTGGTGTTCTCTGAATTGAAAGAATTTCAATTCTCTCAATTCTGGCGGATTTATTCAAATTTTTTGAATTTGAATTTTTCCGCCTCTTCTACTTCTCAACTTTTGGGTGAGAAGTACCTTCTCGTACGACAACGGGGCGCCACTGTATGGTTCCCGCGTCGCCAAGTAGTCCAGCAGTCGGTAATTTGGTTTCCGCCTTTACCGACCGTCTTACCGACGGTTAGCCGCGGTGGGTACCTTCGGGGAGACGCCAGATGGCGCCTACTACCCGTTATCTTCACTCTCGCCTAATGGCGTCTCTGAGGCTACGGCTTCTCCTTCGCCACGTGGCGTGGCCGAAACCGTGGTCTCCCCATTCTCAACAAATAAAAATTCGTTGAGCCCCTCTGGTGAGTTTAAAGATTTAAACTCACCTCTTTGGGCTTCCTCGGCGGTCTGCACCACCTTCTGCACCAGCTGCTCCAGGGTTTTATCACCCTGCACTCTGTCACCACTGTCCATTACGGCACGTGTGCACTTTAATTTTCGCGAGCGAAAAATTTCCACGTCTAGTTCGCTAGGCGTCCAAAACGGAAAAGAACGCTCTCGCGTACCGTAGGTCAGGTTATGGGTGTCACAGAGTGGGGGTAATTACGGCGAATCGACAATTTGATCGATCGCCGCCGGTGGTCCCACCTGTGGGCCATCCCGACCTTGCCCCAATTCGCCAATTTTCGGCGCCTCATTTGAATAAATCTAGCACGGGCACGTGCCAGATTGAT
This sequence comes from Coelinius sp. EB29, assembly GCA_035578325.1. Taxonomy (NCBI): domain Eukaryota; kingdom Metazoa; phylum Arthropoda; class Insecta; order Hymenoptera; family Braconidae; genus Coelinius; species Coelinius sp. EB29. Next base: position 1,412,027 of record JAOZGT010000022.1, on the reverse strand, counting down.
TCCAGCCACGCGCCGCGAGCCGGTGGCCGGCACGTGGCGCTCTCTCCTGTACTGAGCTCTCACTCGCTCCCTGCCTTACCGGCCAAGGAGGGTAACTGCTCGGCTGTCGCCGAATTCTTTTGAATTTCCATTTTTTACCGGGTTTCTGGCCCAGGTACTTTTCCTTTCTCCCTCGAGAGAGGAAAACTCCCCACACTCGAGATGGCTCCCCCTCGGGTGGCGAGGGCGCCTGTGACGAGTCTGCGGGGGGGTTCCTCGCCCCGACGGGAAAAGTTTTCTCTCTCAAATGCCCGTTCTCTCTCGAAAACCGACATTTTGAGGCCTTTTGGGGAAGAGAGTGACCTCCTCCCCCCTTCTTTCGAGTGTTTCCACTCTCTCTCATTTCCGTGGGAGCAAAATACTTCCCGCGCTCAAGGTCATTTCCCCTCGGGTGGCGAGAAAATGCCCTTCGAGCCGCCGAGAAAATTCCCCTCTCAGCGGAGAATGATTTACTGTCAAATTTTTGTTTCTCTCTCGAGAAAAGAGATCTGCCTTATCGGGATCAAGAATAATTTTTCTTTTCCCCGCACATGTGTCCCCCATGGGCACTCACTCTCGCCATTTCTGACGTCACTTTCACTCCTATATGGCATGGCCCCACGTTGGGCGCCATTTTGTAAGGGATTTTCCTCCAGTTTTCCACCGGGGGAATAATCCCAAACTACTCTTTACCCATTCCTCATATCGCTACGATTTGGGCGCCAGCTAGATTTTATCCGGAAAACCTAACTAAACCGGCCTCCAGGGAAAACTCGTCACCTGGAGGACTTCTCGGGGACGGGACCCACGGATGCCACGCTAGCATCAGTATTTCACGGTAGAGGGGCGAGGTCCACCATGTTAGGAGTGCTTCCGCTCGCTCATCGAGGCTGTTTTCACGTCCTCAACAGCGAATACGGAGAGAATTCTTCTCTCAACCGACTAATAGTCTCGTGTACTTCGCCTTCGAGTTATTTCTACCCGATCAGCGCACTTACGCACTCGGCGTTATCACTAACGGCGAGTGGCCTTGACCGATTTGCGAATCCTTCTAACCCCTCGGGGCCCGGAATGTGGAGGCACGTGTAGCGAAGACCCTGCCAGAGACACTGTTAACTCCCGATCTACACGCTCACGCGGTTTCCCTCCACATCCGGTAACAGCAATATCATCGCGAGTCAGATTCCCCCAGCTACTTTGACCGGGAGGCGAATGCGACGAAGGCCCAGCCAGAGACACTGTTAACTCCCGACCTACACGTCCACTCCAACACCCAATCGTTTCGCCGGAAGATCCGAAGCCCGGCCACGTAGCATTCCACGCGACCGGAAACCAGCGCTATTCTCTATTCGGGAGATGCAGGAGCATCTCCCTCTGCTCGCCTCCCCGCTCGATGCGAGGTGACGCCTTCCGATAACTCGCCAGTCATCCCTATGTTCCGCTCTGTACGAGCGCCCGTTCTGAACTAACCAGAAATCTCCCAGGGCTTAACTTCCCAGTCTAGGCTTCTCATTCCAGTACCACTCGAGCTACGTTCTCTCGACGTGGACCAGCCTGATTGGCCCGACATCAATCTCCTCGGAGAAGGGGAAGCGGCAGTTCTTACACCTGCCCGTCCGTCCCTAGGCTAAGTCTGCGGAGCCTTTAACACAGCACAGTTGGGAAGCCTGTACGTCGGCCCTATTCTACCCAACCACAACTGCACAAATGCTAAATTAGCGATAGCATACCAAAACGGTCACTTTGGAGAGTGGGAAGCTCAATCCACCCGAACTGGCGTATCCCCTCTCCTCCATGATCTATTCACCGTCAGTCGAGCCTTGTTCGGCTGACGTCAGATGCCACCTCCTGTCTCTCTCTCTCCCAACTCTACTCACTCATCCACTTTCAAGGTGTTTTCTACACGTAACGAGAAAAATCTCGTTACAGATCATAAATTATCGTTACACAATTAGAGTTTTTCCTTGCCCGAAGTTCGTCAATGTTCCAATTGAATATTCATGAATTCATTAGGCTAATAATGTTCCATGACGATTCGAACGGAATGTCAACAGAATAATTTTCTAAGTTGGATAAATAATTTCTCATGGTTTGATAGAAAACAAGCAAAACGGATACTCAAGTTTGTCCACCGATCAAATATCAATGTTTAGAATGCACTTTCATGGACATTTTTCTCTCTTCAGCTGGACCCTGTCTGAACCCAGACATGAAGAAGGGCACACCTCCTCACCCTGGTTCCACTCACCCCCCTGAAGAGCGGGAGCAGACCTCTGGTCAACAGAGCACCAGCAGCAAGGCCCAGGTCGATGGCGACGCCGTTGGTGACGTGACCAACACGAAGTCTAGTAAGTCACAATTATGGTTTTCATTTTTTACATTTTTCCACAAATTATCTCATTTCAACACCAGTTTGCATATCATGAGACTGTTGATTTCTAAAGCTCGTTACTTTCCCAATCAAATAATCATAGAATTATGTCGCTCATCACGTTCCATCTCGAGTCAAGCCACAGGGGTTTCTCGAATCATAATTTTCTATCTATTATTCTGATCGAGGTGCAAATAACGTAGTAGTGAACATGTTAAGGACAAGTAATGAGAGCGAATTAAAAACCGAATACTTACTGGCAAATTACTTCTCCTCATGGCTGACCATGGATTTCCCATCTACTCGAACAGATATCAATGGTTAGGATACACTCTCATAGACAATTCTCTCTCTGCAGGTGAAAAGGTTCAGGCTCCATCTTTGCCGCCTTCACGACATCTGCGTAGAAAGATGTCAGTCATTCAGAGCACCGCCAAAGTCAACCCCAATGGCAATGTCTCCAACACCAGCACCAGCACCAGCACCAGCACCAGCACCAGCACCAGCACAAATGGTAATGTCACAATTATTATTCCCATCTTTTCACCTTTTTCTTCAAATTATCTGATTTTAACATCAGCTTGCAGATCGTAATACTGTTGATTTCTGAAGTTTGTCACGTTCTCAATCAAATAATCATAGAATCATAAAGCTAATCACGTTCCATTGCGGGTTAAGCCACAGGAGTTTCTGGAATCATAATTTTTTATCTATTATCTCAGTTCTCCCATATTGTTTTAGATTTTTTCGCCTCTTATCGCAATGCGTTTCTGTTTATTATTGAAATAATCCCTAGAATAAATCTACTCATAATGACCATCTCAGCATCTCTCCGGAGGTTTCTGATATTTTTTTTTTTTTGTGGGTTATAGATAATGAGGAGATACCGTCTTCTTCCCAAACCGAGGAGAGCGACATAGTCAATCACTCCACGATGACACCTTCATTTATTCCCTCGGACGTTGATGATAGCTTCGTTCCGGGGGATCCCACATTGGACTCATCTACCTCAGTACAAAGTTATGGAGTTCCACAGACGATTTCACTAGCACAGATTATGGATGGTATTAACTTCACGTGTAATTTTCCCTTTTTTTCATGTCATTAAATAATAGGAATGCATTTTCTCCAATGCTCCATCCGCATTTCATTTATAATTAACTGGGCATGCAATTGCACGGAAGTGGTTGGCGGATAAACGTCCTCGGGAAAAAATCCCCGGAATAATCATGCCAGGAAAAAAAATCCCACAGAAATGAAGTGCGTGGAAAAAAAAGACCGGGTGAAAACCATACAATGAATATTTTTCAACTTACCTCTTCAGTCCGTTCCTGATCTTCCAGGAAGTCTCCATAAATCTCATGGGGAACAGCGTGTGACCCTGGTTGATCAGCCTTGATACTGGGGTTGGAACCATCAACTGTGTGTTCCCTGACAAGTACACGCTGGAGTTTCATCTGTGACGAGCCCTTCATTATGCGAAATCTCTCTGTGGGTGTTAAAACAACAGACTCTACGATTCTTATTCCTTTCTTCGACCTAGCTCGTATAGTTTTCTTGTGACTTTCCTGGTCCTCAATTCCCTTCGCCTCCAAGGACTTGCGACGGTTTGTGCTGGTGCTGGTGCTGGTGTTGGAGACATTGCCATTGGGGTTGACTTTGGCGGTGCTCTGAATGACTGACATCTTTCTACGCAAATGTCGTGAAGGCGGCAAAGATGGAGCCTGAACCTTTTCACCTGCAGAGAGAGAATTGTCTATGAGAGTGTATCCTAACCATTGATATCTGTTCGAGTAGATGGGAAATCCATGGTCAGCCATGAGGAGAAGTAATTTGCCAGTAAGTATTCGGTTTTTAATTCGCTCTCATTACTTGTCCTTAACATGTTCACTACTACGTTATTTGCACCTCGATCAGAATAATAGATAGAAAATTATGATTCGAGAAACCCCTGTGGCTTGACTCGAGATGGAACGTGATGAGCGACATAATTCTATGATTATTTGATTGGGAAAGTAACGAGCTTTAGAAATCAACAGTCTCATGATATGCAAACTGGTGTTGAAATGAGATAATTTGTGGAAAAATGTAAAAAATGAAAACCATAATTGTGACTTACTAGACTTCGTGTTGGTCACGTCACCAACGGCGTCGCCATCGACCTGGGCCTTGCTGCTGGTGCTCTGTTGACCAGAGGTCTGCTCCCGCTCTTCAGGGGGGTGAGTGGAACCAGGGTGAGGAGGTGTGCCCTTCTTCGTGTCTGGGTTCAGACAGGGTCCAGCTGAAGAGAGAAAAATGTCCATGAAAGTGCATTCTAAACATTGATATTTGATCGGTGGACAAACTTGAGTATCCGTTTTGCTTGTTTTCTATCAAACCATGAGAAATTATTTATCCAACTTAGAAAATTATTCTGTTGACATTCCGTTCGAATCGTCATGGAACATTATTAGCCTAATGAATTCATGAATATTCAATTGGAACATTGACGAACTTCGGGCAAGGAAAAACTCTAATTGTGTAACGATAATTTATGATCATAATCGCACAATCTCTCGGAACTCATATGATTCATGGATACAGAACAACATCTAAAATGTTCCATTTTATTACTCAATGTATATGGAGAAACACGAAAAAAGTCAATAATTCATCGAACAATGAATAATAGACGAGAGGTGAGAAGTCGAGACTCCTGACGTACGAAATTTTCCGTGGATAATCAAGAATTCCAATTGCTGATGATTAGTCTTCATGGAAGACTTGAAGTTCATCATAAGTAGATCTTTTCCAGAGATTATTTTAATGAAAAACAGGAACTTATCGCGATAAAATGCGGAAAAATCTCAAACAATATGGCAGAACTGAGATAATAGATAGAAAATTATGATTCCAGAAACTCCTGTGGCTTGACTCAAAATGGAACGTGATGAGCGACATAATTTCATGATTATTTGATTGAGAAAGTAACGAGCTTCAGAAATCAACAGTATCATGATATGCAAACTGGTGTTGAAATGAGATAATTTGTGGAAAAAGGTGAAAAGATGGGAATAATAATTGTGACTTACCAGATTTCGTGTTGAACATGCCGGCGTCAAAAAACACGAAAAAAATCAATAATTCATCGAACAATGAATAATAGACGAGAGGTGAGAAGTCGAGACTCCTGACGTACGAAATTTTCCGTGGATAATCAAGAATTCCAATTGCTGATGATTAGTCTTCATGGAAGACTTGAAGTTCATCATAAGTAGATCTTTTCCAGAGATTATTTTAATGAAAAACAGGAACTTATCGCGATAAAATGCGGAAAAATCTCAAACAATATGGCAGAACTGAGATAATAGATAGAAAATTATGATTCCAGAAACTCCTGTGGCTTGACTCAAAATGGAACGTGATGAGCGACATAATTTCATGATTATTTGATTGAGAAAGTAACGAGCTTCAGAAATCAACAGTATCATGATATGCAAACTGGTGTTGAAATGAGATAATTTGTGGAAAAATGTAAAAAATGAAAACCATAATTGTGACTTACCAGATTTCGTGTTGGTGCTGGTGTTGGAGATATTGTCGTCGGGGTTGCGCTTGACGGTGCTCCGAATGACTGCCGTCTTTCTACGCGAACGTCGAGGAGGCGAAGAAGAAGTAGCCTGAACCTTTTCACCTGCAGAGAGAGAATTGTCTATGAGAGTGCATTCTAACCATTGATATCTGTCCGAGTAGATGGGAAATCCATGGTCAGCCATGAGGAGAAGTAATTTGCACCTCGATCAAAATTGTTAGGAGAATAGAAGGTCATCAAAACTTCATCCAGCCTAATTATATCGGTATCTTGGAAAGGTAGCCTCCACTAATGAAACTAGGAAAAATGATCAGGACGTTCAGTCGATTCAGATAACTAACGAGGAGAAGACACCCGACGATGACTTCCATTATAGCAATTCAATTCTCCTGTGATTTTCTCACTTGAAAACAAGAATCGATCTCATAAGGATAGCTTAAAAGGTTCGAAAGATTTTGTCGATTCAGATAATCGACAGATATTTATGATTCTTATGACTTCTGGCGTTTAAATTGTCATGATACATCATCCATCAAGGATATCTATGATTATTTCATCTCAATTACAATTTCATCAGAAGCTGGCTTCAACAGTAATATGCTTTTTTTGGCTCCATCCAGATAATTAAGCGAAAAAAAGAAAAAATACGGGAAGTCCTTGGGGTTTTGGTATGATCCCTCACATTGATTCAGTTGCAAAAGTGTTTATATTTCATGGACTCACCTGTTTTGCGCATTCCAGGCGTCTTCGACATCCCCTCCTTGATTTGCGGCTTTTTCTTGGAACGGCGTTTTTCCCTCGTTGAAATTTTCTTCCTTTTACGGGGTAAATGATCGGAGTCGTCCTCTGAGTCGACCTCTGTGTCGTCCTCTGGGGATGTGGCATCGTCACCAAGAAATCTTCCAGATTGCACTTCTTCGTTGATTTTCGCTAAATCGTCTCCTATCATCACTTCCTCTTTGAGTGGCGCGAGCGCAGACTGCACATAACATTTTGGGAATTCGTCTTGTTCCCCCAATTCTTGCATCTCACATTCTATCCAAACGAATACCAACTCCCTCTCGACTACCCTCTTTGACCACCACCCTCTCAATGAATTCAAATTTCTCCTATTAATGATTGGTTTAAGTTTCTCCCACCCTTGAAATTGTTTATATCCCATGAATGTTTAGGCGAACTTAGTTAAGACGCGCTGGCAAAAATTAGAATTAGTTTCACTCTAAGTTTCGAGTCGACAATATCTAGAACAATTATTGTCCTAATTACCAACTATTTCCATTGTCCATTGCCCATTCTTTCCAATTCCATTTGAGTGTCAGTGATATTACCAGTGTTAGTGTTGATTACCAGTTATTATCGGAAAATGTCAAAACGTAAATACAACCCGAGCTGGGAGAATGAAACTTGGGCAAAAGGTAATAATCCACTTTGTTGACGATTATTTGGCCGAACATAAACGAAATAATGTTTTCAATCAATTTGCATTACTTTTTAACAGGGTGGCTTGTGAAAAATGGAGATGAATTTGATCGAAACGATTCCCATCAAGATGCTTGCTGTAAAGTCTGTCGGGTTAATCTACGCAGTCATGCAGGAGTAGGGATGTAACGGACAAAACTGACCGGTCAATTGATCGTCATTTTACCGGTAAATTACATGTAATTGACCAAGAGCAAATTACTGACAATTTTTGGTAAAAAAAATGACAAACCCTCATGTCACAAAAATGACCCAAAACTTTGCTGACGGTCAATTTGCATCTAAATAAACTACTCGATTTTTTTTTCAACGCGAGTTTTTAATATTGGCGGTTCATATATGATTGAGAAAAAGATGATGATTCTCAAGACGAAGAGAGTTCTAGATCTACTGCAAATGAATTTAATCCCGACGAATATTCTGAAGACGATTGATTCGAACCTTCAAAGTTCACTGCTTCGTTTTATTGTTTAGAAACCAAACTCACGATTGTTTAAGCTATTTAAACTATGTAATATCTGACGAAATGAATCTGACTCTAAAGTTCTTATTTAGTTCATAAATAAAGAATTTTATATAACGTTTGACATAATGAAGAAGAGTTTAAAAACTTTTATTTGTCTAATATTGACATCGTCGTTCACCTGGTATTTTGACTTCTGAGAACCATAAAAAAAGTTTAAAAATTCTGCAGTGATAAAAAAATGACCAAAAAAATGACCAAGTACAAAAATGACGGTCAGTTTTCATCTAGATGAATCATTTGTCCCACAAAATGACGGTGAGATTTTATTACTGACAATTAGGAAAATTGACGGTCAGTTTGCATAGGGAAATGGGCGTTAGGTCAGGAATGGTCAGAAAACAGTCAATTTACCACTGACTTAACGCCCATAAAAAATGACGGTAATTTTACATCCCTATGCAGGAGACTTGCAGAGACATGGAAAATCCAAGAATCATACTGAGAAGTTTGACTCCATCAATCTTCCAACAAAGAAAAAAATATTAAACTATGGTAAAGATGATTTAGCAAATAATTCTTTCTTTTTTTCTTCCCATGATATTTCTTGAAAGGTTAATTGAGAAAAAATCATCGGGATTGAAATTTTACGACGTTTTTCCTTCCACAGTTAAGAAGCCAGTCAGCGAGGAACAGAAGATAGCTGCAATCAAGGTCTCTGCTCATATTGCTGTTCATTCAGCAATCAGAACAGTAGATCATCTTGTTGATGTGATGAAACCTTTGGCCAAAGGGAGTATCATCGAGAATCTCAAATTACATCGAACTAAATATTCCAGCATTATCAAAAACGTGATATCTCCAGCGATGTTAACAGAATTGGTTGAAGCTATTGGGAACAATGGATATTCATTGATTGTTGACGAATCCACTGATGTCTCCGTCACCAAATACATGTGTCTGTGTGTGAAATATTTTAATAGGACGAAAGGAAAATTGCTGACAGATTTTTTGGGGATGTTCCTCGTGGAGGAAGCCACAGCACAATGCCTATACCAGAGTGTATATGACTATTTGGAGACGATTAATCTCCCAAAGAAGAACATGACAGCTATCGGGACAGACGGAGCAAGTAATTTATGTGGGCGTAAGGAATCTCTCTACGCACTCCTGAAGAAAGACATCCCTAACCTGCAGTTATTGAGATGTTCCTGCCATTCAATCCACTTATGTTCCTGTAAAGCAGCAGAGGAGTTACCGAGTTCATTGGAATATTTGGTCAAGGAAGTTTATAATTGGTTCAAGCAGAGTCCACTCCGTCGTACCAAGTACAAGAGATTATTTGATACAATTAATGCAGGTGTTGAGAGCAATCGTCATTACCAGTTGATTCAATTATTTCAAACACGTTGGTTGGCGTTCCATGATGATTGTAAGAGAATTTTGGAGCAGTGGTTGGAACTGAAGACTCACTTCAATATAGTGAGCCAAACTAAAAAATGTTATGGTACCCGGATGATTCACACCATGCTCCAGGATGAATCCAACAGATTATACTTGATATTTGTCAAAAATATCCTCGGCCAAATGCAAAGTCTAAACTTGACTTTCCAAAGTGACAAGATTGATGCTGGGAGTGCTTATGATGAAATACACACAACATTTCTATCGATTGCCCATAAAATACTCAAACCAATTTTCCTACTCGTTCATCGGGATGGATTGAATCTGCTGGCCCAGGTTTGTGATGCTCTGGATAACGAGTTGGCTTTTTTACCATTAGAATCTGTGGATTTTGGTTTTGATTTCATGGCAGAATTAGCTATGACGAGTCTCAGCTCTGAGAAGGTGTTGGAAATGAAAAATCGGTGTTTCAATTTTTTGAAACGGTTGCTCACTGAGATGTCTCAACGATTGCCAGTTAACATGGAAATTTTCCAAAAATATAAACTACTCAGCCCAATGAAATGCCTTAGCCCTGAGCAAGTTAAATTTTGTACAATCGTGGAAATTCTGAGTCCTTTCTTTAATCCAGAGGTGGAAATGGGGATTTATGAGTCACAGTGGCAAAAGTTGATTTTTGTTGACTGGAAAATGCATTGCTCCAACATTCTCCCAGTCAACATGATTGATTTCTGGCCAGTGGTGTATGCCTTTGCAGATGGTGCTGGGAGATTCTCTTTCAGAGAGCTGGCTGAGGCTGTCTTACGTATGTTATGTGCTCCAACGAGTAATGCATGCGTAGAGCGAGTCTTTTCTGTTATGAATCTTGTTAAAACAAGAGTACGTAACAAGATGGGATTGAGCATGTTGGAGGCTCTTCTGAGGATCAAAGTACATTTTAATGTTATCGGTTCATGTTGCACCACATTTGTACCCAGTGAGAAAATGATGAGCTTATTCACAGCCAGTAATATGTATGGAAATAGGGATAATGATAATGAGATTGGGGAAGACGAGAACGACGAAATTTTTGAAATTGCAGAAAATTTTCTATGAAGTTGATGGAGAGTGTATTTACTTTGGTTTTTATGACATGATATTCTATGATATTGAATTTTATGTAATATAGTATTCTATTATTTTTAATGACAATTATAGAGTATTAAATATTGTTCTGAGTATTCAATGAAGAAGATTAGTTTTTCCCTCAATTTTGAATGATCAGCTCATGGCGCGACTCTGGCGCCTTGCCAGCATTATTTGGCGCATTCTGGCGCCCCCATTTTTTTCTGTTGGCGACTTCTCCTTCTCAGAGTCTGGCAACCCTGATTCCAACTCACCGTTTTCTCTTTTCAAAGCTTGAATTCCTTTCATAAGTCGTCTGAGATAAAACAAGTAGTTCATAGGCTCCTATGTGGCAGGAGTGAATGCGGCAACAACTGAACGTTTAACAAAATATGTAATCATAACTCGCATTTCTTTTCGTTTCTACCAATTTCATTGGTAGTATGCTTCCGAATGGATCTCGAATCACTGTAATATCGTGTGGTATTACAGAAAAAAAACATTGAATTCGGTCCATCACTTTTAATTCAGCGATGGAAAGTTGAATGTCTTCGAAACCTATCTGTCGATTTGATCCATCCACAATACCGACCTTCATTATCATAAGATCTAAAATTCCACCAAGTTTAAACTTTTTTTTTCTGTTATTTCTGAGGTTATCGTGCAAATAGGTGAAAAATGGAAAATGGGCAATATCTCGAAAACTGTCAATGAATGGGTATACATATTACGACTGATCTGGATAGAAGCCATCGAGACAAATATTTTGAAAAAAGAAAAAAATTCAATCGGTTAGATAGTTTAGAATATTTGAGAAAATAGTTTTATACATAAAGTTGAATATCTTCGAAACCTCACAGTCGATTGGGCCTATCCACAATAACGACCTTTATTTTCATAAGACTTAAAATCTCACCAAGTTTGAACTTTTTTTTTCCTGTTATTTCTGAAGGTGTCGTGGAATTTAGGTGAAAAATTGAAAATGGGCAATATCTCGAAAACTTTCAATGAACGGTTATACATATTATAATTGATCTGGATAGAAGACATCACGATGAATATTTTGAAAAAAAAAAAAATTCAATCGGTTGGATAGTTTAGAAGATATTTGAGAAAAACGATTTTCCGATAAATGGCTATGTCTCAGAAACCTGTTGACCGATCCGGCTGATATTTGGCAGAGTTGCATCTCAATAATACCAATTATCAGCCAAAATTTCAAATTCTTTCGAATGAATTTTATCCTTTTAGTGTTGTATTTTCTAAAAAATAATCGACTAAAATTCAAATTATCACACACACACACACATACAGACATTTTCTAAAAATATCATTTCTCCACGTTTCATACCATTCTACATCATTTTCAGCCAAAATTGGAGAAAGTCAAAATCCGACGAAAACAATGCTTCCATTCGAAAGCAAAAAGTGTAAAAACATGTAGAATTTGGAATTTATCGGTCCATTAATATCGAATCATTAAAAATTCTAGAATCTCTATAAGCTCACGAACTTTTTGTCAATAATCCTAAATCCTTCGTCTTCGAAAGAGCGCGAGTTATTTATGGCGAGGTGTCTGAGATGGATGAAGACATTTCAGTAATGTAATCTATGTAATGCTGGTATTGTATCATTGTATCATTTTGAGAGAATGGAAATGCTCCAAATTCTCAATATTAATCAACTTCCAGAGTTAGCACCTCTAATTGAGGGAATTGAGCCATATGTCCTGTCGATACATATAGACTATTGTTATCAACAGTTACTAAGATCACAGTAATCATGATTGTCAACTAAAGAAGAAAATGATCTACATTACAAATTGAGAAAACCTCACTCACCAGGAAAATGACACTGCTGACATCATTGGATGTAAGACTGAGTTCCTCGAGTGTTTTCGAAATGTACTGATAGCTTTGTCATCGTCCTCATATGTTCTTCGAAACTGAAGAGTCAGCTGTTCCAAATTCTTATAAGCATTTCTCACTTGGACCATCAAATGTCTCCGATCCTTCACCGATCAATTTAATGCCCTCAGATACTTTCCATAGTTTTTAATGACGCCTGCAACTTGTCGTAATTTCAATTCACGAGGTATCAAAAGTTGAGGGACATTCAATTCCTTTACGTGAGACCAAACATGAGGTAACAGTTGTTTCCATCTCATACATACTAGAAAAAATGCATTTTTATGAATTACAAATGATTGAAAACGTGGAATAATCTCAAAATGATGATGAAATCGCTAATTCCAGGAAAACAAACGATTTAATTACCTTTCTCTGCAACGATCTCGTCTCTAGCCTTTAAAAGAGACAAAATCTCGAACAAATAATCATCTGATAATTCATTGGATTGCATTGTCACGAACACAATTGGTCATTGATCGAAATTATCCTCGAAATCAATTATTGCTTCACAATCTCTGTTTTGTTTCTGTTGATATGATTTATGTATTTGAATGTAATAATGATAGTATTCTTCCAGAGAGGAAACTCAAATGAATTTCCGTCACTAGTAGCCCTCTTCTAGTGAAGGTTTTAAGTACAGCAAAAATGCCCTCGAGATCCCACCCCGGGTTCGAAAGAATCATTCTTACGTGTGGTATAAGGAAAATTGCAACTATGGATGATGAAATACCTCTTTTACAAAAAAAAAAATGGACAGGTGAAATTTCGCACTTATGGAGGTGGAGTTATACCGTTTGAGAGAAGTCAACACGTATAACACGAGAGAAAAAATTTCCCGTTCTCCATTACGTAGATCTAGAGTATAGAGGAGTATAGTATCTATTAGAAGGTTATTTTCGTTTCAAAACTTGAGCGAAATATAGGAAAAACTCTTCTGAATGAAGGAGAACAGCACACGATGTTGAATATTAAATCGCGCGTATCGAGAGGTTGGCACTGAGGTGCCAAGAAAATAGTTGATGGAAATAAAGGTTTAAAATTTTACCCCTTTGGATGCATACCCGTTAGTTTCCCAACAAACTCACCTTCTACAGGGGTCATATTTTTCCCCCTTCTCATATCCTCAATGTTACACTGTATTGATGATAGAAGGCTGTCGAAGTTTAGAAAAAAAAGGAGAATTGTGATCTCTTTTCTCACTGTACTGTTGTAGAAAATAGAGAGGGTTTTTTTTTCTTCATGTGGAATATGTAACAAGTTATTATTGTCCCAGCAGTATCACATTAGTGATGATAGAACCAGGTGATTAATTTTAGTTTTAAGGCTTTCGCAACCATCATTAATGACTTGGTTGGCTTCCGGATGGATGCCGCATTAGGTTTCAGCATTGCGCTGACGTTTCGCAAACATTGCAATCTGCATTTTCAGGGCTATGAGCTCCGATGTCTGGGGGTAGTCCTTATATATCTTCCTTTGTGGTGGTGGGCGAAGGGGAATTATGAATTCCAAAATTCGGATTATCGCCGAGTTATCCTCTCCATCCGCGCTGACTTCGGTCAAATCAGTTTCTCCAACTTTACTCTTTGTCAATGCTCCAGTTCCTCCGTATGGTGCTGGTACAGCCGATCGACACATCTGCAATCCCAGAAAAACAAACTCTATCAATACGATCCTCTGATTCTATGCACAATCAAAAGAGAACAAGTAGGCGACAGATTTCATGTGGCCAATACTAATTATTCATTTGATATGTTCTTATTGTTTTTTCCTTCTTTTTTTTACTAATTCCACCAGCAGTTGGCTTCCAGATGAAGCTGCAGTTCATCCTGTTAATAATAAAGAATAGAAAAAATCAATTAGAACTTGTGAATCCGAAGACAAAAAAATGATGAGTTTCTGTCTCTTAGAAACTAGTGGACAGATCAACCTAAGATATTACACTTTGTGAGGAATTTTCAATAAAGAAGTCTTATTCCATGAGTGATTTATTCCATAAGACTTTTGTTTCCAAAAAATATTTTCCAAAAAAAAAAATCCAAGGAATGTTTCTCAAAAAATTTTGGGTGGACTCCATGATTTTGATGTTACAGGTTTCGTTGAAAGTAGATGCGTATAACGGTCAAGAGAACAATCCAATTTCTCGTTCTTCTCCTCTTCCCATGTATGTGAATCGAAAATAGGGTTCGAATTCCCATATGGAATGCCATCTTGAATTGCCATGGAGTATCTACAAGTATTTTTTCATTTTCAAAACTCGAGCAAAACATCAAATAATGCTATCGGAACACAAAAGACCGTTGAGACTAGCACACAATGTTGAATATCATTACGCATTTTTGTTGACACTGAGGTGCAGAGCAAACGGTAGACACAAATAAAAGTTTAAAGTTTCATTCCGTCCAAAGCATACATGCTAGTTGCTCAAGAAACTCACCTCATTTTCGCTCCTTTGAAAGATGATCGAAGTCGATATTATCAGCCCTGTGAGAACCTCATGAAACAAATGAACTGGACTACTTGCTGGAATTTGTGTTGTTCAATTTCACCCGAGAGTCTGTGTTGAACTAGAAGTAAAATTCAATGAAGTGGATTTTTTTTCGAGACGCATAGAATACTAGGAAGGGAGAAAATATGACCCCCGTAAGAGGTGAGTTAGTTGGGAAATCAGCAGGTGTGCATTCTCGAAAGGGTGAAACTGAAAACTTTTATTTTCATCCACTATTTTTCTCGCGCCTTTCAGTCCACGCACATTAATATTCAGTAGTGCGTGCCGTTTTCACTTGTTTTCACGGAAGAGATACTTTATTATGCGTAGGCATATTTTTTTTCACACCACGTAAGAATAATTCTGTCAAGTCCAGATGCGCTTTTCTGAATTTATAGAAAATAGAGAGGGTTTTTTTTTTTTCTCCATGTTAGATACGTGGTAAGGTATCATTGCGCCAGCAGTATCGATATCACTTCTGCTCTCGTGGATATACATTAGTGTGAATACATATAGATGATGCATTTCTGGGACCAAGATTATTTCCAAGTTTGTAAGATAACATCGAGCCCGCTTGGACAATGGCCCCTTCAAACTGCGAAGCACTTTCTTATTCCCCGTGGGCTATTTGTGATTCTGACTATTATTCACTTGACACCGAGGGTTAAGTATCAAGCATTCCTTCTATTGAAAGCTTCTGCTTAATCATTCTTCAATCTACTTTTGCAGATTAGAGCTATGGTTCTACACGGTGATGATGAGAAGATTATCCTTGAGGCAATTGTTCCCTTGATGATTAATACACTTATGGTATTAAAAACTGTCAACAATTGGTGGACTTTTGGTAAGGTAAGGACTATGTTGCAGAATCTGTTGATTTGAACATTCTGACATTGACTAGGCCACTGTTTAATAGATGAGGAGCCTATTTTTACAAATTGAAGATGATTGGAAAATTCTTTCGAAAGACGAGTTGCAGATACTTCACGAATATACTGAATTGGGGAGAAAATTATCAGTGACATATACAGGTTGACTCATCTACTTAAGATGCCTTGGGAGTAAAAAAAAACTACCCAAATGCGGGGAAAACTTGGCACCACGAATTCTCCGCCAAGAGAGCATGCATCAAAAAAAAAAAGACGACTGAATCAAGTCGAGAAATCGACCTGACCCCATTCGACTTGGATTAAGTCGCAACCAGACCTGAATCAAGTCGATTTCCTGCTTGAAATAAGTTGAAAATCCGGCATGATCCAGCCATAGACATCCTGTTTGAAGTACGTCGATTTTCGACTTGATTCAGCCATCTTTTTTTTTGGGTGTATGGAAAATTATGAAACATAGATTGGAAAATTCGTTCATTTTTTACTTACGGGATGTAACGAGATGAGAATGCCTGGAACAGGATGGAATATTTTTTTTTATTGTTCAAACTTACGAGGTAGTTGATAGGTCCTCGGGCCGCCATTTTGGAGTGAAGGGAAGGGGTATCCAAGCAAGATGGCGGCACGAGGACCTGTCAACCACCTCGTAAGTTTAAACAATAAAAAAAAATATTTATCCTCTTCCAGGTATTCTCATCTCGTTTCATCCCGTAAGTAAAAAATGAACGAATTTTCTAAATTATGTTTCATAATTTTCCATGCTCTCTCCGCGGAGAAATCGTGGAGCAAAGTTTTCCCCGCATTTCAGTAGTTTTTTTTTACTCCCGAGGCTTTTTAACAATAGAAAGAATCAATTATGATGTTATGAAATGACTTTATTCAGGAGCCATGCTTGGTGGTGGATTTGTATTTGCAACTGAACCACTACAGCTACGTCTCATGTACCATATCAAGAAAATCAACGAAACGCCACCAATGTTTCCCATGCCTGTCGACTTTGGTTCAATTGATTTAGACAAATATTATTGGGGTCTTATTTCTTTAGAGAACCTGACAAGCATTTATTTTTGTGTTGCGGTTGTCTCTTGTGATACGTTATTCTTTCTGTTTTCGTATCATGTTTTTGGATTGTTCGAAACACTGGGGTAATATTGGTTGATAAACTTTTGAGTTCATTCAATTGAATTTTGAAGTATCATTCAAATATATGTTCTTACTTTTCATTAAGACACATCATTAAACATCTACCCGTTGATGATGTTGAAGGGTCGAGTTCTGAAACAAGATATATCAAACGCTGTGTTCAAATACATTATCGTGCAACAGAGTACGTCAACATATATGATTATATTTCTTTTGTTTCAATGGTCGTTTTTCCATAGATTCGCCGATGAAATTGAGGGAATATTTATTTGGAGCTTTTTCGCTATCCTCGGAGTTAGTATGATCACAATAAGTGTAACTGGTGTACAGGTAATAGCGTGTAATTTATCCATTAACATGTTTACAACAAAGACACCAGGATATAATTTTTCTCCTAGATTACAACCAATATGGATGATAGATCTAAAGTTGTCCAGTATGCGGCGCTAACTTTCGTACAACTTGTACATCTGTTTGTGGTATGTTTAATAGGTCAGCGTCTTATAGATTACAGTTCTAGTCTTCAACAAAATATGTAAATACACGCAAAATATCATAATTACTGAAGTTGGGTAATATGTTGGAATTGAAACTCTATGAACGCTGTTTAGTTGGAATTCACCATGGTACCACAGCTCACTGGAAGCCCAAAAAATGATAATTTTTCTTCTCATGCGAAGCCAACAACCGTGCCAGATAACGGGAGGAAAATTATTGATCATGAATATCGAAACTTTTAGTCTGGTAAGATATTGATATATCTAATGGTCATTGTGGAAGAATGTTGACGGTTAATTTCACCACAGCTCGTACGAACTTCGGCTTCATATTTCACAGTACTTTTAGCTATGCAATAACGATTCCACGATATTTATATAATTATGATGACGAACTTCATGGCAATGGTAGTAACTGATAATTGAATTGTAAGCTGCAAACAATATGGAAGTGTAGGTCTGTTAGATGTTGATTACTAACACTTTGTGAAAGAGTAGTTAATCCTTTCAAGTAATTAATAGTACAAAATAAAGTAGTGAGAAAGATGCAAATGTAAAGTATAAAATATGGTATGTGGATTTCATTTCATATCTCCGAAATGATGAGGTTTCCATTTCTTTTTTTGTTATAATAATTTAATAAAAGAAGATGATCCGGTGAAATCTCATGGAAATTCAATTTATCAAATTATCAAATGATGGATCGATAATTATATCGATATGATGATGGCGGAGTTCAGAGAGAACACCGAGAGATGGCATTGTGAAAAAAATTAAGCAAGTTTGACTACACTAATAAGGAAAATTATACTATTAATTTTGAAGGTCGAGGGGTATGCAGCGGATTGTTTTTCTCAATTCTGATTTTAGACAATCAGGGTGCATTGTAAGAGCTTAAATGCAAAAATGAGAAAGAAACAAAGTACAATAAGAATATTAGAATGGGAATGAAAATTAATTGGAAAAAAGAAATTGACTACAAAATGGTATCAACAGATGAATCTCGTTCTGAGGGAGAATCTGGTCAGAAATACGAGAGAGATGGCGACATACAATCTGCATCAAATTCCTTGATGAAAAAAAAAATTAATATACATTGTGAGATGACTGTTCTGAAACGAGGGTGACACTACTGCGAGGTTTTGCTGTTGTTTCTTGATAAAATAGTAGATTATGTCACTAGGCCCGATAAGTATTTTCGTGACAAATGTGTCATAATCCGCGCCGAAGGCCTTCGGCGCGGATTATGATTCAATTTGTTATAAAAACACTTTTTGGGCCATGTAATATACGCTATTTTATGTCACGAGGCCCAACTAACCGAGTTCTTAACAGGCCTAGTCCCGGTAAGTGCACTTACCAGGACTAGGCCTGAAAAGAACGAGGTTAGGGCGGGCCGAGTGACATAAAATTATTTTGAATCCATCATGACACTTTCGCGATATTTAGGCGATGTTTCGCTGCAAACCATCGCAGTTAGACTAGTGCGATGGCTATTCGATGTTTTGGCGATCTTATAGAGTAACTAATATCTATCATGACAGTTTCGTAATATTTAGGCGATGTTTCGTCGGAAACCATCGCAGTTAGACTAGTACGATGGTTATTCGATATTTTGGCGATCTTTTCTTATCACCTACGGCCCATAGCCCGTTGCGACCCATTTGCGATATTTGTGCGATTTTTGAAGCGAAGCTTTTTTACGGACGGTCGGTGGGTCACGTATAAAACTTATTCAAAAAGATGGGGAGTGAACCGAAAAAAAGTGAAATCGTGACCGTCACCGTACCGTTAACTTCCCGCTCCATGGTGCACTTGGAAGATGGGGAGTGAACCGAGAAAAAGTGAAATCGGTACCGTCACCGTACCGTTAACTCCCCCCTCCATTAGACTCTCTCTCTCTCTCTCTGTGTCGCTCAGCGTAGAAGAGTCATATGCGTTGCACGCCAAGAAACGTTTGCTAACGTATATATCGTGGTGAAAAATCCCTTCGTGTAGAAAGCGAGAGAGGAACAGAGAGATTAATCGAATGACAGTGCACTATGGAAAATTAAAATGAATTTAAAATAGGCCGCCACGTGCACCTATACAGGCCAATACGTAAAAGCTTCGCTTCTTTCGGCCGTCTCACGACGGCTCCATGTTTTTTTTATAATTGGGTTATTGCATGAGACCGAAAATTCTGAAAAAATAATTGTCTTTAGTAGAAGAGATTGAAAAAAACATGATAGAACCATTTTTCACTCAAAGTAATTCGTTAAATTATAAAAATTCAATAAATAAAAATATGAAAAAAGTCACGTGACTCGAAACGCTCTGTGATTGGTTTGACTTCATAATGCAGATTGAGCGGGTCGTTTGAATCTGAAAACTTGAGGGACATGAAAATGTTCGTTGGGAAAGTAAAGAAAAATTAGAGATAAGACTCCGATCGGATCCGGAATTTAATCCAATCTGTCTGATAATAATCTACCACGGATCAATTCTTTCATGGTACCACCTCGAATTGGAAAAATCTGATGATTCTGCCCCCACGCTTCAATCCACCATTTTCATTTCTACGGATCCATTCGGCACGTAATAGACATTTTTTTTTTGTTCACGCCATTTATTTTCACAGGTTATTATTAATGAACATCCTCACCGAGGCATATTTTTATTGAACAGTTCTTTCTTTTTGGCAATGAAAAATAAATTCTTAAACTTGTGTCCACGGAGTATAGAGATAATCTCTCTATACTCCGTGCCTATTCGCCTCTCACACTCTACTGAAATATTTATGATTATTTCTACTTTTAGAGTATGAGCATGAGCAATGAAAAAACAGTATGATAATATTACATTTCAGGTCTTTCAAAATATATTATCTTCTTCTCTACGTGTAAGATTCCAAGGCACGTAAGAAACGTTGATATATTCTTCGTGGCGTGGGCTGAACCAATTTGTCAAGGATCAGTGTAAAAAAAGAATCTTCAAAAAAAACAAAAATACTTTTTGTAAAAAAAACTCGCCAAGAACGGGTGCGAGCGTTGTTTTTTTTACAAAAAGTTGTGAAATCGAACAAAAGCTATGGTGCCAAGCACAAATTATTGCAACTTGAGGATCACGAAGGCAACTCAGAAAACCGAAGGAAAAATAAAATTTATAAAAAATCGAGTAGATGAAAATTCCAAGTCAACCCACTATGTGCGCGATTGAAGCTATGAAAAATCTCGCCAAGTGGATTGACTTGGAATTTTCATCTACTCGATTTTTTATAAATTTTATTTTTCCTTCGGTTTTCTGAGTTGCCTTCGTGATCCTCAAGTTGCAATAATTTGTGCTTGGCACCATAGCTTTTGTTCGATTTCACAACTTTTTGTAAAAAAAACAACGCTCGCACCCGTTCTTGGCGAGTTTTTTTTACAAAAAGTATTTTTGTTTTTTTTGAAGATTTCATGGATTTTTGTAATAATATCGTCGCCGTAGCGCTGAAGGGGCGTAAGTGCCAAAAACCCCGTTTTCAAAGTCAAAGGGCCGTAGGTCCAAAATCGATGTTTCTGGGCTTTTCATCGAATTCCTGATCAAAAATCCTTTAAAAAAAAAGTCCTAACAAACAGGCGCAACGATCAGTTTGTAATAAGAAAAGGGCGTATCTCGGCACTTACGCCCCTTTCATTTTTTTCAAAAAATCACACTTACGCCCCTTTCACATTATGTTTATGCTCATTATAAAATGAAAGGGAAGTATCTCCACACTTACGACCCTTTAATAAAAAAAAAAAATAACACTTACGCCCCTTTGACATTATGTTTATGCTCATCATAAAATGAAAGGGACGTATCTCCACACTTACGCCTCTTTAATTAAAAAAAAATAACACTCACGCCCCTCTCACATTACATGTTATGCTTATCATAAGATGAATGGGGCGTATGTGCTGGAGATACGCCCTTTTGTGATCAACTTGTGGAATTACGCCCATTTGTTACTACAAAAATTAATCAACTTAAATCATTCCTAGGAGGTAGCACATCCAATTTCAAAGATAAAAAAAACATACGCCCCTTTGTTATTACAAAAAAAAATTAATAAATTTTGGCACTTACGCCCCTTTCACTCTACGGCGACGAATATTATACATCTATACGGAATGATTATCACCGCGGAACTTTTTCAAATCTCGCAGTGGCGCCACTCCTCTTGAGTTCGTTTGGCTGGGCTGCCAACGTAGCAAAAAAAATCTACCTCAAGAAATTCTACCGAGAGAATTGAAGAAAAGGCGAATATCAAATTATTGACTTTGAACATATCTTGTTCATTTAAGCCTAAAAAATATAATAAAAATTGCGATGAATAGCCTATAGTAACATTATATAGTGAAACTATAACTCAAAATTTGCTGCGGTAGTGAATTTGTAGGGAAAAAGAAAATAAAAACCGTTCTGGTGGTCATGGAGGGGGAAGTTGGCTGGCGTATATATTGTTGCGCACCCGTCTTGGCGACGGGACGCAACTGCGTCCCTTGATGTAGTGTCGGCGGCACGGGTACATTCGAAATGCTCTTGCTCCAAATGTGGTATTCCCCTTCGACGACGCAATATTCTCCTGCCATTGGATACATCAATAATACTTGGAAACGCCCCAAGTAGAAATCTGCGGCCAAAAAAATGTCTTTAAGTCATCTAAAAAAAATTTTAGTAACGTCTTTGTCCCATGTTTGGACTAACGAAGTTCGCCGAACTTAACCGAATCTTAACGAACATATATAAAAATATCTAACCACGTTTCTAACATTACGCTAAAGCTGTAGCCTCTCAGTATTGTCATTATAAAACATTAATTAATACTTGTCGACTGAATAAATATAGTTTATGATAAATTGTGTCAGTCCCTATCTATTTGTGTGAGCCCTTCAAATCTCCACATCCTTCGGGCTCGTCCGTATGGTATGTATAGTTATGTGTGTTGTTTTTGCATGTCATTCAGTCGTTCATTGTTCTTTGTGATTTCTCTTGTCGACTATCCATTGCCTGAGTTATTTATCGTGTTGGAATGTCTTCATCGAGGAAGGCGAAGCTCTTAAAACTGGGTGCTTCGTATAATAATTATAAGGATTTCAAGACGGATTTTCATCACTCGACCTGCTCACCGTTTTACAAGTGGCACACATTCAATGCCAAACTTATTGGTTCGAGTAAAGGTGGTTAGAGAAAAATTCCACTGATTTTGAAGTGGACTAGCCTGCGTAGGCATTGCCATTATGAGCCAAGGAAAGGAGAGCCAAGGTACCTGAGATTACCTACCTACATGAGGAATATACTATTATGATTCTTTTTTTCTTCACGAGGGAAGTATAAGGATAGCAATGTTTTCACTTTCCCCATTTTTGAGTGGAAATGATGTAAAATGCTACAAGTGTCCATCTTATCTGAAAGACACTTTTTGTGGGAAAGTTCATCGCCTACTAAAAAGGCCTTTTGACATTTTCCCCTAAAACCACTCCTTCCCAAGATAAACCCCCGATTCCTAAACAATCATCTTAAGAAGTATCTACAGGCAATTCATTCTCTTCCTCCAACACATTATCGCGATGCATCTCCAATCTGATAGGTGAAGATGCTAGGACTAAATTCCCCTAACAAAAATTCCCCGGATAAAATTTCCCGGACAAAATTATCCCGAACAACAATTTCCCCAGAAAAAATTCCCCCAAACAAAAATTCCCCTGGGAAAAACTACCCCGGACAGATTTTCCCAGATAATTGTAAAATGATTAGGTGCCGGTTCCTGATCCTCTCCCAACACCGCGTGCCACCATTAGACACCAACTCAATACATATCACCACTGTATGAACAGGAATCGGCACCGGATCCTGATCCTCTCCCAACACCGTCTGCCACTATCAGATACCCACTCAACACATATTACGACTGAATGAGCAGGAACCGGCACCGGATCCTGGTCCTCTCCCGAACACCGTCTGCCACCATCAGACACCAACTCAACACATATTACGACTGGTAATTAGTACCATTTTGTTATTTTTTGGAAAAATTCTTACAATATATCTTTTGGAAGCATTTCCTGTCTGTTGTCTTCAAAGAATTGTTGGAAGTAATGTGGAAGAACTTAAAGACAGATCTAAATACAAAACAAAATTATTAATAGGTTTTTTCCAAAAATTGTTTGAATTGATAATCTAATTTCTAAATGGTGGTCGCCTTGTTTACAATAATTTTCAGGTTTATCGCCTTTTAATTTGCAGAATTGTACCCATAAATGTCCAGCTGTTGTTGAAGTCTCACCAGGGGGGTGAAGAATCCAAAGTTGACAGTCACGCAACTGATTCTGCAATACCAGAATCACCCTCCAGAGTCGGATGAAGAAAAAAATTCAGATGAATCTGAGGAATTTTTACCTCCTAATGAAGAAGGAGAAGATCATCAGGTCCCTAAATCACAGATCCTCACCATCGGATGAACCATCTTCCTCAGCTTCTTCCGAAGGAAATTCCTACAAAATGGGGCCGGCTGGATCCACTCCTTTTGCACGTGAAAAACATGGAAAGGTTCATTTTTATTTCATTTTTTACTTTCTAAAAAAAAAATGGAAAATTAAAAACCCCCGATGGTGACGCTGTGAACTGAATGATGAAAAATTGAAAAAGGAGAAAATAAAAAAATAAAAAATATTAAGAAAAAGAAAACTTGGACAGCAGAGTGGGGGGGGAGGGGGCACCGATGTTGCCATGATTTTATGTGCCCCCCGACTCTGCTGTCCAAGTTTTTTTTTCTTAATATTTTTTACCTTTATAATATCTCCTTTTTCAATTTTTCATCATTCAGTTTACAGCGTCGACGTCGGGGCTTTTTAATTTTCAATTTTTTTTATTTTCTGCTTTTTAAATGATTTTCTTACAATTTTTTTGACAAGGTTGTTCAATTTCCAATTCCCATTTCATGTTTAGTTGTTTTCATTTTGCGCTTCAAGAAAAAAAGTGTTTCAATCCATAACTTTTTTGATTGGGTAAATTGTTGGTGTTCGCCTACCTTTTTATCCGCAGTTTGGACTTTGCCGCACTAGATTTCATTGAATGAAAGTGAAGGAACAGTAGCGCCAACACCGAAAAAAAAAAATTCTTGAATCAGGCATGTGACGTCCTTGTCACGATGTAACTAGGATGAAGGAGGGGTCCCTAGGTGGTACACCTTCATCACTAGAAATGAGAAATTATTTGAATCTGGGATAGAGATGATATTTTTAGATATGAATTTAATTAATAATAATTAGTGAAAATAGAGATTAAATAAGTGAATATTTTCTGAAATAATTTAAATTATATTTTAGTTAATGATTCCAGGAAGGTTCAAGCGCTCATGAGGTCCCGTTATTTCATTGTCCTCTATTTTCATTGTCGATATTTCCAAAAGTAAATTCTTATCCCACAATTTATAACCCACTGTCATTAAGCAATTACATTTCCTTCCAAATATTTTCGGAAATTCTTCGACCGGATTAAAGCCTTGGTTGGGTCCATTCCCCAATCAATTGTATTACCTTGGGACTGTGCCCCAAACCATTATAAAACTATAAAGTTTTTGCAGTACTCTTGAAAATTCAATTGAATCCTTAACTCTCCTTTCAATATTAGTTTTCGACCGTCATAAATCATCCCCTTTTCTTTGTAATTTTCTTCTCAAATATATTTTCCTCCGTGGTTAATCCGTGACCGCCATAAAATGCATTTTCAGTCTCCAAAATTTTAATAGTAGCTTTGTTCTATATATTCCATTTTATGACTTAATCTCTTTGGGTCGTATAGTCACCCACAGTTCGAGCCTAGACGTCTCGGTTCTGGGCCTGTCCCCCATCGTTCAAGTCGCGACATGTCTGGACCCTGGGCCATTCCCCAAATGTAACGAGAGGTACCGAGATGTACCGAGATGTACCGAGAGCACCAACCCCTCCTCGCTACCCTCACTGACCACCGCCCCTCGATATTTGAAGAATTCCCTCGCATACGATTTGTCGAACCCCCACTTTTCTTGAAATTAGTTGACACCTCATGGACGCTTGATCAAGCTAACGAGAGACGAAAATTGTCGAAGTCTCATCAGTTACTTTCCAAGTTTGGAGTTGTAGAGTTGAAAAATTATTCAGTTGTACCTAGAGTCTTCTGCTTCTCTCTTCGAGTTTAATTATTAAAACCTAATTGGAGTTCAAGGTGTTTTGTAGTGAAAAGTTGAAAGTTCAGTTAATTAATAAATTATTTCATGTGCTCTCTTAAGCACCTGTGTTGAATTTTTCCAACATTTACCCCTTTTATCTCCTTATCATCAATTCAATCAACTGGACATCGATGGAGTGCTCATTAGAGCTTTAGCGGCTAACGAACCCACATTCGAAGTTGGCGCAAAAATTACAACTGGCGCCACAGTCCGCCTAGTAATATACGGTAGGACATAACAGGCATATTATATGCTTGATTTGAGCATAAATAATATTCTCAAATCAGGAATATTATATGCCTGAATTGGGAATATTATTCTCAATTTGAGAATATTATTCTCAAATCAGGAATATCTATATGCTCGAATCGAGCATATTTTATTCTCAATTCGGGAATAATATTCTGAATTCAAGAATAATATTCTCAATTCAGGCATATAATATTCCTAAATCGAGAATATTTGTATGCCGGAATCGGGCATACTTTATTCTCAATTCGGGAATAATATTCCCAATTCAGGCATAGAATATACCTGATTTAAGAATATTATTCTTGAATTGAGAATATTATTCCCGAATTAAGAATAAAATATGCCCGATTCCGGCATATAAATATTCTTGATTTAGGAATATTATTCTTGAATTGAGAATATTATTCCCGAATTGAAAATAAAATATGCTCGATTCGAGCATATAGATATTCTTGATTTGAGAATAATATTCCCAATTCAGACATATAATATTCCTGATTTGCTCTCGTGGCCCGATTCTCTCAAATTTTATGGCTCAAAATGGATTTATTCTTATCAATGGAAGGGTAAGTGGTGACAGACCTGCCAACTGGACATTTTTAAATCATTTAGGGTCCAGTGTTATCGATCTAATATTTGTTAAAGCCCCATTCTTAGACTCTGTCATCGACCTGAAAGTAGACCAATCGATGCCGCTCTCTGATCACTTTCCCGTAACTTTGACCCTCCACAATCCTTCCCCATCCCCTGTCCCAGTCTTTCCTCCCTCCATCGCCTCTTCAGCCCGCTTACCAACCACGTTAACCTCCTGGAAACCTATTTGGCAACACAACAACCCTGAAGCTTCTTCCGCTTATAAATCAGCCTTCAACTCCATCCTTCTCGCTACCCCTCAGGTGCTGCCCGATGAACCTAATACACTCAATAAACACTTACATGATACCATACTCCAAGCAGCCTCCCTATCCGCTGCTATAAAATCTCTATCAATCTCCTTTAATCCTCACTCTTCTGTAGGTCTCTTTTCATGGATCAAAGACCCCGAAGTCCGCTGCATGAAAGCAGAAGTATCTAAACTAAGCCATAAATTTAAAAGGAATCGATACTGTATGCACACGCGTCATGCTCTTAATCGGAGGAGAATTGAATATAAATCACTCATAAAGTATAAGAAAAAAGTCTCCAAGTTTAAACTTACAGTTGCCTTGAATAAACCTAAAATCTCAAAAACCTTCTGGAAGACCCTTAAATTAATTAATCCTCAACAATTCCACCTCTGTAAAGTTTCAATCGAAGAATGGAATTCGTTCTATAACAATATCTACCCTCCAAAAAACTTTCCCCTCTTCATTCCTACAATTAACTCAGTCCCAGACTTAGAGAAGCAAATTACTTTGGATGAACTTGATGCGATCTTTAAAAAACTTAAAAATAACAAAGCCACTGGTCCGGACTCAATCTCTAATGAATTCTATACATCTTTACCACTCAATGGAAAGAAACTTCTCATCGAACTTTTTAATCTTATTCTACGAACAGAAATTTGTCCCGATTCCTGGGCAGATGTTAAATTATCAATGATTTATAAGAAAGGGGATCATACTGATCCTAGCAATTATCGTGGCATTGCCTTAGTCAACCATATTACCAAAATTTTCACTTATGTCCTGAAAGAGAGACTGGAAAAATGGGTCGAAGATAAAAATATGCTACCTCAATCTCAGTTTGGTTTTAGGTCTGGCCGGGGTTGTACTGAGGCGATATTCACTCTTCTCACCGCAGTTCAACTTCAACTTCGTTTACCAAAAAGAGAAGTTTATGCTATTTTTGTAGACTTTCGTCGAGCCTTCGACTCAGTGCCTCACGACAGACTTTGGACCAAACTAAATGAAACGGGTATTAGTTCTAAGCTCATAAGAATTATAAAATCGCTCTATGATAAGGCCAAAATTCAAATTAATTGTAACAATGAATTATCCAACAAATTTGAAGTCACGGAAGGTGTCCTTCAGGGGGAAACTCTGAGTGCGCTGTTGTTTATTCTCTATATTGCTGATTTTGAAAAATTCTTCCGAAAAAGACATATTTCTGGTTTGAACTTAGATGGCTTCATTGATGTTTTAATGTTGCTCTATGCTGATGATACAGCTATTCTCGTAGACTCTCATATTAATCTAGATAGAGCACTTAAAGCCCTTGCTGACTACTGTGATACTAATGGCCTTGCTGTAAATGTCTCAAAAACGAAATTAATGATTTTTAAAAAATCAGGTAGAATTAAAAAACTTCCTCCGAGATTTCAATTATACAAAGGAAGTGAAATCGAAGTTGTAAATTCCTACATGTACCTTGGTATCCCCCTATCTCGAAATGCTCTTGGTAATGCAGCGGCTCGCCATGCATCCAACAAAGCTAAAATTGCTACAGGTGCGGCCCTTAAAAGTCTAAGTGGTCTGGGTGTAAACTCTTGGCATACATATGTATCTCTCTTTAACTCTCTTGTCACCTCCACCCTCCTCTACGCTGTACCCGCATGGGGTCTTCTGCAAACCGAAAATCTTGAATCAGCCCAATTAGATTACTTTCGAAGAGTTCTTAACCTTCCAAAATGTACCCCAGGGTGGGCACTCAGACTCGAGACCAATTTGCCCCACATTAATTACCGAATCATGAAGCTTTCCTGGGACTGGCTCTTGAAAATTCTTAAAAAAGAAGACTCTTATTTACCGAAAGCTTGTATTAACAGACTGCTAAATCTAAGTCATAACCCTCTCAGTGATCCTACATACAACTGGATATCTCAGCTTAAAAAGTTTCTCGAGCTAACTAACCATAACGAACTCTTAATCTCCTTTGACTATCACTCTCTATCATGTAAAACCATAGAAATTTTTAACAGTTATGAACAAATCCTTAAAAACGCTGATATCGACAGATGGAAAGATTCATGCTCTTGTCAACTCATCCCACCCTACCTGTCTTCATCTCCACGTTGGTCAGCAAACTACCTAACTGGTAATCTTGACTTGTTTTCAAAGAAGCTTCTATCTCAAGTTAGACTTGCGAATATTTACAATTGTTATTTTTATATTGATAGAGTAAGAGTAGCATTTAAGTTAAATAACATCTGTAAATATTGTGATAGAAACGAGATGGACTCTCTTGACCATTTCTTCCTAAATTGCTCAGCTACATCTGAACTTCGCATAAGCTTCCTGAGTAACTATCCTCATTTCAGTGAGTGCTCGCTAAGTTATATTTTCTTTAATGCCAACTTCGTTGAAAATAAAAATATTGCTAGATTTATCTCTAACTGCTTAACTTTAAGACACCGAATTGATGTAGAAAATGCCTCACTTAGATCACTTCAAAAGTCAATCAGCTTCTGCTTGTAACACTTGATTCGATCTCTTGCTCTTTATCCAGACTTAAATTTATGTTTCTATGAAAAATACCACTCATTTTGTAACTTGTTGGCTTATTGATGTACTCCTTTAAATATCTCTTATTAATATACTCATGTTATTTTCACTATGTACTTTAAATTCCCCCTTGCAATGGGGCTATGTCTCCCAAAAGCAGAAATAAAATAATAATAATAATATTCCTGATTTGAGAATATTATTTATGCTCAAATCAAGCATATAATATGCCTGATTCAAGAATTTTTTTTTTCCGTGAATGCTTTTTCATTCCATCTAAAGTTAGACAGCTCGATAAGAATTATCATTTTTTGATCAATTTGATGGAGAAATAATAATTTCATATCAATTACAAAGTTGTGAATTGATCATGAGTAATGTGAAAAATACAATCAACTTATTATGCAAGCACATTGCACAATGCACAGGGGTGCAAGTAGATCCGGAGTATTTTGAATCAGCAAAGTATAATGAAGATTCGCCGGAAACGGTGAGTTCTTAATAAATAAAATGAAATACGTAATCCGAAATTCTGTTGATACATTCGTTACAGGTTCAATGTTTTTGGACGGTTTTAAATACTTTGAGTCATTACGCCGTGGGAAAAACCCAGCCAGAAATTGATTTCCAACATTACGGTATTCGAAATCATTTTTTGACATGTTTTCATTATAGAAATTAATCTCGATAAAGTTTAGTTTTTCATCGCTCTCATTTATCTCTACAAAAAGATATCTATGAAGGCTTCGTTATTTTCCTCCAATTTTGAGATAATCAACAACAACTCATGCATAATCTACATTCGTAATCCAAAAATGGAAATTTCAGAAATTCATCCCAAGAAGAAAAAATCTGGGAAAATTCCAAAAAAATTCACAGTTGTCTAAAAAAATTCACCCCTCATTATGTAAAATTTTGAATTTTTTATCATCATTTTGAGTTTTCTGATGAAACCTCTTAACCGCCGCTTGTTGATTCGACCAAACCGCAATTTTTACTACTGCTGTAAAGGAAGATAATTAATAGACGAAAAACAATCTACGTGTAATAGATGAGTGCATGTGCTATAAAAAGATCATACACATGTTATTTTTGATTGAATTTTCATTGCCTCGTTCAAGCCTCTTATATTTTTTGCTTTTTCTCAGTACATTCCAAAAATATCGGGACAGGACTTTTTGGCGCCGATTTTTTGGCACGAGAACAACCCCGATTTCCATATCGGCACCACACAGCGAGTGGTAGTAAGGCGCTATAAAGTGGTCGGCGCCAAAAAGTCGCGTACCCCTCAAATGTGAAAACAATCCCTAATTTCGGTTATGAACAGTTTCTAAGTATTCCTTCACGAAGTTGAGAAAATCCACAGCGATCGGAAATATTCGAAAAATTATCCCCTCTCTTATTTTAAGGTTGACGAAGTTTCCAAAAGGAGAAAATTCCTACCGGACGACGTTTTGGGTTTAGTTTGTGGCCAGACACTAACGTGATACTCAAACTTCAACTTGAGAGAACGCGATCGATTTTTTTCTACATGAATATACATATCTACACACAAGTTGGTGAGTAATCAATTTCACATTTTATCTACCCTTGTATCTGTCTACAATTCCACACCCATCTTTTGCTTTTCAATATATCACGTTTCAATCAGGTTGTCTGATATATAACATTTCACATGTTTTTTTTATTAATTTGGGGGAAAAATGACCTCTTTAAGTGAAAAAGCAGGAAAAAATAATCTATTAAATTGAGTCATGGTATGAGTGAGACACTTGTACAGTTAAAATCACTGATACACGGAGAAAAAAATTCAGTAAAAATTCCGTGTCATTTTCGTAATCGTGGGGCGACCTTGAAATGTGGGAAAAATTACGTGACTTTCAGTCATTTTTACTTCAAGTGAACGTAGTCTTTCCGTGATTTTAAGTAAAAAATTACGGAACTTCACGGAATTTTTCCCACATTTCAAGGTCGCCCCACGATTACGAAAAAGACGGAATTTTTACTGAATTTTTTTCTCCGTGTAACTGAGACCAATACATTATATGTCGTCGCCGTAGAATGAAAGGGGCGTATATCACAAAATGATGTTTTTTCGATTTCTCATCGCACTTCTGATCGGAAAATCTGTGAAAAAAATGTCCTAACAAACAGGCGTAATTATCTTATACCTCTTTCATTTCTTTCGAAAATTAACATTCAGGCCCGGTGATTATTCATTCTTCATATACACTAGAACAGCTACAAATAAAAGGGCGTATGTGCTGGAGATACATCCCTTTAGTGCTAACTCTTCGGAATTACGCCCATTTCCGACTAGAAAAATTTATTAAATAAAATCCTTCCTGATAGGTAGTACACTTCATTTCTAAGGTAAAAAAAACATACGTTCCATTGTTATTAAGGAGAAAAAAAAAATGGGTGTGTCAAGTTTACGCACGACGGAAGTGAAACTAGTATTCCTCTCTCTCTTTTCATTTCATTCTCTTTTTTTTCTCTCTTAGGTTAGTTTGAAGATTATAGGTTAAATAATTCAACGACGAAGCATAGATTTTCTCTTCCTTATATTTTCTCATACATGAATGAAGTTCGATTTATGTACAGTTCTAAAAATTTTCAATTTATTTACAATTATCCAATACTATTTACAATTATTCAATTTATTCACAATGATTTAATATTAGATAAACAACAATATTACAATTAAAAATTACAATTACAATTTGCCAATCATGTGACATTTTCATTGTCACTTTCGCGAATATTATTTCCTAATATCGTGATAATTGGTTTATGGTAGCTAAAGTGCGAAATATATACATTAGCACTCAAATCCTTAATGAATCGTGCAAAAACTGCATCGATTGTTGTCCCGTGTCTAG
Organism: Coelinius sp. EB29; assembly: GCA_035578325.1. Lineage (NCBI taxonomy): Eukaryota > Metazoa > Arthropoda > Insecta > Hymenoptera > Braconidae > Coelinius > Coelinius sp. EB29. The sequence continues at coordinate 1,379,927 of JAOZGT010000022.1, read as the reverse complement.
TCGTAGTAATGTTCCTATCATTAACCATATCCAAATTAAGGGTGTTTTTGAAAAAGTTCAATAACTCTACAGATTCATTCTTCGCGAAATTTACATTAAAATCTCCTGAAATAATCATCGGAATTTCGTGATAATTCTTATTCAATAACCTTGAACCACCCTGTGTGTATGGCAAAAGTACATGGTGGATAAAATCTTTGATATCTGTAATTGATTTACCTGGTGAGATATAAATTGACACCATAATAATTTTTTTGCCATTAGCCAGAGAACATTCTGCAGCACACAAATCCCCAACGGAGGATGTATGATTAGAAACGAATTCATGGTTACGGGCATGAACGTCATTATGTTTTACCACAACATGTTGGAATCTATTAACATTTTGATATAAACCTACACCGCCTGCTCTAACACCGGGTCTCTTGTATTGTACAATGCAATCAAAATTTTCAACATTAACATGTCTGTCATCGTCAAGCCAAGTTTCGGAAAGCATCAATATGTCCGAATTTTTTACAACATTACCTCGTAAGTCTGTTGCATGTTTCTTAATACTTTGACAATTGAATAAAAATATCGTCATATCTCCTTTCTCAATTTTTTCTAAGAGTACTAGATCGAGAGTTTTTAAACGTACCGTAGAAAGTCTCTCAAATTCTTTTCTCAATTGAGCTACTGATGTGTCTTCTCGTCGTCCGTGATGAAATATCACCTGATTTTCTGCAGGCACAATATAGAGACCTTGAGGACTTGTAACTCTTGATAAAGCTACATAAACTAAGGATTGCGAATGTTTTTTGCTATACGTATACACAACACTATGGTATGTTCCTCCTTGCGATTTGTGAGTAGTCATTGCGCATGCTGGCTTAAGTGGAAAATGGTTTCTTTTTGCTTGGATTTTACTGTGTGATTTAATTTTATATAATGGAAAGGTTGCTGACCTACGACTTATCGAACGACTAACGACTTTTACCTACAATTTATCACCCACTCACTCCTTTGACGCTTATTTGCACACGCTTCAGTTGTAGAAATTACATCCCTACATCATATTTCACTGTTAGTACAATCTCGCCAATATGTTAAACAATCCTACTATAACAATAATACTATTTTGTGAGATATTTATCAACTCTTCTTGGTTATATTTACCTCATGTTAATGTTATCACTGTGTGAATCAAACTCTCCTCTTCTTTGGTGATTTTCAGGGGATATTTCCTCTTGTGCCACGGATATGTTCATCACTTCTATCTCGTCACTACTCATTTTTGACACTCAAATTCTGTTTCAAATCGAATAAACCACAATTAATTACGTATTTCACTCGTTGTATTACACTCACGGCGCAGTACACTAACCAAGCAGCTGATGCTTGGCGTGGTGTCATTGGCTAGGTTCTGAGAGAGAGAGAGAGGAGAAGAGAAAAGAGAGAGAGAGAGAGAACCTTCGTCAGTGGCTCCCTCACCTCAGTAAGCGGATACGGTGAGAGAGCGACAGTGAACTGTGAGCAGTGGTGGGGGGCCCCAGGGGTCTGGTTACCCTAACCTCTCCATGACGGTTTTTCGTGACGATCTTGAGTGAGTTTCACTCCGGTCGTCGAAAATCCATGACGTGCCTAAAGAAGTTTCACTTCAAAAACAAAAACATAAATATGGCACTCACGTACGTTTCTTTCATTCTACGAGCATGATGTCGAAGAAGATAAAGTATACAAATTTGAGTGATTCAGACATCCCTGATAAAGCATTAAGTAATCCTCATGTTAATTGACATTCGGAATGTCTTCACCCCGGGGCAAATCGGAGATTGATGCGGACAAATTAACTATGTTGGAGAAATCGACTCCGTAAAATAAACTTCATGCATTTCATGAGGTGCAGAATGTCTAATAATGCATTTATCCCAGAAACAAATGATTACTGGAGAAAATGACGAGAGGCCTCCATATTTTACCATGAAAAAGAATCGATGAATCGTCCACGGATTATTCTCTCGACTCCCTATCAGGCTAATCTCGTTCCAATGGAATCGCTGAACTGCGTTTATGAGTGTGGATTGGAAAATCGAGTCTTTTTCAAGTTCAGAAATCCATTCCTTATCTCGCTCTCACCTTTCCCTCTCTTTCTCAATTTCCTCATTTTCACATACTTCATTCATACCAAATAAACTGAGCTTTCAACAATTTCCTCTCTCGTAATCACATTAGTTCAATCGAACTAATGTTTTCTCCCTCAATTGCAGCCGACATCTTGACCGTAAAGACTGACTATCATGTGTAAGCTCCAGTGCTTCGTTTTCGTTGTATTCATTCGAAGTGCAATAAGTATACACGTCATACGTAAGCAGTACAGAGACTTTTTCGATGGATCAGGTTTTACGGCATCTTTTGAATGCAGTCAAACTTATCCTTGGCCATTGAAGCCTCTTCCTCTGAATGATCTAAAGATCAAAGCTGCAGTAGGCCTTGAATTAATAAGATGTGAATTACCAGAAGAAGGAAAAATTGGAGACATCGATGAAGGGATAATCGCTAATAATATCAAAACATTGACTATGCAATTAACTCATAATTTAACATGGACACTTAGTAGGGAAAAATTAGCGGAATTCAAAAACTTGAAGGAACTGCATTTGCCGAGAAATAAATTGAAGAATGTAACTGCTGATTTATTACATGATTCGAAAAATTTGGTCTATCTCCATCTCCAGGAAAATGAACTTCGTGAGTTGCCTACAGGATTTCTCGATTTACATAATTTAAGGTATCTTAACTTAGAGAGCAATAAACTAGAAGCTATTGGGCCTGAGACGTTCGAAAAATTGCAGAAATTGAAGCGCATATTTCTATATAATAATAGACTTGTGGAGATTAAACGGCACAGTTTTGAGAATCTCAAATCACTGACTACTCTTGATATGAGCATGAACAATTTGCAAACACTGCCGGAAGACATTTTCACTAAACTAGAGAATCTCACGTATATCAACTTGTCGCATAATAATTTGAGTAATAATTCACTGCGAGGAAGACTTTTGAAAAATAATAAGCTTTTGGAGACTATTAATCTTTTTGCTAATCGACAAACTTTGACGACTTTGCCTCCCAAGTTCTTCACAAATTTGACGCAACTGATGAAGGTTGAGATTGGCTGGAATAATATAGTCCATCTACCGGAGGATTTGTTTGAGGGAAGTGTTAATCTTCAAAATTTATCTATGATGGTGAATGATATTCAGGAGCTTCCACGGCATATTTTCAAGGATTGTAAGAAACTTTTCACGATTAAATTGAGTTTTAATAAACTCAGGGAGTTACCTGATGGGATTTTCTCGATGCTTATAAATCTGGTGGAACTGGACTTGTCGAATAATTATATAACAACCTTAAATGAGTAAGTGATAAGAGCAATCTTGTCCATTTGATAATTATGCAATTGAGCAGCAAAGTGGTAAAATAAGATGAGTGACTTTGAATTCAGAGTGAAGTCGACTTGGCAAAGATTTTTCAGGGCCTATTGTAGCTCTCATTTTGCTCTATGAAGAAGTATTTTCAAGAATTCCTCCATCTCCCTTCAATTCAAAGATATTCAACAAAAATCGAGTCTCTACACGGAGAAAAAAATTCAGGAAAAATTACGAAAAAAGTCACGTAATCGTGAGCTGAAATGTGATTTCAGCGAAATTTTATTGAAAAGTTACAGAAAAAATAAGAAATGAATTGTAAATTTTACGATTTGCTCCGGAAAATTTATTTCAAAGTTCCGTAATTTTTTCTATAAATGTAAAATTTACTGAGTTTTCATTAAAAAGTACAGAAAGAAATGGAAATATCACTCAATTTCTCGAAATTTTTCTGTGACTCTTACTGTTTTTTTTACGTTTCCCAGTTCCGTAATTTTTTTCGTTACGTGACGTAAATTTTCCCGTCTAGTATGGAGAGGGGGCTGGCTTGACCTTGCATAGACAGTGTGCCCCCCCCCCCCCCACCCTAATGATTCGGAATCCCTCGATTGTCGTCGGACAATTTCGGGGGTACAACTGTTCCAGCAGTGTATTGCGTCTTATTGCGTTATTCATTCGAACTAACAAGATAATTAGTGGTGACAGTGTATAAATGAGTGGTAAAAACAGTTGAAAAACCTATATATTGATACAAGTGTGTGTTCTGTGTTCCATTAACTAACGACGACTGTATTTTCATTGTAAAATTGTGCCATAGTGTTTATTTAAACAAACGTATTTAATCGTATAAACTCGACGGTGAACAATACTCTTGGAGTTTACTCAGTTCCAATGACGTAAAAAGGTGTTTAATCAGAAGGATAGGGGGATGCGTGGGAGAAAAATGTATTTTGGAAATATAAAATTGAGTTTGAATGTTAGAATGAATCTTGTTCACATTTTCTAATAAAAATAATCAGTGAAAAAAAATTCTTCATTTTTTAATCCTCCTTCTTGATCCTCATGTTCCCCAATAATTCCCAAAATTATGATCTAAAATCGGTATTAGAATTAATAAAAATTTAAGATTAATTATCATTAATATTATTATCATTATTCCGCACGAAAAAAAAAATCAAGTCAGGGAAAAATTACGAATTTATGTAGGAAATTTTCCTACACAGGAGAGTCAATTTTTACGGAACTGAGTATCGTAATTTTCACCGAGAGATTCGTAAAATTTCCGCTACGACACGTACTTTTTACGCAACTACATTTCGCCCCACGATTACGTTTCGGATCGTAATTTTTACGTGACTTTTTCCGTAATTTTTCCTGAATATTTTTCTCCGTGTACTCTAATTCAAAATCATGGAGAATTCAATAAATTCACTAGAACTAATGGTTAAATTATTTTCTCTCATACAGAAATATTTTCCGTGATCTGACATCACTGACAGTCCTGAACATGGAAAGAAACGGATTAAAAAGGATTCATGACGATGTTTTCAAATCTCTCCTATATCTAACCACCGCTAGATTTTCTTTCAACCAATTAACGCTGAAATCAAATCACACTGAGATGCTTTCGTTCCATCCTCCTCTATCGCCATTTCGCTTTTGCAGTTCTATCGAAGAGTTACACTTATCGTCTAACAACATCTCAGAGGTTTTCTCCGATTGGCGTATGGCTGCTAATCTCCGATTTTTAGATCTTACACATAATAGAGTGCGGTCTTTAGATGTAAGTCCTATTCTGCTACATATGTAATAATTTTTCATTCATCCCAGAAAAGAATTATTTTAGAAGAAAATTTCAAGAGAAGTCGTTTATGAATAAGGTTTCTCTATAAAACATTCTTTTGACATTTTCTCCGAAAATCACTCATTATCGAGATATTTAACGATATTTATTCTGTTATACATTCTACCGATTTCCAACTGATTTTTTTCATAGTTTCCTTACAATTATTCAATTTTTTTCCAGATAAAGGATATGCTCTTCAGCTCCGAACAAGTCCACGTAGATCTCTCCTTCAACCAAATCGAAAGAATTTCCCTGGCTGGGGCCGAAGCACTCGTCAAAGAAGTCTCTCAAGAAGACCGGAAAGACATCATTATATCCCTAGGGAATAATCCAATCAACTGTAGCTATCCCATCGAAGATCTCATCGGTTTTCGGATGCGTTCTATGCAACTACACGACCACAACTTATACCTGAACGTGTCCAATTTAATATGCCAGGAACCAAGCTGGCTTATGAATAAATCTGTCGAGAGCTTGAGATCAAAAGATTTGAGATGTTGGAAAAACCGTGAGAACCACAATATAACTTGTCCACTGAAATGTAAATGCTGCTTACAGAAGGAAAATCAAGAATATCAAGTTGATTGTTCCTACAAAAAACTCAAGGAAGCACCTCAAAACCTAGAAAGCCCTCGAGGACTCACAATTCACCTTAACTTGACCGGTAATTCTCTAAAAAAAATGCCTTCAATGACACAAGACGGATACGATTCAGTTACAATTCTCTCTCTCTCCGAAAACAACATCACTGAAGTACCATTGGATGCACTCTCCCAGAATCTGTCAGTGTTGAACCTGCACTCGAACAATTTGACTAGATTAGAGACACCAGTATTAGAATTCTTGAAGAGCTCCACAAAATTGAAAGAGCTAACTTTACAGATGAATCCTTGGGCCTGCGATTGTGACTCAAAAGAATTCTTTAATTTTATACAACAAAAAAAAGTAGACATTCCAGAACTACAAGAAGTCCGTTGTGGATTTTCTGACGCGCTCATCTTTAGAATGACACCTGAAGGCATGTGTCCACCAGCTATCACTGGAATTATCGAGGGGCTGGAAACTCTTTGCAGTCATGTGTCTGAAATCAATGAAATCGGCGACATCACTGAAATCTCATGATTTCAAACCATGAAGTCATTTCTTGAAGTTACAATGAATTCATTTGCAATCAATGAAATCATTTGAAATCAAAGAAATCACTATATGCATGTGACGACTCTCAAATCTCGTTTTACCTCTACAAAGCAAAATTATCATATATGAGACTGGTGTCTATTCAAAGAAAATGATTATGAGACATGTTTATTAGGGATAACGCTGAACTTTGCGAATGCAAGAGGAAAAACTCCGAAGAGTACACGGAGAGAATATCTCATTAGATAGTGAAGAGAACTCTGAGTGAAAATTAATGATCCTGGAGTCATCGAAAATAGATAAGCATTGTCATGAATTTTTCAAAAGAGTTTCATTAAAAATTGCCAAGTCCGCACGACAAAGTGGCGCTTGCTGCGTTAAAAATTACAGTAGAGTTTCCTTAATTCTCTGCTTCCATAATTCTCTCATTCTTTTCCTCATGGCCTATTCTCCCTCTAAAAATTTCTCCCACTTCTCCTACATCGTTCATCCTTGTTTATGACGTCATGCGCGTACGAATGCGCAGTGTCACACAAATGAAACGGTTGACAATTGTAGGTTGTTCTTTTTCCCCCCACTACTACAATTCCTCCTACCCACTACCTACCTTCCCTCTCCAAAGCTGCCCAGAGCGACGGAGTGGGATCGATTCCTTAATCCTCTTTTCCACGAAATTCGCTCAAGGACACGTCCCGAGTCAGGAGGATTAAGGAAACTCTACTGTACTGAGCCAATCCAGTAAAATTCCATGTATGACCTTCAGTTTTTACTCAGATCTGTTTACTTTCTGTACACCCTACGAAATGTCCCGTGTTTAGTGGAGAAGTTCGGTACTTTATAAGGAGAATTTTTCTCCATGTAGGGAATTTTCTGGTTCATATAACCCACATGGAAAGGCAATCAAAGAGATATAGGCATCGTATGTTCTTGGTATATTATGGAAAAAGATTCAGATACAATACTGCCACAGCCAATGACGACTTAGGGCTACGTCGATGTCAAACGATACCGAAAGACTATTTCACCTCCAACTATTGATGATAGAAGAAATGATTGATCCTAAAATTTTGAGAGGAGTAAAAAAATACTTCTAGTATGAGTCATCAGTTTAGATATACCGATAATAATTTGTAATTGTTCTTTACTATTTCATGGTAATAAAATCAATAATTCTAATTCTTCATTTTCAATTATTATTTCAGTTTGGTGAAATTTTAGTGATTTCAATGATGCGGAAGTTTGATTTCAGTTTGATGAAGTTAATGAAATCGTGGTGAATCATGAAATCACTAATAATCAAGGTTGCAATCACCGAAATGATAAATTCAATGAAGTCATTAAAATCACTAGTGAAATTGACTGCATTTAGCAGTCATGTGTCAATCGATCTTAGAGTTCCCAGCCCTTCGACTAATGATAAAGGTAAAGCGATCGAAGATTATCAGGCTGGTTCCACCTCATCCGCTAATAGACTCAACGCCTCTGTCAGTGGGGAGAATGGGAATAGGAATTGTTTTATAAATGAGGCGTTGATCGAAGAAAGTATATCGAGCTAAATGTTAATGAAAGTGTTGTATACAATCATTGCAAAGCAGTTATGCTGAACGAACAGCTCATAGAGATATGAATTTTAGCACACAAAAAACCTTGGAGCTGTTTTACCTCCTGGTAGGCATATTTCAGTTCTTCTTGGGGGTGTTTTACACCTAACTTGGGGATTTTTTATTAAGTTGTAAAATATCTTATATTTGGGTGTGATTTCCCCCTAACGTAGGGTGATAACATCATTCTGTCATGGGCATGAATTACCTCAATCATGATGCTAATGCATGCCCAAATTAGAGATCAGAGGGATCAGAAAACTATTATCTGCAAACGATTCTCAAGACAATTGATATTTGTACATGGGAAGGTGAGAAATTACGATTTTTTCCTTAGACAGAATTCTCCGACGAATATTCTCTATTACAATCTTGGAAATCAACAGAACTCAGACAACGAAATGAAATTCCATGTTAAGTAACTCAAAAATTTCACACCATCTGTATCTTTCATGCGAAATTTAATGTAAAATCGTAAAATTTATCGTATGAGACTGCTTTAAAATTTCTTTTCAAAGCAGTTGGAGTGCAGTTTTTCTTTTGAATTTTAATGCAGTAAAACATGATATCCTGTATCTTCTGATGCAATTTTTTTTTTTAGTTTGGAAACCAAAATTTTTTGTCACAAGCCTCAAAAAATGATAATGCATTTGACGAATGCTTACACGGAGAGAAAAGTTGAGTAGAAATTACGAGTCTGATGTTCCGTAATCGTGGGCGGCCTTGAGGTGTGGGGAAAAATTACGTGACGTTTCGTAATTTTTTACTTGAAATTAACATAATTTTCCCATGATTTCAAGTAACAATTACGAAAACTCAAGTAATTTTTCCCCAAACCTTACGGTCACCCCACGATTACGAAACAGACTTAACTTTTCTCTTCGTGTAGTAACCGTCACATGGAATCAGTCCCCTACTCGTCTCGTTTCTCTCTCTCTCTCTCTCTCTCTCTCTCTTGAATATTCATTCTCTTTTTTCAGTTGTTTCATCATTTTGTTAATATTTATAAAAAATTATATCTGATACAAAAATGTGCAGCATTATTCCGGAATTTCAGTCGAGGACATTGAGTCAATAAACTGCACTGCTTAAATATTTGGGTTAAAACTCATCATTTCAGGAAACAAAGTTCTCAGGGTTATTGGAAGTTTTGAAAAATTCTATTGATAAAGAATTGTAATCGTTTCCTGTAGAATATTAAATATTGCTTGCAATCCGTGAGACACGTGGCAAAATTGTGTCGAAAATATGCGGAAACCTGGACAGTATTAACAATTCAGTTTTACAATCAATAACCATTTTCCATGTCGCTGGAATTGAATTTCCGAATTTAAAAAAAAAAAAAAAAAAAAAAAAATAAAAAAAAAAATCTGTTTCTTCCTGAATAATAAAGGGAATCCTAAAATTCGGTTTTTATCTTTGTTTCTCGATTAATTAAATGAAAAAATGACAAATGATATAAATCAGAGATGGAAAATTTTATGGGATTATTATTATGCAATGATTATATTCTGTTTCTCTTTTTCTTTCTACCAATTCTATCAGTACTGAGCTTCCAGATGGATCTGTAATTTATCCTGTTCTGAAATTTTGTACTCAACAGTAACCTTTAGTCTATTTGAAACAGAAAAAAAAATTGATTCTCTGTATCGCGGGAAATTATGGACATATTGACCTAAAATCATCCCCAAAAGTGTAACCTGACAATATATCAAGTACTAGCCTCTAAGGAGGATTAATAGAGCATTTTAAGAGAGCACCGGAATTCACCCTATAGTCCTCAGAAAGGTCCCACATTTTGACTCGGGTGCCTCTGAATTCGACCTATTTTGATACTAAATATGGCGGTAAATTAACCCACCTAGAGTGTAATTCAACCCTTCAAGGTGGCAATTCAAATACGAGTTGAGGTAAAATACTACATGGCGGAGGTGAAATATACGTTAGCAACGGTGAATCACTCCTTAGATAGTGGAAATTTACCTTTTAAAAGATGGGGGTAAATCGACCCCAACGAAAGTTAAGTTTTTTTGTGTGTGGTATTCACGCGCAGAAGATATAAAAATCAACAAGTTTGAGAATGTTTCATGAAAAATTCACAAAAAATGCTTATCATAAAATGCAAGGGGCGTATCTCCTTTAACGTGTCTGTTCCATTCAGAAAGCAGCTGGCTCGATAAATGTTTCTGAATATCCTTCTAGGAGATATTCACAAAATAATCGTCATTTTTCGATCCTCATTGATTTAGGTTAATGATTTGTATTCATTTTATTGATTGCTACTTTGGAAAAAATGAAAGCCCTTAATTTATTCTCATTCAGTTGAACATTTTATCTAAGTTAGTAACAACAAGTGACAGAATAATATAGAAGGAGTTACGCTACTTTGAGAATATTGATTCTTGAAAACAATAGGAAAATTTAGATATTCCAAAAATACTCCAAACGGCCAATCAGTGATCATCAAAAACCAATTTTAAAAAATTTTTCAAAAGAAAAGACAAATTCTTCTCATTTGATTAATGCCAACGTTTCGGATGCTATATGCATCCATCATCAGGGCAATTTATTGTTCTGTATGGAAAAAATTTACAAAAAATTATACATAACAAAATTGACAAAAATAATACAAAAAACTATTATCAAGAATTGAAATGAATTTCCACTGATTCATAAAATTATTCAAGTAAAGCTATGAATTACCTAAGCCCATAGATGGAAAGGGCTAAACCAGAACAATAGAAACCAACAAGTTGCATGCGGCAATAAGCCACATGGTAAATACCTCTTCTAACCTGCAAAACGTAATGCATAACTAAAACAAGTCATCACCTTATATGAAATTGCATAAAACCCATAAAATCATTCTACACCCAAGACAGCATACTAATACATCTTCCTGTATACTAAATAATTTTCTAAAAACCAAATAAATTATCAAAAACATTGAAACAAGTGAAAAAAATATACCGTTGGTCCATACAAATACACAGAAGAGGTGGAGGTACAAGCAGGGGGGTCCAACTCTCATAAAATCCGTGAAGGCTGCCAGAGCTTCTAAAAAGATATGCAGCTGGCGCCACAATCGCGCCGCGCATGCGCAAATCTATACAACCTCTATGCGCATGGTCATATAATGTCTGTTTGAATTCGAATAAATAATTTGGGGTTTGGATAATGGCAGATTATTTTTTTCAAATAAAATGTCTGAGAATAAGAAGTGTGTCGTTCCCGGATGTTCATCTTTACGTAATGCACCAAGACATCAGTTTTCCAAACGTTTTGCATGGAGTGCAGAGAGTTGGCGAAAGGCTGTGAAATCCCCAATGCTGGAGAATGTCAGAACCGAAGACTTGTACCAATATTCGGTTTGCTATAGGCATTTCACAGAAACCGATTACTCCACTACCTTTAAACGACGAAGATTGAACCCAAATGCTGTCCCAAGTGTCGATATCCCCATTTCTGTTTCAACCAACGCTATCCCAAGTGTCAATATCCCAATTTCTGTCGCAACCAACGATATCCCAAGTGTAGATATCCCCACTTGCGTCTCCAAAAAAAATGATTCTCAACGAGGGGAACAGAGGCTCGAAACTGGAGAGAGAGAATTTCAGCATGAGAAGGATCTAGATGTTATCCATGCTATACAAACAGAAGTGAGTTTAATACTTTTTTTTATCGACAGAGAAAGAAGCATTCATTGAACAGTTTCTTCCGCAGGTTATTGGGATTTCTGATCAATCCTCCATGCCGAGTACGTCGTCATCTGACGAACTGACTCCAGAACTGCCTTTCAATCATGCGAGCACCAGTTACAAGGATGTAAAAAACAGACCCTTGAAGCGATCCACGAGACTCAACAAACCTTTGCCTAGAGCTGCAGTGACGAAAAAGAAAATCTCTCCTTTAATTCAACAACATGAATTATTACGACTGAGGAAAATGCAGCAGCAGCAGCCACTATTAAAACAACAATTGAGGAGGTATAAAGAGAAGATTCAAAAACTGAAACAGGCAGCAAAACCCCGGATTTTCGATGATTGGGACAAACTAACTGCAGTTCAAAAAACATTCATAGAAATGCAGTTGATGAATGCTAATAAGAAGCCCAAGGTATCATGTATAAGTAGACGATTGAGCATTTCTGACGGGATAATATTGGATTATTTTTATCCATTGTTTTGTATCATTTTTATCAAGTCCATAGCGAATTGATAAAGGGAGAGGAGTCCATAAATTTCTTTAAGTCAGCAGTAGCTTTTTCTCCGCTTCCCTGATGGATCAGTCACATAGCATCCCATAGACAATCCCATTATGAGAAGTTTCCTCGATCACAGAGGGGAATGAGGATAAACACAGAGATGGTTATTTTTTGTAATAAAATTGATTTCAATTCATTTATTATTTATATATCTCTATAGAGGTCATTGAATATTGTGAAAATGATTACTTAAACTATTCAATTATTTATTAATTAATTAATAACAATTGTGGACGTCATTAGACGTTGTCTAAATGATTTTTGAACTATATTCATATGGAAGGGGGGGGGGGGGGGTCAGACTCAATTTAACACTCTGGGATCACCTCTGTGATTGCTTCCCGTCACAGAGCACAACACTGAGGTATTTACTCATTCAATAAATGAATTATTAATTGTTTAATGATAATTGGGGGGGTCATTAGACATTGTCTAGATAATTTTTGGAGTATATTCATATCGGGGGGGGGGGGGAGGGGGGAGGTCTAACTGAATTTCGCCCTCTGGGATCACCTCTGTGATTGCTTCCCGTCGCAGAGCACAACACAGAGGTATTTATTTATTCAATAAATAAATTATTAATTGATGAATAGTAATTGGGGGGGTCATTAGACATTGTCTAGATGATTTTTGGAGTATATTCATATCCGGGGGGGGTATCACTGAATTGCGCCCTCTGGGATCACCTCTGTGCCCCCCCCCCCCTCCCAAGGATATGAATATAGTCCAAAAATCATCTAGACAATGTCTAATGACCCCCCCCAATTATTATTAAATAATTAATAATTTATTTATTGAATAAATAAATACCTCTGGGATGTGCTCTGGGACGGGAGGCCATCCCAGAGTGTTAAATTGAGTCTGACTCCCCCCTCCCCCATATGAATATACTCCAAAAATCATTTAGACAACGTCTAATAACCCCCGCAATTGTTATTAATCAATTATTAAATAATAAATAAATTGAAATCAAAGAAAATAACCAGCTCTGTGTTTATCCTCATTCCCCTCTGTGATTGAGGAAACTTCTCATAGCCGCATCTCTGGGATTGATCCATCAGGGTTTTTCTCTGTAAACAATCATGTGCATGTGTGATTAATTTCAAGTTCATGACTTTTCTCTCTCAAAGGAGCATGCAGAGTAAGATTGTTGCTCCTCTCTTGTAGTAAATTTGATTTTTTTAGTGACTAAATTTCAATCCTTTAAAGTAACTGAATCGGTACACTGAGTGTTATTGAAGATTAAGAGAAAAAATTTTCATATTCTCACATAAGAAATCCGATTTATGATTGGAACTTTGATATTTTAAATCTAGTGACTATGAATATCTGAATTGTGATTATATTTGATTGTATTAAATAGTACTTGCCGTTGGCCGCTTAATTAACTTTTCCTTCTGGAGTTTTTCACAGAAGAAATAATACAAAATATCTAATTACAATGAGTAATTATCATTTAGAAAAATCTTCTCTCTCATTAGGGAAGAAGATACACTACTAAACAGAAGATCCTAGCGCTGGTGATGTTCAGGTTGGGAGGAAAGTGTTATCGGCAGTTTAGTTCTCTCTTCACTGTACCTTGTGCATCAACAGAGCAAGACTTACTGGATGAAATCCCATGTCACACAGGGTTTAATGAACTCATCATGGCCAAATTGAAGAAATATGCATCGACAATGGAGGAGAAAGAGAAGTATTGCGTACTTCTCTGGGATGAAATGAAATTGATGGGACATACTCAATACGATAAATCAAAAGATCAGATCATTGGGTTCGAGGATTGGCAGTTCCGACGTACAGCTGATTTTGCTGATCATGTCATCGTGTTCATGTTGCGAGGAATTAATAGTGCATGGAAAATTCCCATTTACTATGGTTTTTGTGATTCATCAACTAAAGTTGAAGATTTGATGCGTTGTGTGAAACTGGTCGTGAAAGCTGTGGGGGAAACGGGACTATTCATTGTAGCCACTGTGTGTGATCAAGCGCCCATCAACTGTTCTGTAATTCGTAGATTGATAATGCAGAGTAATGATGAGCGCAGCAGAAATGGCGAGCCCACCAGTAAGTACATGAACCTCAACTCCTAACGAATTGCTTCAACTCAACCATAGAATAAGTGTTGACATTGATATCAGTAGCATGTACTTAACATTTAAATCTCGGGTGTAATCATATCGAAGGGGCCGAACGAGAATAAAAAAGAATTCAAAAAGTCAGATTCGTTACCATTTTTTTACCTTCCCCAGTAGTTTCTACAAAAGAAACTAGAAAGTCTAATGATGCAAAATTATGTCAATTGGAATATTGATCCAACCACCCCCCTATTCCAATAATGATTTCACTTGTCATTTTTCTCTATATTGTTTCCATTGCAGTTTCAAAGTTTATAATAAGATATATAGAATTCCAATCGTGACTGATCACTCAATTTGCTAACGAATTATTCATCTCCCATGACTTTAGAAGATACCATAAAAATTTCAAATACCGAGATCATCCCCCTGTTTGATCCCCCTCACCTCGTGAAAGGTCTGAGAAACAACTCGGTAGATAAATTAGTTGAGATGGATGTCGATTCAAAAAAGCCAACTCCACCCCCAGACCTAAGAAAATTGGCTTCGTGGGAAGTTGTGACGAAGAGTTATGAAATCAATCTCTATTCAGGGACACTGAGAAGACCATTACCTAAATTAAACGATGAGTGCATTTACCCCGACAAACTGAAAAAGATGCGAGTGAAAAATGCTGCACAAGGGTTGAGCGCCTCGGTAGCTCGATACATTGACGTTCTATCGGAGATGCCTGGTGAGTTTCATAAAAATTCATAATTGATTCATTTTTTTTTTTTTTTTTTTATTAAAGCTTCCAAACCCTAGCCAGGGTTTATTCAGCATATAATTGATTCATGTAAGAGAAATTATTTGAATGAATAATTTGTGATTTTATTTCAATCATTATTTCTCTGTCTGGTTCACCACAATCCCTCATTCGATGATGAATTAATAGTGAAGTGGGAAAACGATTGATAAGTAGTTTATTCTCATAAATCTAGTACGTAGCAATCGTTGCGAAAAAAAATGAAAATTGGAATAGATATTTTCAATACCTCTATAAAACTCTAAGGATCAATCAATATTATTTAGGAAAGTGACAAATCAACGTTTATGTATCGTCTCGTTCTGCCTCGATGACAAATCGTTCTTCAGGAGTTGTGGGATTCCTAGGTGCATTGAGTGGCGCAGAAGACGAAGCTGATGCAGTACTGTCCCCGTCATCAGATGCATCCAGAAACTCCAAGTCATCCTGTAGCTCGATACGGTCATTGAGGTTCTCATGGAGTTGTTCCAAATGCTGCTTGATAATTGTTCTAAATACCCCATAAGCTCTAGTTTCTTCGGAAGCGGGAAATACATTGGGATTCATTTTTACCAATAAGCACGTGTTTTTTTTACATGCAGAGCATGTTTACCTGATAATTGTGGATTCATCCTTTCAGCTATAGATCTCCAAATATCTTTATTCAGGTTGCTGTATCTGTATCCATTCTGCCAGAGCTCAGGGTGTCCTCGTACTAGAGAAATTAATTGTCTTTTCTGCTCAAAATCCATATTCTCCATTTTGCTGATCACATTTCATTTGTTATGTCATGTCATACGTGATTTGAATTAGATCAAAACAAACAGCAGTACTAGATGACAACATGAACGACCAGACAATCGGAACTTTTGCGCCATCTGATTATTATCTTACTTAATATATGTCGGTTAGACAAGGCTAGCACTACTTGATATTGTTGGTTCCTGCTTTAACTACGTCTTACGGAAAGAGAGGCGTCGATAGTCTTGGGTGGAACTATCTCTGTCCAGCATGACGCAAAATTCCAGCGCATAAATTCAATTCAATTGTCAACACAATTCCCACTGAAATGAGTTGCAGTGACCATTATTTATCAAGTTCCAAGGAGATGATTTCGCTAGTAAATCAAATAATACTTATCATTTTGATGCGAAAATTTCGATATTCTTAGAATAATGAGTATGACACCTTGAATTTTTCTAATCACCTCACTGCAATTATAAATAGCCGGTTCATAATTCGACACATGAGTTTTTTCGATTTGTTTTCTCACCAACCGCAAAACTCTTACACTATATTATTCACTATCTGCTTGGTTTTCTAGGTCCTATCAACACTAGCCGAGGACCAGTAGAGATTCCGAAGAAATTAGGAAAAGATACAGCTCGATTTATTTACTTAGCAAATGATTTATTTGATTCGCTTAATGGGCATCTCCCTTCATCGCCTGAAGCTCCACTCAGATCCATCATCACTGATCAGAGTCCACATATTAAATTCTGGGGTCATGCAAAAGAAGAACTGAGAAAAATGCGTTTCGTTGATCCCAAGACTTTGAAATCTTCGTCTGTACCAACTCTTGGAAATTGGATCAAAACTCTTGATGGATTTGAAATGCTATGGAATCTTTTCAAGTCTAATAATTTTACTGAGTTCAAGCCAAGACAAGTCAACCAGGACCCCTTGGAGAACAAATTTGGACAGGATCATGCTCATGGGGTTCAAAATACTTGCCCCACATCTTGGCAATATGAGAGAATTTACAGATCCTCGCTGATATCGCATTTGAGCACAACAGAAGCGGTGGGTGGGAATTGTGAAAAAATTTGCAATGGGGAGATGCTGTTCACACTCGAAGATTGCTTGGATGCTGATGATGGAGATTCGCTCGAGATAGAAGTCGATAAAGAATATGAGAATATTGTGACACCCAGAGAATTGACAATGAAGAAAGATCCAGACGATATCATCGATGGGAATCCTCAAATGATGAATGCTTCTCATAACATTTCTCAGAAACTTCTACTAGAAGAACCAGCAATGGGATGTCCAAGATGCGTTGTAGCCTTCAAGAGACCAACAGTCGTCGCTAATAAAAATTCACTGTTCGATGAAGCTCTTGTGGAGTTCAACAAAGCTCTGAGGAAAAACATGCCTCTGATTTGTCACTGGCGCAACATTAGCGTTGTATTATTGGACAGAATAACGTCTGCAGTGGATAATAAATGGGTCTCATGTGATTAACACCGAGAAAATGTACATGTGCAAGCTGCAAAACTCATAATTGATGATTTTCTCAATTCGTGGTGCACGATTATAAATCGTTATTTATCAGGAAAAATTTCGCACAAGACAGATGATCTCATGTTTTCTAAGGCTAAGGAAAAATACGAGAAGACTCTGAAGATCAAAAACAGGAATAAAAATCGAAAATAAGCTCTATAAAATACTTTCCGTCACAATCACCCCTATATACGTTTAAAATGACTTTAAACATAGTCGATCATTTTGTGGTCCAGATTGCCATTACCAGCAGATCCGTAACTTTCAAGCTTGTAGAGAATAATTATTGGCAGGATTCGTACTCTGATTTTCGTGAGAAAAAAATCAGAAATTAATTAATTCCTCTTTTGAAGTTGAATCGTTTGTCGAATTGTTTGTCTTTCCGTTGAATAAACTATCATTATAGATTATTCTTAGCATCATAATTGATTTATTTATCTATGAGGAATAAGAGTTAAACAAGCCGATTTATTCCCATTATGTTCTAATTATTATCTTTTCGATATCAATCCAACCTAACAATTCAGTTAAATTGGTGACATGCGCAGTGGTTTGAATGTACTTGCGCATGCGCGGCGCGATTGTGGCGCCAGCTGCATATCTTTTTAGAAGCTTTGGCAGCCTTCACGGATTTTATGTGAGAGTTGGGACCCCCCTGGGTACAAGTGCTCAAAAGTAACTATAACAAGAAACCCCTAGTGACTAAATAACTAGAAAACACTAGATGACCTTAGTAGCCATGCATTACACCAGCAAGTGGTCACAAACATTGGCGCTAAGATACAATTATTAAATTATCATCAAAAACTATTACAAATTAATATTATTCATGTCCAAAATTAATGAGTCAATGAAAAATTGTCAAGAGTATACGTTATTAAGAAGACCACTATAAAAAAAAATTGGTTTTAAAATATTTTTAAAATCCATCCATCTATTTTTAAAATTGGTTTTTGATGATCGCTGATTGGCCGTTTGGAGTATTTTTGGAATATTTAAATTAAGCGATTGGAATAATTTAAAAGAAAATTTAGACATCACTAAAAAGAAAGGAGCGTATGTGCTGGAGATACGTCCTTTTGTGATTGGCTTTTCGGAATTATGCCCATTTGTTACTATGAAAATTTATCAACTAAAATTCTCCCTGAGAGGTAGTACTTTTCATTCTAAACGTTAAAAACATACGCTCTTTTGTTATTAGAAAAAAAATCAAAAAATTGTGGCACTGGCACCCTTTTCACTATACAGCGACGATATTGAACAAACCAGTAATTTAACATCTCTAACAACCTCCAAACATACATATACAATTCAAATACCACTTTTCCAAAAATATTCCCGACGAAACCTAAAACATCTCCTCGAACATCTGTTTACACCCCTCGGTCTTTCCCACCAAATTTATTCTATTCCATTTAGGTAGAGAAAGTTTTCTAGGTTAGACAGCTCGAAAAAAATTATCTAATTTTGATAAATTTGGTAAATTTGGTAGAGAAATAATAATTTCATATCCATTACAAAGTTGTGAATTGATCATGAGTAATGTGAAAAATATAATCAACTTATTATGCAAGCACATTGCACAATGCACAGGGGTTCAAGTAGATCCGAAGTATTTTTAGCTAGCAAATTATAATAAAGATTCACCGGAAGCTGTGAGTTCTTAATAAATAAAATGAAATACGTAATCCGGAAATTACGTCTGTTGAATTATTCGTTACAGGTTCAATGTTTTTGGATGGTTTCAAATACTCTGAGTCATTACGCTATGGGAAAAACCCAGCCAGAAATTGATTTCCAACATTACGGTATTTGAAATCATTTTTTGACATGTTTTTATTATAGAAATTAATCTCGATGAAGTTTAGTTTTTCATCACTCTCATTTATCTCTACAAAAAGATATCTATAAAGGTTTCGTTATTTCCCTCCAATTTTGAGATATTCAACAATAACTAACAATAACTTCAAAAAGATATCTATGAAGATTTCGTTATTTTCCTCCAATTTTGAGATATTCATCAATAACTCATGCGTAACCTACATTTGTAATCCAAAAATGGAAATTTCAGAAATTTATCCCAAGAAGAAAAAATCTGGGAAAATTCCGAAAAAATTCACAGTTGTCTAAAAAAAATTCGCCCCTCATTATGTAAAATTTTGAATTGTTTATCATCATTTTGAGTTTTCTGACGAAACCCCTTAACCGCCGCTTGTTGATTCGACCAAACTGCAATTTTTACTACTGCTCAAAAGGATAAATGTTTAATAAATTATGAAAAATCTACGTATAATAGATGAATGTATGTGCTATAAGAAGATAAATCACATGTTATTTCTAACTTCCCGGAGGAGAAGTTATTGTAATGCCCCCGAAAATGAAAAAACGATATTTCATCATATATCCACGTTTCAAGGTCTTTCGAATGTTTCTCGGCTATTTTAAACAAAATATGTGTGTGTGTGTGTGTGTGTGTGTGTGTGTGTGTGTGTGTGTGTGTGTGTGTGTGTGTGTGTGTGTGTGTGTGTGTGTGTGTGTGTGTGTGTGTGTGTGTGTGTGTGTGTGTGTGTGTGCGCGTGTGTGTGTGTGTGTGCGCGTGTGTGTGTGTTACAAGGTATATATGTGGTCAAAATTATGGTCAACGATTTCTCGTGAACGAATGGTCCGATTTGACTTTTTTTTTTTAATCAATACGTCTTCAGGTAACTTAGATCTGATTAGATTATGGCTGGAATCGATGCAGTAGTTTTTGAGTTTTTGCAAAAAAATATTGAAAAAATTCCTTTTCTTTTTTTTTTTTTTTCAATGTATATATGGGGTGATGAGAACCGGGAAGTTTTAGTTGTGAACCTCAATGGTTCGCTCCGACTTGAATGCACCCAAATTTGGGAGCGAGCTTGCGAGCGACCAACAATACTCCATAGACCGGCCGCACCCCTAGTTTATTGAATTTTCATTGCCTCGTTCAAGCCTCTGATATTTTTTGCTTTTTCTCAGTACATTCCAAAAATATCGGGACAGGACTTTTTGGCGCCAAATTTTCGGCACGAGAACAA
This sequence comes from Coelinius sp. EB29, assembly GCA_035578325.1. Lineage (NCBI taxonomy): Eukaryota > Metazoa > Arthropoda > Insecta > Hymenoptera > Braconidae > Coelinius > Coelinius sp. EB29. The sequence goes on along the minus strand of JAOZGT010000022.1, from coordinate 1,359,471 downwards.
CCCCGATTTTCATACTTCTTATTTCACCCTGGGACTTCTACAGACACTGTTCACCGGATGAGCGACATGAGGGGACTGAATAACTTAGATGAAATTTGTACAAATAGCGCTTGAATACTCAAACGGTCGAAACTAAAACTAAAATACCAATCATGTATGAATCGGTGTTTTGATAAGGACGTTGTAAATGCCTAAATGTAGGTTGAACGGGGGAATCGTTATAAGGACGTTGAGAGTCGGTTGAATTCATGAGTGGAGGTTGAAGGATTTTCAACGCTTGCCTGTTTTTACGTTGAGGTGGGTTATAAATTCCATAAAAATTCGTCGGAACAATTCAACATCAAAGAATATTGGTTCAAAAAGTTGAAAGCACGTTGGAGAAACCACGAAAATTTTGACTCGGGACTGGCATCATACAGCAAGTGGTAATAAGGCACCAAAGTGGTCGGCGCCAAAAAGTCGCGTACCCCTCAAATGTGAAAACAATCCCTAATTTCGGTTATGAACAGTTTCGAAGTATTCCCTCACGAAGAAGGGAAAATCCACAGTGATCGGAAATATTCGGAAAATTATCCCCTCTCTTATTTTAAGGTTGACAAAGTTTCCAAAAGGTGAAAATTTCTACCGGACATCGACGTTTTGGGTTTAGTTTGTGGCCAGACACTAACGTGATACTCTCGTGATACTCAAACTTCAACTTGAGAGAACGCGATCGATTTTTCCTACATGAATATACATATCAACACACAAGTTGGTGAGTAATCAATTTCACATTTCATTCACCCTTGTATCTGTTTACAATTCCGTACTCATCATTTGCTTTTCAATATATCACGTTTCAATCAGGTTGTCTGATATATAATATTTCCCATATTTTTTTTCACTAATTTGGGGGAAAAATGACCTCTTTAAGTGAAAAAGCAGGAAAAAATGACCTAATAAATTGAGTCATGGTATGAGTGAGACACTCGTACAGTGAAAATCACTGATAACTGAGACCAATACATTATATGTCGTCGCCGTAGAATGAAAAGGGCGTATATCACAAAACGATGTTTTTCGATTTTTCATCGCACTTTCTGATCGAAAGTCTGTGAAAAAAATGTCCTAAACAAACAGGCGTGATTATCTTATGTCTCTTTCATTTCTTTCGAAAATTAACATTCAGGCCCCTTTCACTTTATGTGTTGTGCTCATAATAAAATGAAGGGGTGTATGTGCCTGAATCATGCTGGTTTGTGATTATTCATTCTTCATATAAACTAGAACAGCTACAAATAAAAGGGCGTATGTAGTGGAGATACATTCCCTTAGTGCTAACTGTTCGGAATTATGCCCATTTCCTACTAGAAAAATTTATCAAATAAAATCCTTCCTGAGATGTAGTACACTTCATTTCCAAGGTAAAAAAACATACGCTCCATTGTTATTAAGGAGAAAAAAAAACATAAATATGGCACTCACGTTCCTTGGATTCTACGAAAATGATGTCGATGAAGATAAAGTATACAAATTTGAGTGATTCAGATATCCCTGATAAAGCATTAAGTAATCCTCATGTTAATTAACATTCGGAATGTCTTCACCCCGGGGCAAATCTGACATTCATGTAGACAAATTAACTATGTTGGAGAAATCGACTCCGTAAAATAAATTCCATGCATTTCATGAGATGTAGAATGTCTAATAATGCATTTATCCCGGAAACAAATGATTACTGGAAAAATGTCGAGAGAACTCCATATTTCACCATCATGAAAAAGAATTGATGAATCGTCCGCGAATTATTCTCTCGACTCCCTATCAGGCTAATCTCGTATCAATGGAATCGCTGAATTGCGTTCCTAAGTCGAATAGAAAATTGAGTCTTTCCCAAGTTCAGAAATTCATTCCTTTTATCTCTCTCTCATCTTTCCCTCTCTTTCTCAATTCTCTCATTTTCAGATACTTCATTTATTATACCAAATAAACTGAGCTTTCAGAAATTGTCTCTCTCGTGATTGAACTAATGTTTTTTTTCTCAATTGTAGCCCACATCTTGACCTTGAAGACTGACCATCATGTGTAGGCTCCAGTGCTTCGTTTTCGTTGTATTCATTCAATGTACGATAAGTATAGACCTCATCACTACGGACCTCATAACTACAGACTTCAGAGATACGTACTTTAGAAAATACTTAGACCAAAAATCAGGTTTAACGGCAGTTTTTACATGCAGCCAAACTTATATTTGGCCATTGAAGCCTCTTACTCTGAATTATTTGAAGATCAACACTTCAGTAGGTATTGTCTTGAACAGATGTGAATTACCCGAAGGAGGAAAAATTGGGGACATCGCTGAAGGGATAATCGCTGCTAAGATCGAAACATTGACTGTGCAATTAACTCATAATTTAACATGGACGCTTAGTAGAGAAAAATTAGCGAAATTTAAAAACTTGAAGGTTTTGCAACTGCCGAGAAATAAATTGACGAATGTAACTGCCGATTTATTACATGATCTGAAAAATTTGAAAATTCTCGATCTCCAGGAGAATGATCTTCGTGAGTTGCCTGCAGGATTTCTTAATTTAGATAACTTATCGAAACTTGACTTAGAAAGCAATAAACTTGAAGTTATTGGGCTTGAGACGTTTGAAAAATTGGAGAAATTAGAGTCCTTAAATGTAAGGAATAATAAACTTGTGGAGATTGAACCGCACAGTTTCGATGATCTCAAGTCCCTGGATTGGATTGATATGCAAAAGAACAATTTAGAAACACTGCCGGAAGATATTTTTGCTGAACTAATGAATCTCACGGGGATTTACTTGTCGCAGAATAATTTCCGTCATAATTCACTGCCAGAAGGACTTTTCAAAAACAATAAGCTTTTGGAAAGAATTTATTTTTCTGAAAATCAACAAAATCTGATGACTTTGCCTTTCAAGTTCTTCGGAAATTTGACCCAACTGATAGTGGTTGATATCAGCCAGAATAATATAGTCCATCTACAGGAGAATTTGTTTGAGGGAAGTGTTGAACTTAAGTATTTATATATGATGTCGAATGATATTCAGGAGCTTCCACGACATATTTTCAAGGATTTTAAGAAACTCCACTCGATTAAATTGAATTCTAATAAACTCAGGGAGTTGCCTGATGGGGTTTTCTCGATGCTCCACAAGCTGGAGGATCTGGACTTGTCGAATAATTATATAACAACCTTAAATGAGTAAGTTATAAGAATAATCTTGTCCATTTAGTAATTATGCAATTGAGCAGCGAAGTAGTGAAATAAGATGATTGACTCTGAATTCAGAGTGAGTTGGACTTGGCAAAAAAAAATTTCTAAATACTATTGTAGCTCTCATTTTTCTCTATAAAAAGGTATGAGTCTTCATTAAAATTCAGAATGATGGTTCTAATGGTTGAATTTTTCTCTCTCATTTCATACAGAAATATTTTCCGTAATCTGACATCACTGGAAGTCTTGAACATGGAAAAAAACGGATTGAAAACGATTCATGACAATGTGTTCAAATATCTTGAAAACCTCCGAACCGTTAAATTTTCCTTCAACCAATTGACATTGAAATCAAATCGCAATGAGATGTTTTCGTCTTATCCTCCTCGATCTCCGTTCCACTTCTGCGGTTCTATCCGAGAACTAAACTTAGCGTCTAACAACATCTCGGAGATTTTCTCAGATTGGCATATGGCTCCTCATCTCAGAACTTTGGATCTTAATCATAATAGTGTGAAGTCTTTAGACGTAAGTCCTATTCTGTTACATATGTAATCATCCATCCCAGTAACAAATTAGTTCAAAAGGAAATTTCACGAGAATTCGTTTATAGCTGAGATAATTCTCTGTAAAAAATTTCTTAACATTTTCTCCGAAAATCACTCATTATCAAGATATTTAACAACATTTATCCTGTTATAGATTCTACCGATTCACAACTGAATTTTTTTATAGTTCTCTTATAATCCTTCAATATTTTTCCAGCTAAAGGACATGCTCTTCAGCTCCGAAAAAATCAACGTAGATCTCTCCTTCAATCAAATCAAAAGAATTTCTCTAGCTCAGGACGAAGCGCGCGTTGAAGGGCTCTCTCAAGAGCACCGGAATAATATCACTATATTTCTAGGAAATAATCCAATCAATTGTAACTGTTCTGTCGATGATCTTATTCGTTTCCATGAAAATCGCATGCCTCGCTACGTCTACAACCACTTGAACCTGAACATGTCCAATTTAATATGTCAGAAACCGAGCCCGCTTATGAACAAACCTGTCAAGAGCTTGACATCAGAAAAATTTACATGTCGATTGGAAAACCTTGAAATCTACAATATAACTTGTCCACTAAAATGTGAATGCTGCTTATGGCGGGGAAAGCAAGAATATCTGGTCGATTGTTCTTACAAAAATCTCAAAGAGGTACCGAAATACCTAGAAAGCCCTCGAGGACTTCCAATTAACCTCAACTTGACCGGTAATTTCTTAACAAAAATGCCTTCAATGACACAAGATGGATACGATTCAGTTACAATTCTCTCTCTCTCCGAAAACAACATTACTGAAGTGCCATTGGATGCACTCTCCCAGAATCTGTCAGTGTTGAACCTGCACTCAAACAATTTGACTAGATTAGAGATACCAGTATTAGAATTCTTGAAGAGATCCACAAAATTAAAGAAGCTAACTTTACAGATGAATCCCTGGGACTGCGATTGTGACACAAAAGAATTTTTTAATTTTATACAAGAAAAAAAAGTGGACATTCCAGAACTACAAGAAATCCATTGTGGAAAATCTGACGCGCTAATCTTCAAAATGACATTGGAAGAAATGTGTATACCAGCTGATACTGGAATTATTGGTATTAGTATTGGTATTGGCGTCGCATTAGTTGGAATACTCACAGGAATAAATGCAGTTCTATATTATCGTTTTCAACAGGAAATCAAAGCTTGGCTTTATGCAAAACAGTGGTGTTTATGGTTTGTCACTGAGGACGAATTGGATAAGGATAAATTATACGATGCGTTTGTCAGTTATTCCCACAAAGATGTAGATTTTGTCAAGGATTTGGTAGCACGATTAGAAGAGGGAGAGGAACATTTCAAATTATGTGTTCATTATCGTGATTGGTTACCTGGGGATTCGATACCAACGCAAATTGTTCGGTCTGTTGAAAACTCGAGACGAACAATCGTCGTGTTATCACCAAATTTCTTGAAAAGTGTCTGGGGCAAGATGGAATTTAGAATGGCGCATCATCAGGCACTGAGTGACGGTCGACCTAGAGTTATCATAATTCTTTATGGAGAGATTGGACCTATTGATGAGCTTGATGCGGAACTCAAAGCATACTTGAGTATGAATACCTATGTGAAATGGGGAAACCAGTGGTTTTGGGAGAAGTTGAATTATGCACTTCCACATCCTCAAGGATCTATCGAGAAAAAGAGGAAGCAAACTGTATTTGCGACTCAGCATCCAACTATCGTCACTACTAATGATAAAGGTAAAGCGATCGAAGATTATCAGGCTGGTTCCACCTCATCTGCTAATACACTGAAGGCCTCTGTCAGTGGGGAGAATGGGAATAGGAATTGTTTCGTAAATGAGACGTTGATCGAAGAAAGTTAATCGAGGTAAATGGTAATGGAAGTGTTGTATGCAATCATTATAAAGTATTTATGATGCACGAAAGGTTCATAGAGTTACGAATTCGTGATATTAATGCGGAGGACCCATAAAAATCAACCAGTTTGAGAATGTTTCATGAAAAATTCACAAAAAAAAAAAAAGAAAATACAATGTTGTATAATAATAATTAGGGCTCTGTGATTATTAATGTAAACATTCACTTTTTCAAATAGAAAAATTACTATCTTTCACTATTGTATCGTCGCTATAGAGTGAAAGGGGCGTAAGTGCCAAAAAACCCCTTTTTCAAAGTGAAAGGGGCGTGTGTCCCAGATCGATGTTTGACCGGCTATTCATCGAATTTCTCATCGAAAAATTTGTAAAAAAAATGTTCTAACAAACCGGCGTAATGACCAGTCTTGTGCAAGACAGGGCCCCACGCTTACGCAACTTGTATTTTTTCGAAAAATAATACTTCGCTCCTCTCACATTACATGTTATACTTACCATACCATAACATGAAAGGAGCGTATCTCCTTTTACGTGTCTTTTCCATTCAGAAAGGAGCTGGCTCGATAAATGACTCTGAATATCCTTCTAGGAGATATTCACAAAATAATCGTCAATTTTACTCAATTAAACACTTTTCGATCCTCATTGATTTAGGTTAATGATGTGTATTCATTTTATTGATTGCTACTTTGGAAAAAATGAAATTCATTAATTTATTCTCATTCAGTTGAACATTTTATCTAAGTTAGTAACAACAAGTGACAGAATAATATAGAAGGAGTTACGCAACTATGAGAATATTGATTCTTGAAAACAATAAGAAAATTTAGACATCACTAAAAAGAAAGGGGCGTATGTGCTGGAGATACGTCCTTTTGTGATTGGCTTTTCGGAATTATGCCCATTTGTTACTATGAAAATTTAGCAACTGAAATTCTCCCTGAGAGGTAGTACTTTTCATTTCAAAGGTAAAAAAACATACGCTTCTTTGTTATTACAAAAAAAATCAGAAAATTGTGGTACTTGCACTTCTTTCACTCTACAGCGACGATATTGAACAAACCAGTAATTTAACATCTTTAACAACCTCCGAACATACATATATTCAAATACCACTTTTTCAAAAATATTGCCGACAAAACCTAAAACATCTCCTCGAACATCTGTTTACACCCCTCGGGCTTTCCCGCCAAATTTATCCTATTCCATTTAGGTAGAGAAAGTCGTCTAAGTTAGACAGCTCGAAAAGAATTATCTATTTTTGATCAATTTGATAAAGAAATCATAATTTCATATCAATTACAAAGTTGTGAATTGATCATGAGTAAAATTTAAAAAATGTAATCAACTTATTATGCAAGCGCATCGGACAATACACAGGGCTGTAAGTACATCTTGAGTATTTTGAATTAACAAAGTATAATGAAGATTCACCGGAAGCTGTGAGTTATTCATAAAAAGAATATAAGATACGTAATCCGAAAATACGCGTGTTAAAAAATTCATTACAAGTTCAATGTTTCTGGACGGTTTTAAATACTTTAAGTCATTATGCTGTGGGGAACACCCAGCTCGGATTTTCAACATTACGGTATTCGAAATCATTTTTTGACATGTTTTCATTATAGAAATTAATCTCGATGAAGTTTAGTTTTTCATCGCTCTCATTTATTTCTACAAAAAGATATCTATGAAGGTTTCGTTATTTTCCTCCAATTTTGAGATATTCATCAGTAACTCATGCGTAATCTACATTCGTAATCCAAAAATGGAAATTTTAGAAATTCATCCCAAGAAGAAAAATTCGCCCCTCCCCGTGTAGAAATCGCGCCGCTCCGGCCCGGCTCGCCGTGTTAACACTATAGAGCGTACGATTGCGAGGCATATACGTTAGCGGAGTTTCGGCTGGTTTTAGACCCCACAAACCCCCCACTCTGAACTTATTGAGGACCCGAGTCGCAATAAAAATTTTGTAAAAAATTTTAAAGAAAGGTTCCAATGAATTGTAATTAATAAGTTTCAAATCGGGAATTACATTCTTCATGAAGAAGAAGAAAAACCCTTACTTACCCTCATTATGTAAAATTTTGAATTTTTTATCATCATTTTGAGTTTTCTGATGAAACACCTCAACCGCCGCCTGTTGATTCGACCAAACTGCAATTTTTACTACTGCTGTAAAGGAAGATAATTAATAGACGAGAAACAATCTACGCATAATAGATGAGTGTATTTACTTCCATACCGACACCACACAGCAAGTGGTAATACGGCGCCAAAAAGTCGCGTACCCCTGAAATGTGAAAACAATCCCTAATTTCGGTTATGAACAATTTCTAAGTATTCCTTCACGAAATAGAGAAAATCCACAGTGATCGGAAATATTCGGAAAATTATCCCCTCTCTTATTTTAAGGTTGACGAAGTTTCCAAAAGGAGAAAATTTCTACCGGACATCGACGTTTTGGGTTTAGTTTGTAGCCAGACACTAATGTGATACTCGTGATACTCGAACTTCAACTTGAGAGAACGCGATCGATTTTTTCTACATGAATATACAAATCAACACATAAGTTGGTGAGTAATCAATTCCACATTTTATTTACCCTTGTATCTGTCTACAATTCCATATCCATTATTTGCTTTTCAATATATCACGTTTCACTCAGATTGTCTAATATATAACATTTTACATATTTTTCTATTAATTTGAGGGAAAAATGACCACTTTGAGTGAAAAAGCAGGGAAAAATGATCTATTGAATTGAGTCATGGTATGAGTGAGACACTCGTACAGTGAAAATCACTGATAACTGAGACCAATACATTATATGTCGTTGCCGTAGAATGAAAAGAGCGTATATCACAAAACGATATTTTTTTCGATTTTTCATCGCACTTCTGATTGGAAAATCTGTGAAAAAAATGTCCTAATAAACAGGGGTAATTAATTATCTTATGCCTCTTTCATTTCTTTCGAAAATTAACATTTAGGCCCTATCACATTATTTGTTGTGTTCATAATAAAATGAAGGGGTGTATGTGCCTGACTTATGCCTGTCTGCGATTATTCATTCTTCAGATAAACTGGAACAGCTGAAAAGGAAAGGGCGTATGTGCTGGAGATACGTCCCTTCAGTGCTAATTCTTCGGGTTTCCGTCCTTTTTCTCAATTAAAATCCTGGGTGAGAGGTAATATACTCCATTTTGGAGGTCCAAAAAACATACATTCCTTTGTGAACACAGAATAAAACTACAACAAAAATAAAAATATGGTACTCACGTTCCTTTCATTGTACGACCATGATGTCGATGAAGATAACGTATACAAATTTGAGTGATTAAGACATCCCTGATAAAGCATTAAGTAGTTTTCATGTTAATTGACATTCGGAATGTCTTCCTCCCGTGGCAAATCGGAGATTGATGCGGAGAAATTAACTATTTGGGAGAAATCGACTCTGTAAAATAAATTCCATGCATTCCATGAGGTGTAGAATGTCTAATAATGCATTTATCCGAGAAACAAATGATTACTGGAGAAAATTACGCGAGGCCTCCATATTTTACCATGAAAAAGAATCGATGAACCATTCACGGATTATTCTCTCTACTCCCTATCAGGCTAATCTTATTTCAATTGAATCGCTAAACTGCGTTTATAAGTGGATTCGAAAATTGAGTCTTTCTCAAGTTTAGAGATCCATCCCTTATCTATCTCTCTCACCTTTCCCTCTCTTTCTCAATTTCCTCATTTTCAGATACTTCATTTATACCAAATAAACTGAGCTTTCAACAATTTCCTGTCGTGATTGAACTAATGCTTTTTTTCTCAATTGTAGCCGACATCCAAACCTTGAAGACCGACATCATGTGTAGGCTCCAGTGCTTCGTTTTCGTTGTATTCATTCAATGTACGATAAGTATAGACTTCATCAGTACGCACCTCATAAATACAGAATTCAGAGGTACGTCCTTTGAATACTTAGACCAAAAATCAGGTTTAACGGCAGTTTTTACATGCAGCCAAACTTATGTTTGGCCATTGAAGCCTCTTACTCTGAATTATTTGAAGATCAACACTTCAGTAGGTATTGTCTTGAACAGATGTGAATTACCCGAAGGAGGAAAAATTGGGGACATCGCTGAAGGGATAATCGCTGATAATATCGAAACATTGACTGTGCATTTAACTCATAATTTAACATGGACGCTTAGTAGAGAAAAATTAGCGGAATTTAAAAACTTGAAGGTTTTGCAACTGCCGAGAAATAAATTGACGAATGTAACTACTGATTTATTACATGATCTGAAAAATTTGAGAATTCTCAATCTTGAGGAGAATGATCTTCATGAGTTGCCTACAGGATTTCTCAATTTAGATAATTTATTGTTCCTTAATTTGAACAACAATAAACTAGAAGTTATTGGGCCTGAGACATTCGAAAAATTGGAGAAATTGAAGTACTTAAGTGTAGAGAATAATAAACTTCGGGAGATTCAACCCCACAGTTTCGATGATCTCAAGTCACTGAACTGGATTGATATGCAAAAGAACAATTTAGAAACACTGCCGGAAGAGATTTTTGCTGAACTAAAGAATCTCACGGGGATTTACTTGTCGCAGAATAATTTCCGTCATGATTCACTGCCAGAAGGACTTTTCAAAAATAATAAGCTTTTGGACAGTATTTATTTTTCTGGAAATCAACAAAATCTGACGACTTTGCCTTTCAAGTTCTTCAGGAATTTGACCCAACTGCTGATGGTTGATATTAGGCAGAATAATATAGTCCATCTACAGGAGAATTTGTTTGAGGGAAGTGTTGAACTTAAGTATTTATATATGATGTCGAATGATATTCAGGAGCTTCCACGACATATTTTCAAGGATTTTAAGAAACTTCGCTGGATTAAATTGAATTCTAATAAACTCAGGGAGTTGCCTGATGAGATTTTCTCGATGCTTCATAAGCTGGAGGTTCTGGACTTGTCGAATAATTATATAACAACCTTAAATGAGTAAGTTATAAGAATAATCTTGTTCATTTAGTAATTATGCAATTGAGCAGCGAAGTAGTGAAATAAGATGATTGACTCTGAATTCAGAGTGAGTTGGACTTGGCAAAAAAAAAAATTCTAAATCCTCTCATTTTTCTCTATAAAAAGGTATGAGTCTTCATTGAAATTCAGAATGATGGTTCTAATGGTTGAATTATTCTCTCTTATTTCATACAGAAATATTTTTCGTAATCTGACATCACTGAGAGCCCTGAATATGGAAAGAAACGGATTGAAAACGATTCATGACGATGTGTTCAAACATCTTAAAAACCTCCGAACCGTTAAATTTTCCTTCAACCAATTGACATTGAAATCAAATCACAATGAGATGCTTTCGTCTCATCCTCCTCGATCTCCGTTCCACTTTTGTGGTTCTATCCGAGAACTAAACTTAGCGTCTAACAACATCTCGGAGATTTTCTCAGATTGGCGTATGGCTGCTAATCTCACAACTTTGGATCTTAAACATAATAGTGTGAAGTCTTTAGACGTAAGTCCTATTCTGTTACATATGTAATCATCCATCCCAGTAACAAATTAGTTCAAAAAGAAATTTCACGAGAATTCGTTTATAGCTGAGATAATTCTCTATAAAAAATTTCTTAACATTTTCTCCAAAAATCACTCGTTATCAAGATATTTAACAACATTTCCTGTTATAGATTCTACCGATTCACAACTGAATTTTTTTATAGTTCTCTTATAATCATTCAATATTTTTCCAGCTAAAAGACATGCTCTTCAACTCCAAAAAACTCAACGTAGATCTCTCCTTCAATCAAATCAAGAAAATTTCTCTAGCTGAGGACAAAGCACGCGTTGAAGGGGTCTCTCAAGAGCAACGGAAGAAAATCACTATATTTCTTGGAAATAATCCAATTAACTGTAACTGTTCCGTCGATGATCTTATCCGTTTCCATGAAAATCGCATGCCTCGCTACGTCTACAACCACTTGAACCTGGACATGTCTAATTTAATATGTCAGAAACCGAGCCCGCTTATGAACAAACCTGTCAAGAGCTTGAAATCAGAAAAATTTACATGTCGATTGGAAAATCTTGAAATCTACAATATAACTTGTCCACTAGAATGTGAATGCTGCTTATGGCGGGGAAAGCAAGAATATCTGGTCGATTGTTCCTACAAAAATCTCAAGGAGGCACCCAAATACCTAGAAAGCCCTCGAGAACTTCCAATTAACCTCAACTTGACCGGTAATTTCCTAACAAAAATGCCTTCAATGACACAAGATGGATACGATTCAGTTACAATTCTTTCTCTCTCCGAAAACAACATCACTGAAGTGCCATTGGATGCACTCTCCCAGAATCTGTCAGTGTTGAACCTGCACTCGAACAATTTGACTAGATTAGAGACACCAGTATTAGAATTCTTGAAGAGATCCACAAAATTAAAGAAGCTAACTTTACAGATGAATCCCTGGGACTGCGATTGTGACTCAAAAGAATTCTTCAATTTTATACAAGAAAAAAAAGTGGACATTCCAGAACTACAAGAACTCCATTGTGGAAAATCTGACGCGCTAATCTTAAAAATGACATTTGAAGAAATGTGTCCACCAGCTAATACTGGAATTATTGGTATTAGTATTGGTATTGGCGTCGCATTAGTTGGAATACTCACAGGAATAAATGCAGTTCTATATTATCGTTTTCAACAGGAAATCAAAGTTTGGCTTTATGCAAAACAGTGGTGTTTATGGTTTGTCACTGAGGACGAGTTGGATAAGTACAAATTATACGATGCGTTCATCAGTTATTCTCACAAAGATGAAAGCTTTGTCAAGGATTTGGTAGCACGATTGGAAGAGGGAGATGAACATTTCAAATTATGTGTTCATTATCGTGATTGGTTACCTGGAGATTCGATACCAACGCAAATTGCCCACTCTATTGAAAACTCGAGACGAACGATCGTCGTGTTATCACCGAATTTCTTGAAAAGTGTCTGGGGCAAGATGGAATTTAAGATGGCGCATCATCAGGCACTGAGTGACGGTCGGGCTAGAGTTATCATAATTCGTTATGGAGAGATTGGACCTATCGATGAGCTTGATTCGGAACTCAAAGCATACTTGACTATGAATACCTATGTAAAATGGGGGGATCAATGGTTTTGGGAGAAGTTGAATTATGCACTTCCACATCCTCAAGGATCAATTAAGAAAAAGAGGAAGCAAACTGTATTTGAGACTCAGCATCCAACTATCGTCACTGTTAATGATAAAGGTGAATTGGATGAAAATTATCAGGCTGCTTCCATCCCATCTGCTAATACACTCAAGGCCTCTGTTAGTGGAGAGAATGGGAATAGGAATTGTTTTATAAATGAGGCGTTGATTGAAGAAAGTTAATCGAGGGAAATGTTAATGGGAGTGTTGTAAACAATCATTACAAAGCAGTTATGCGGAGAAGACTAAAAAATGAACTATTATTATCAATGTAAACAATTACTTTTCCAATAAAAAATTACTATTTTTTTACTATTATATAGCGTCGTAGAGTGGAAGGGGTGTAAGTGGCAAAAACCCTTATTTCAAAGAGAAGGGGCGTATCGATATTCTAAATCGATGTTTGACCGACCATTCATCGAATTCCTGATTGAAAATTTTGTTAGAAAAATGTTCTAACAAACAGGCGTAATGACCGATTTCGATCAAGACAGAGGCCAACACTTAAACAACTTTGATTTTTTCGAAGAATAACACTTACACCTCTCTTACATTACATCATCATGAACTGAAATGACTCTGAATATCCTTTTAAAAAATATTCACAGAACAATCGTCAATTTAACTTAATCATATCCATTTTTCGATCCTTCTCGATTTGAGTTATTGATTTTTTTAAATTTGATTAATTGTTACTGTGGAAAGAATGAAATCCGTTAATTGATTCTCATTTGGTTGAACATTTTCTGTCTAAGCTCATAACAACAAGTGGCAGAATAATTGAAGGAGTTACGCTACTTTGGGGATATTGATTCTTGGGATTGATAAAAAATTTAGACATCATCACTGAAAAGAAGGAGTCGTATGTGTTTTCGGAATTATGCCCATTTGTTACTATGAAAATTTATCAACTAAAATTGTTCCTGAGAGGTAGTACTCATTTTGAAGGTAAAAACAAAATACACCGCACTGTTATTACAAGAAAAAAATATGACACTCATACCCCTTTCCCTCTACAGTGACGATATTGAACAGATCAGTACTTTAGAATACTTAACAACCTCCAAACATATTCAAATACCACTTTTCCAAAAATATTCCAACATTCTTCTGACAATTTACCTGGAATATCTCCTCGAACATCTGTTTACAACCCTTGGGCTTTCCCGCCAAATTAATCCTATTCCATTCCAGTTTTACGTAGAGAAAGTCCTCTAGGCTAGACAGCTCAAAAGAAATGATCTATTTTTTATCAATTTGATAGAGAAATAATCATTTTATATCAATTAAAAAGTTGTGAATTGATCACGAGTAATGTAAAAAAATGTAATCAACTTATTATGCATGCACAGGTGTGCAAGTACATCCGAAGTATTTTGAATCGGCAAAGTATAATGAAGATTCACCGGAAGCTGTGAGTTTTCAATTATTAAAATGAGAATCCGATATCACGTGTGCTAAACCATTCGATACAGCTTCAATGTTTTCAGACGGTTTGAAATACTCTGAGTCATCACGTGGTGAAGGAAACTCAGCCAGCAATTAATTTCCGACATTACACACATTGTAACCTCTTTCATTCTACAGCCTTGCACATCCGTTCAACCGTCCACGAGCCCATCTGAATTCCAAAAAAAAAGTCTCCATTGCAAAGAATAGAAGGAGAGTGATAATGTAATGACGTAATCATCTCGGGAATCAGGGGATTTGGGAGAAAATGTCAGAAGACATTTCATGTCGGACATTTTATTAACTTCAACAAAAAAATTTTGTAATTTCCCTCTGAAATCATTAGTTCCAGAGATAATTACATAATTAACAAAAACGACACGAGTTTCTCTAATTTGTTTAGACTTTTCATTCACAATCGTATCAAGTATCGAATTATCTCGATGGTGAGTGATTCTGAGTGTTTCTATTTTTTTCAAATATTTCGGGTGAAAATCAATAGCGAAATAGTAATTTTTATTCTCACCATCTTGAGTACATGTTTTCTTTAATTCTCAAATCATCAAACGTCATTTTTCTTCCCCAGTGTCAATATCAAAATAATAGTCTATGTTTTTTTACAATAGAATGGCCGTAATAAATAACTCAGGTGGTTTAGTTAATTAAGCAAAGTAAGATATATCTTCAAATAACGAATTGTAATATTACTTGTGATATATTTGCTTGTGGTTGACCACATTTAGTCCATATGCTGTGGGGTTCAAAAGGTATGCAATCCGAAGGGTATGAGATCCAGAATTCAAAGTGCGGGTTTTTCACGTTTTTTGGGTCGTAGAATCCGAATTTGATTGTTGGCTGGTGCTGATGAATTAATGCCCTGAAAAGTTATAAATAAATTAATTTTTTAAATGGGTATAGCTCTGCACCTATGGACTGTACAGCAAAAAATGATTGTCGTGTCAAGAAAAATTTATCATCATTAAATTTTAATTCATCGTAATATATGAACTAACAAAGGAGTATGAGCAATTGTTCATCCGAATAATGTGCGCGCGTCTATCACACGCTATGGTATTTGGATACACACAGTTGCTCATACTCATTTGTTTAAGCTGATGTCACTGCAGCACATTTTGGGTTATACTTCACCTACTTAATGTTGTTAAACGCTATTTACCGCAATATTAAAATTTTCATGTGGAAATGAACGAGATATGTCTAAAGTAAGGAATTCCACATTCACCTTTTCTTCAATTCTTTCAGCTGAATTTCTCTTGGGGTAGATTTCCTTGGTTACTGATGTGAACGAACTTGACAGGAGTGGCGCCACTACGGGATTTGAAAAAGTGCCACGAAAACTGTCATTCTATATATTGATATTCATGTCATTCAATATATTGATGGGATAATTGGCAACACCCTTTGTAAGTAATAATGAGAAGCTGATAGAGAAAAGAATTTTGAATTCGCGGCAAATGCGAGTTGCCAACTATGAGGAATGACATTCTTCAATGATTCAATTTTAAAGAAATTATTGACAAAGAACAAAAATCGGCCGGAATTATCGATCCTCGTTACCTAGCAGCACGTAAATAAATGTTATTAATAATTTAGAGCCCATAGGGAGAGGGTATTGCGAATAGACTACTAACATCTTGACTTATTTTTGATGTGAAACATCTAATGGCGCGTTAGCAGAAAAGTAGCGAGGGGACAAACAGCGAGGGGACACCGAGTTTTCAGGCGAAATTGGACAGAGATGGCATGCCTCGGATCTCTCTTTCTATTGTGTGGACGTATTTCTAACACTCAGGCCCCGTATATGTCCACGTAGTATATGCTATGCGTACATGCGCGTCACTCGCTTGCGCATCCCCCCCTCCAGTCACGTGGCCAATAGACGAGGAGTTGGACAGAGATGGCATGCCTTGGATCTCTCTTTCTATTGATGTGAAACATCTAATGGCGCGTTATCAGAAAAGCAGCGAGGGGACACCGAGTTTTCAGGCGAGATTGGACAGAGATGGCATGCCTCGGATCTCTCTTTCTATTGTGTGGACATATTTGTAACACTTAGGCCCCGTAGTATATGTCCACGTAATATATGCCTATGCATACATGCGCGTCACTCGCTGGCGCACCCCCCCCCCCCCTTCCCCTTCACCGCGCTCATGATGTTTCACATCTACCAGGCGTCCCACGACGGCTCACTTTTTTTTTTTTGTTTAGTTTCCCATTATAATTCATGATCTCCGAATTGTAACAATATTATATTTTTTATTCTTTTTCAGTACATTCCAGAAATATCGGGACAGGACTTTTTTGTGCCGATTTTTTGGCACGAAAATAATCCCGATTCCCATATCGACACCACACAGCGAGTGGTAATAAGGCGCCATAGTCGTATACCCACAGCCATCGGAAATATTCGGAAAATTGTCCCCTCTCTTATTTTAAATTTGACGAAGTTTCCAAAAGAAGAAAATTTCTACCGGACATCGACGTTTTAGGTTTAGTTTGTGCCCAGACATTAACGTTATACGCGTGATACTCAAACTTCAACTTGAGAGAACGTGATCGATTTTCTCTACATGAATATACATATCAACACACAAGTTGGTGAGTAATCAATTTCACATTTTATCTACCCTTGTATCTGTCTACAATTCCGTATCCATCATTTCCTTTTCAATATATCACGTTTCAATCAGGTTGTCTGATATATAACATTTCATATGTTTTTTGCTTCCGAATGGAAGCATTGTTTTCGTCGGATTTTGATTTTCTCCAATTTTGGCTGGAAATGATGTAGAATGGTATGAAACGTGGAGAAATGATATTTTTAGAAAATGTCTGTATGTGTGTGTGTGATAATTTGAATTTTAGTCGATTATTTTTTTAGAAAATATAACACTAAAAGGATAAAATTCATTCGAAAAAATTTGAAATTTTGGCTAATAATTGGTATCATTGAGATGCAACTCTGTGCCAAATTTCAGCCGGATCGGTTAACAGGTTCCTGAGGTATAGTCATTTATCGGAAAATCGTTTTTCTCAAATATCTTCTAAACTATCTAACCGATTGAATTTTTTTTTTTCAAAATATTCGTCTCGATGTCTTCTATTCAGATCAATCATAATATGTATACCTGTTCATTGAATGTTTTCCAGATATTGCCCATTTTCTATTTTTCACCTATTAGCACGATAACTCCAGGAATAACAGGAAAAAAAAGTTCAAACTTGTGGATGAACCAAATCGACTGATAGGTTTCGAAGATATTCAACTTTCAATACCTAAATTCAAACTAGTGGACCGAATTTAATGTTTTTTTTGTCTGTAATATCACACGATATTACAGTAATTCGAGATCCATTCGGAAGCATATTACCAATTAAATTGGTAGAAACGAAAAGAAACGCGAGTTATAATTACATATTTTGTTAAACGTTCAGCTGCTGCCGCATTCACTCCTGCCACATAGGAGCCTATGAACTACTTGTTTTATTAATTTGGGGGAAAAATGAACTCTTTAAGTGAAAAAGCAGGAAAAAATGATCTATTAAATCGAATCATGGTATGAGTGAGACACTCGTACAGTGAAAATCACTGATAACTGAGACCAATACATTATATGTCGTCGCCGTAGAATGAAAAGGGCGTATATCACAAACCGATGTTTTTTCGATTTTCCATCGCACTTCTGATCGGAAAATCTGTGAAAAAATGTCCTAACAAACAGGCGTAATTATCTTATGCCTCTTTCATTTCTTTTGAAATGGTTATTTTCGTTATAAGGCCGTGAAGCGCGGTCTCACGAACGAGTGAGACGGTTGCTGCCCGAGCCGAAGGCGAGGGCAGCAAGTCGAGCGAGAGTGAGACCGAGCGGAGCGGCCGAATGACGAACAACATTTTTTGTCAACGGCGCCTCTGAGACTCGGTTTTACGACGTGTTGGTAGGCCCGCCGGGCAGCGCTGTGAAGCGCTGCCTGGCGGCCTACCAACGTGTCGTAGAACTAAATTTCAGAGGCGTCCGTGACGAAAATTAACATTCAGGCCCCTTTCACTTTATGTGTTGTGCTCATAATAAAATGAAGGGGTGTATGTGCCTGACTTATGCCTGTCTGCAATTATTCATTCTTCAGATAAACTGGAACGGCTGAAAAGAAAAGGGCGTATGTGCTAGAGATACGTCCCTTCAGTGCTAATTCTTCGGGGTTCCGCCCTTTTTCTCAATTAAAATCCTGGGTGAGAGGTAATATACTCCATTTTGGTGGTCCAAAAAACATACATTCCTTTGTGAATACAGAAAAAAAACTACAACAAAAACAAAAATACTCTCGCGTTCCTTTCATTCTACGAATGATGTCGATGAAGATAACGTATACAAATTTGAGTGATTAAGACATCCCTGATAAAGCATTAAGTAATTTTCATGTTCATTGACATTCGGAATGTCTTCACCCCGGGGCAAATCCGAGATTGATGTGGACAAATTAACTATGTGGGAGAAATCGACTCTGTAAAATAAATTCCATGCATTTGATGAGTTGTAGAATATCCACTAATGCGTTTATCCCAGAAACAAATAATAACTGGAGAAAATGACGAGAGACCTCCCTATTTTACCATGAAAAAGAATCGATGAACTGTCCACGGATTATTCTCTCGACTCCCTATCAAGCTAATCTCGTTCCAATGGAATCGCTGAACTGCGTTTATAAGTGGATTCGAAAATTGAGTCTTTCCCAAGATTAGAAATCCATCCCTTAGCTCTCTCTCACCTTTCCCTCTCTTTCTTAATTTCCTCATTTTCAGATACTTCATTCATACCAAATAAACTGAGCTTTCAACAATTTCCTCTCTCGTGATTGAACTAATGCTTTTTTTCTCAATTGTAGCCGACATCTTAACCTTGAAGATCGACCATCATGTGTAGGCTCCAGTGCTTCATTTTCGTTGTACTCATTCAATGTACGATAAGTATAGACCTCATCAGTACGGACCTCATAGATACAGAATTCAGAGATACGTCCTTTGAATACTTAGACCAAAAATCAGGTTTAACGGCAGTTTTTACATGCAGCCAAACTCATGTTTGGCCATTGAAGCCTCTTACTCTGAATGATCTAAAGATGAAAGATTCAATAGGTATTGTCTTGAGGAGATGTGAATTACCCGAAGAAGGAAAAATTGGGGACATCGCTGAAGGGATAATCGCGGCTAATATCGAAACATTGACTGTGCAATCCACTCATAATTTAACATGGACGCTCAATAGAGAAAAATTAGCGGAATTTAAAAACTTGAAGGTTTTGGAACTACCGAAAAATAAATTGAAGAATGTAACTGCCGATTTATTACATGATCTGAAAAATTTGAAAATTCTCGATCTCCAGGAGAATGATCTTCGTGAGTTGCCTACAGGATTTCTTAATTTAGACAATTTATCGGAACTTAACTTAGGAAACAATAAACTTGAAGTTATTGGGCCTGAGACGTTCGAAAAATTGGAGAAATTGAGGTCCTTAGATTTAATGAATAATAAACTTGTGGAGATTAAACCGCACAGTTTCCATGATCTCAAGTCACTGGACTGGATTGATATACAAAAGAACAATTTAGAAACACTGCCGGAAGATATTTTCGCTGAACTAAAGAATCTCACGGGGATTTACTTGTCGCAGAATAATTTCCGTCATAATTCACTGCCAGAAGGACTTTTCAAAAATAATAAGCTTTTGAAAAGTATTTATTTTTCTCGAAATCAACAAAATCTGACGACTTTGCCTCGAAAATTCTTCGCCAATTTAACGAATCTGACGATGGTTCATATTGGCTGGAATAAGATAGTCCATCTACCAGAGAATTTGTTCGAGGGAAGTGTTAAACTTCATTATTTATCCATGATGTCGAATAATATTCAGGAGATCCCACAACATATTTTCAAGGATTGCAAGCAACTTCGCTCGATTATATTGAATTCTAATAAACTCAGGGATTTGCCTGAAGGAGTTTTTTCGATGCTTGTTAAGCTGGAAAAACTGGACTTGTCGAATAATTATATAACAACCTTAAATGAGTAAGTTATAAGAATAATCTTGTTCATTTAGTAATCATGCAATTGAGCAGCGAAGTGGTGGAATAAGATGATTGACTCTGAATTTAGAGTGAGTTGGACTTGCCAAAAAAAAATTTCAAAATCCTATTGTAGCTCTCATTTTTATCTATAAAAAGGTATTCGTTTTCATTAAAATTCAGAATGATGGTTCTAATGGTTGAATTATTCTCTCTCATTTCATACAGAAATATTTTCCATAATCTGATATCACTGAAATTCCTGAACATGGAAAGAAACGGATTGAAAACGATTCATGACAATGCGTTCAAATCTCTTCAAAAACTCCAAATCGCTGAATTTTCCTTCAACCAATTGACATTGAAATCAAATCAAACTGAGAAGTCTCCGACTAATCCTCCTCTATCCCCGTTCCACTTTTGCCGTCATATCCGAGAACTAAACTTGGCGTCTAACAACATCTCGGAGGTTCTCTCAGATTGGCGTATGGCTCCTCATCTCAGAACTTTGGATCTTAATCATAATAGTGTGAAGTCTTTAGACGTAAGTCCTATTCTGTTACATATGTAATCATCCATCCCAGTAACAAATTATTTCAAAAGGAAATTTCACGAGAATTCGTTTATAGCTGAGATAATTCTCTATAAAAAATGTCTTAACATTTTCTCCGAAAAAAATTACTCATTATCACGATATTTAACAACATTTATCTTGTTATACATTCTACCGATTCACAACTGAATTTTTTCATAGTTTTCTTATAATCATTCAATATTTTCTTCCAGATAAAAGACATCCTCTTCAGCTCCGAAGAACTCAACGTAGATCTCTCCTTCAATCATATCGAAAGAATTTCTCTAGCTGAGGACGAAGCACACGTCAAAGAAGTTTCTCAAGAGCACCGGAAGAACATCACTATATTTCTAGGAAATAATCCAATCAACTGTAACTGTTCCGTCGATGATCTTATCCATTTCCATGAAAATCGCATGCCTCGCTACGTCTACAACCACTTGAACCTGAACATGTCCAATTTAATATGTCAGAAACCGAGCCCGCTTATGAACAAACCTGTCAAGAGCTTGACATCAGAAAAATTTACATGTCGATTGGAAAACCTTGAAATCTACAATATAACTTGTCCACTAAAATGTGAATGCTGCTTATGGTGGGGAAAGCAAGAATATCTGGTCGATTGTTCCTACAAAAATCTCAAGGAGGCACCCGATTACCTAGAAAGCTCCCCAGGTAGAAATTCTGAGTTGCATTTAGGTTGCTGCAAGGTTTCCGTGCTAGGAATAAAGTTGTTTCAAGGAAACAAAATAATCCTGTAACAGGGGAAATTGGTTGCCTCAACTTTTATCATTACACGTGCAAGGAACTTTTCTACCTGGGCCTCGAGCACTTCCAATTAAGCTCAACTTGACCGGTAATTTCCTAACAAAAATGCCTTCAATGACACAAGGTGGATACGATTCAGTTACAATTCTCTCCCTCTCCGAAAACAACATCACTGAAGTGCCATTGGATGCACTCCCCCTGAATCTGTCAGTGTTGAACCTGCACTCGAACAATTTGACTATATTAGAATTCTTGAAGACATCTACAAAATTAAAGAAGCTAACTTTACAAATGAATCCCTGGGACTGCGATTATGACGCAAAAGAATTCTTCAATTGTATACAACAAAAAAAAGTGGACATTCCAGAACTACAAGAAGTCCATTGTGGAAAATCTAACGCGCTAATCTTCAAAATGACATTGGAAGAAATGGGTCCACCAGCTAATACTGGAAGTATTGGTATTGGCATTGGTGTTGGCGTCGCATTACTTGGAATACTCACAGGAATAAATGCAGTTCTATATTATCGTTTTCAACAGGAAATCAAAGTTTGGCTTTATGCAAAACAGTGGTGTTTATGGTTTGTCACTGAGGACGAGTTGGATAAAGATAAATTATACGATGCGTTTATCAGTTATTCCCAGAAAGATGAAGACTTCGTCAAGGATTTGGTAGCGCGATTGGAAGAGGGAGATGAACATTTCAAATTATGTGTTCATTATCGTGATTAGTTACCTGGGGATTCAATACCAACGCAAATTGCTCATTCTATTGAAAACTCGAGACGAATAATCGTCGTGTTATCACCGAATTTCTTGAAAAGTGTCTGGGGCAAGATGGAATTTAGGATGGCGCATCATCAGGCATTGAGTAACGGTCGGGCTAGAGTCATCATAATTCTTTATGGAGAGATTGGACCTATCGATGAGCTTGATTTTGAACTCAGAGCATACTTGAGTATGAATACCTCTGTAAAATGGGGGGATCAATGGTTTTGGGAGAAGTTGAAGTATGCACTTCCACATCCTCAAGGATCTATTAAGAAAAAAAGGGAACAAACTGTATTTGAGACTCAGCATCCAACCCTCGTCATTGCTAATGATAAAGGTGAAATGATTAAAGATGATTAGTCTGCTTTCACCTCATCTACTAAGGCACTCAAGGCCTCTGTCAGTGGGGATAATGGGAATAGGAATTGTTATATAAATAAGGCGTTGATCGAAGAAAGTTAATTGAGGGAAATGTATTAACTTTTAATGGGAGTGTTGTATACAATCATTGCAAAGCAGTTATGCTGAACGAACGGCTCATAGAGTTACAAATTCCGGGTATTCACGCGGAGGAGAAATAAAAATGAATTCTTATTATAAATGTAAACATTTACTCTTTTAATAAAAAATTACTATTTTTCACAATTATATCGGCGTTATGGAGTAAAAGGAGCGTAAGTGCCAAAAAACCCCTTTTTGAAAGAGAAGGGGCGTATATTCCAAATCGATGTTTGATCGGCCATTCATTGAATTTCTGATCGAAAATTTTTTTAAAAAGATGTTTTCACAAACAAACGTAATGACCGATTTGGAACAAAACAAGGGCCAACACTTACGCAACTTTCTTTTTTTCGAAAAATAACACTTACATCCCTCTTACATGACATGTTATGCTTAACATAAAATGCTATGAGCGTATTTCCCTTCACGATGAATGACTCTGCCTATCTTTGTGGAAGATATTCACAAAATAATCATCGATTTTACTTAATTATACTCATTTTCCGATCCTCCTCGATGTGGGTTATTGATTTGTATTAATTCGATTAATTGTTACTTCGGAGAAAAAAATGACACTTTTGCAAAAATATTCCATATCCTTCCGACAATCTAGCCTAAAACATCTCCTCGAACATCTGTTTACACCCCTCGGCCTTTCGCGCCAAATTAATCCTATTCCATTCCAGTTTTCAGTAAAGAAAGTCCTCTAGGTTAGACAGCTCGAAAAGAATAATTTATTTTTGATTAATGTGATGAAGTAATAATCATTTCATATCAATTACAAAGTTGTGAATTGATCATGAGTAATGTGAAGAATGTAATCAACTTATTATGCAAGCACATTGGACAATGCACAGGGGTGCAAGTACATCCGGAGTATTTTGAATCAGCAAAGAATAATGAAGATTCATCAGAAGCTGTGAGTTTTTCATTATAAAAATGAGATACATAATCCGCAATTACGTGTGTTTAAACATTCGTTACAGGTTCAATGTTTCTGGACGGTTTTGAATACTCTGAGTCATTACGCTGTGAGGAAAACCTAGCCAGAAATTGATTTCCAACATGACGGTATTTGCAATCAATTTTTGACATGTTTTCATTATAGAAATTAATCTCGATGTAGTTTAGGTTTTCATTGCTCTCATTTATCTCTACAAAAAGATATCTATAAAGGTTTCATTATTTTCCTCCAATTTTGAGATATTTAACAATAACTCATGCATAATCTACATTCGTAATCCAAAAATGGAAATTTTAGAAATTTATCCCAAGAAGAAAAAATCTGGGAAAATTCCGAAAAAATTCCCAGTGGTCTAAAAAAAATTCGCCCCTCATTATGTAAAATTTTGAATTTTTTATCATCATTTTGAGTTTTCTGATGAAACACCTCAACCGCCGCCTGTTGATTCGACCAAACGACAATTTTTACTACTACTGTAAAGGAAGATAATTAATAAACGAGAAACAACGCATAATAGATGAGGGTATGTACTATAGGAAGATGTATCACATGTTATTTTCGATTGAATTTTCATTGCCTCGTTCCAGCCTCTTATATTTTTTGCTTTTTCTCAGTACATTCCAAAAATGTCGGGACAGGATTTTTTGGCACGAGAACAACCCCGATTTCCATATCGGCACCACACAGCGAGTGGTAGTAAGGCGCCAAAGTGATCGGCGCCAAAAAGTCGCGTACCCCTAACATGTGAAAACAATCCCTAATTTTGGGTTATGAACAGTTTCTAAGTATTCCCTCACTAAGTGGAGAAAATCGACAGCGATCGGAAATATTCGGAAAATTATCCCCTCTCTTATTTTAAGGTTGACGAAGTTTCCAGAAGGAAAAAAATTTTAACAGACATCGACGTTTTGGGTTCAGTTTGTGGACAGACACTAACGTGATACTCTCGTGATACTCAAACTTCAACTTGAGAGAACGCGATCGATTTTTCCTACATGAATATACATATCAACACACAAGTTGGTGAGTAATCTATTTCACATTTTATCTACCCTTGTATCTGTCTACAATTCCATACCCATCTTTTGCTTTTCAAAATCACGTTTCACTCACATTGTCCGATATATAACATTACACATGTTTTTTTTATTAACTTAGGGGAAAAATGACCTCTTTAAGTGAAAAAGCACGAAAAAATGATTTATTAAATCGAGTCATAGTATTTAGTGAGACACTCGTACAGTGAAAATCACTGATAACTATGAGACCAATACATTATATGTTGTCACCGTGGGTGAAAGGGGTGTAGATCACAAAACGATGTTTTTTCGATTTCTCATCGCATTTCTGATCGAAAGTCTGTGAAAAAAATGTCCTAAAAAACAGGCGTAATTATCTTATGCCTCTTTCATTTCTTTCGAAAATTAACATTCAGGCCCCGTTCACTTTATGTGTTGTACTCATAATAAAATGAAGGGGTGTATGTGCCTGAATTACGCTGATTTGTGATTATTCATTCTTCACATAAACTGGAATAGCTAAAAATAAAAGGGCGTATGTGCTGGAGATACGTCTCTTCAGTGCTAATTCTTTGGGTTCACGCCCATTTTCTCAATTAAAATCCTGGATGAAAGGTAATTTACTCCATTTTGTAGGTACAAAAAACATACACTCCTTTGTGAATACAGAAAAAAAACTACAAGAAAAACAAAAATATGGCACTCACCTTCTTTTCATTCTACAACGATGATGTCGATGAAGATAAAGTATACAAATTTGAGTGATTCAGATATCCCTGATAAAGCATTAAGTAGTTTTCATATTAATTGACATTCGGAATGTCTTCACCCCGGGGAAAATCCGAGATTGATGCGGACAATTTAACCATGTTGGAGAAATCGACTCCTTAAAATAAATTCTATGCATTTCATGAGGTGTAGAATGTCTAATAATGCATTTATCCCACAAACAAATGATTACTGGAGAAAATGATGAGAGACCTCCATATTTTACCATGAAAAAGAATCAATGAACTGTCCACGGATTATTCTCTCAACTCCCCATCAGGCTAATCTCGTTCCAATGGAATCACTGAACTGCGTTTTTAAATGGATTCGAAAGTCGAGTCTTTTCCAAGTTCAGAGATCCATCCCTTATCTCTCTGACCTTTCCCTCTCTTTCTCAATTCCCTCATTTTCAGATACTTCATTCATACCAAATAAACTGAGCTTTCAACAATTTCCTCTCTTGTGATTGAACTAATGTTTATTTTTCTCAATTGCAGTCGACATCTTGACCTTGAAGACTGACCATCATGTGTAGGCTCCAGTGCATCGTTTTCGTTGTACTCATTCAATGTAAGATAAGTATAGACGCCATACGTACGCACTTCAGATACTTTATAGACGGATCAAGTTCTATGGCTTCTTTTGAATGCAGTCAAACTCATCCTTGGCCATTGAAGCCTCTTACTCTGAATGATCTAAAGATCAAAGCTGCAGTAGGTCTTGAATTAATAAGATGTGAATTACCCATAGGAGGAAAGATTGGGGACATCGCTGAAGGGATAATCGCTGATAATATCGAAACATTGACTGTGCAATTAACTCATAATTTAACATGGACACTCAGTAGAGAAAAATTAGCGGAATTTAAAAACTTAAAGGCTTTGCAACTGCCGAAAAATAAATTGAAGAATGTAACCACTGATTTATTATATGATTTGAAAAATTTGGTCTATCTCTATCTCCAGGAAAATGAACTTCGTGAGTTGCCTACAGGATTTCTCAATTTAGATAAGTTATTTTTCCTTAACTTAGAAAGCAATAAACTAGAAGTTATTAGGCCTGAGACGTTCGAAAAATTGCAGAAATTGAAGGGCTTATATCTATTTAATAATAGTCTTGTGGAGATTAAACCCCACAGTTTCGACAAACTCAAGTCACTGAATGTGCTTAATATGAAAATAAACAATTTGCAAACACTGCCGGAAGATATTTTCGCTGAACTAAAGAATCTCAGGATAATCAACTTTTCGCAGAATAATTTCCGTAATGATTCACTGCCAAAAAGACTTTTCAAAAATAATAAGCTTTTGGAAACTATTACTTTTTTTGGGAATCAACAAAATTTGACGACTTTGCCTTCCAAGTTCTTCGCAAATTTGACGCAACTGACGGTGGTTGATATTAGCTGGAATAATATAGTCTATCTACCGGAGGATTTGTTTGAGGGAAGTGTTGAACTTAAGCATTTAGTGATGATGTCGAATGATATTCAGGAGCTTCCACGACATATTTTCAAGGATTGCAAGAAACTTTCTACGATTATATTGAGTTCTAATAAACTCAGGGAGTTGTCTGATGGGATTTTCTCGATGCTCCATAAGCTGGAAGATCTGGATTTGTCGAATAATTATATAACAACCTTAAATGAGTAAGTTATAAGAATAATCTTGTTCATTTAGTAATCATGCAATTGAGCAGCGAAGTGGTGAAATAAGATGATTGACTTTGAATTCAAAGTGAGTTGGAATTGGCTAAAAAAAATTCCAAATCCTATTGTAGCTCTCATTTTTCTCTATAAAAAGGTATGAGTCTTCATTGAAATTCAGAATGATGGTTCTAATGGTTGAATTTTTCTCTCTCATTTCATACAGAAATATTTTCCGTAATCTGACATCACTGAGAGTCCTGAAAATGGAAAGAAACGGATTGAAAGCGATTCATGACAATGTGTTCCAAACTCTTCAAAACCTCCAAATCGCTAGATTTTCCTTCAACCAATTAACGCTGAAATCAAATCACACTGAGATGCTTCCGTCTCATCCACCTCTATCGCCGTTTCGCTTTTGCAGTTATATCGAAGAGCTACACTTATCGTCTAACAACATCTCAGAGGTTTTCTCCGACTCGCGTATGGTTGCTAATCTCAGAACTTTGGATCTTAAACATAATAGGGTGCAGTCTTTAGACGTAAGTCTAAACAAATTATTTTAGAAGAAAATTTGTAAAGAAGGCATTTATGAATAAGTTTTCTCTATAAAAAATTTTTTTGACATTTTCTACGAAAATCACTCATTATCGAGATATTTAATAGCATTTATTTTGTTATACATTCTACCGATTACCAACTGATTTTTTTCATAGTTTTCTTACAATTATTCAATATTTTTCCAGATAAAGGACATGCTCTTCAGCTCCGAAGAACTCAACGTAGATCTCTCCTTCAATCAAATCGAAAGAATTTCTCTAGCTGAGGACGAAGCACGCGTCGAAGGGATCTCTCAAGAGCACCGGAGGAACATCACTATATTTCTAGGAAATAATCCAATCAACTGTAACTGTTCCGTCGATAATCTTATTCGTTTTCATGAAAACCGTATGCCTCGCTACATCTACAACCACTTGAACCTGGACATGTCCAATTTAATATGTCAGAAACCGAGCCCGCTTATGAACAAACCTGTCAAGAGTTTGACATCAGAAAAATTTACATGTCGATTGGAAAACCTCGAAATCTACAATATAACTTGTCCACTAAAATGTGAATGCTGCTTATGGCGGGGAAAGCAAGAATATCTCGTCGATTGTTCCTACAAAAGTCTCAAGGAGGCACCCGAATACCTAGAAAGCCCTCGAGGACTTCCAATTAACCTCAACTTGACCGGTAATTTCCTAACAAAAATGCCTTCAATGACACAAGATGGATACAATTCAGTTACAATTCTCTCTCTCTCCGAAAACAACATCACTGAAGTACCATTGGATGCACTCTCCCAGAATTTGTCAGTGTTGAACCTGCACTCGAACAATTTGACTAGATTAGAAACACCAGTCTTAGAATTCTTGAAGAGACCCACGAAATTAAAGAAGCTAACTTTACAGATGAATCCCTGGGCCTGCGATTGTGACTCAAAAGAATTTTTCAATTTTATACAACAAAAAAATGTGGACATTCCAGAACTACAAGAAGTCCACTGTGGAAAATCTGACGCACTAATCTTCAAAATGACATTTGAAGAAATATCTATACCAGATAATACTGGGAGTATTGGTATTGGCATTGGTGTTGGTGTCGCATTACTTGGAATACTCGCAGGAATAAATGCAGTTCTATATTATCGTTTTCAACAGGAAATCAAAGTTTAGCTTTATGCAAAACAGTGGTGTTTATGGTTTGTCACTGAGGACGAGTTGGATAAAGATAAATTATACGATGCGTTTATCAATTATTCCCACAAAGATGAAGACTTTGTCAGGGATTTGGTGGCGCGATTAGAAGAGGGAGATGAACATTTCAAATTATGTGTTCATTATCGTGATTGGTTAGCTGGGGAGTCGATACCAACGCAAATTGTTTGGTCTGTTGAAAACTCGAGACGAACAATCGTCGTGTTATCACCGAATTTCTTGAAAAGTGTCTGGGGCAAGATGGAATTATGGATCGCCCATCATCAGGCACTGAGTGAGGGTCAAGCTAGAGTTATCATAATTCTTTATGGAGAGATTGGACCTATCAATGAGCTTGATTCGGAACTCAAAGCATACTTGAGGATGAATACCTATGTGAAATGGGGAAATCGATGGTTTTGAGAGAAATTGAATTATGCACTTCCACATCCTCAAGAATCTATCGAGACAAAGAGGAAGCAAACTGTATTTGAGACTCAGCATCCAACCCTCGTCACTGCTAATGATAAAGGTGAATCGATCGAAGATTATCAGGCTGCTTCCACCTCATCTGCTAATACACTCAAGGCCTCTGTCAGTGGGGAGAAAGGGAATAGGAATTGTTTCGTAAATGAGACGTTGATTGAAGAAAGTTAATCGAGGTAAATGGTAATGGAAGTGTTGTATGCAATCATTATAAAGCAGTTATGATGAAGGAACGGTTCATAGAGTTACGAATTCGTGATATTCATGCGGAGGACACATGAAAATCAACAAGTTTGAGAATGTTTCATGGCAAATTCACAACAATTAAAACAAGAAAATACTGTTATTATTAATGCAAACATTCGCTTTTTTAAATAAAAAATTACTATTTTTCACTATCATATCGTCGCTATAGAGTGAAAGGGGGGTAAATGACAAAAAACCCCTTTTTCGAAGTGAAAGGGGCGTGTGTCCCAAATCGATGTTTGACCGGCTATTCATCGAATTTCTTATCAATAAATTTGTAAAAAAGAGGTTCTAACGAACAGGCGTAATAACCAGTTTTTAGCAAGACAGGGGCCTCGCACTTATAGTACTTTAATTTTTTTCGAAAAATAACTTTTTTTTCTCACATTACATGTAATGCTTATCATAAAAAGAAAGGGTCGTATGTGTTTTCGGAATTAGGCATATTTGTTACTATGAAAATTCATCAACTGAAATTCTTCCTGCAAAAGGTAGCACTTTTCATTTTGAATGTAAAAAAAACATACGCCCCTTTGTTGTTACAAAAAAATCAAAAAATTATAGTAAATAATCATTTACGCCCCTTTCGCTCTACAGCGACAATATTTAACGAAACGGTACTTCAGAATACCTAGCAACCTCCGAATATATTCAAATACCACTTTTCCAAAAATAGTCCATATCCTTCTGACAATTTAACCTAGAACATGTCTTCGAACATCTGTTTAAAGTCCTTGGTCTTTCCCGCCAAATTTATCCTATTCCAGTTAGGTAGAGAAAGTCCTCTAGGTTAGACATCTCGCAAAGAATTACCTATTTTTGATCAATTTGATAGAGAAATAATAATTTCATATCAATTAAAAAGTTGTGAATTGATAATGAGTAATGTGAAAAATGTAATCAACTTATTATGCAAGCACATTGGACAATGCACAGGGGTGCAAAAGTACATCCGGAGTATTTTGAATCAGCAAAGTATAATGAAGATTCATCAGAAGCTGTGAGTTTTTCACTATAAAAATGAGATCCATAATCCGCAATTACGTGTGTTGAAACATTCGTTACAGGTTACAGGTTCAATGTTTCTGGACGGTTTTAAATACTCTAAGTCATTACGCTGTGAGAAAAACCCAGCCAGAAATTAATTTCCATCATTACGGTATTCGAAATCAATCTTTGACATGTTTTCACTATAGAAATTAATCTCAATGAAGATTTATTTTTTTATAGACATCTCTGAATGTAATAGAAATAACGAAATCTTTATGAGAACCTTTTTCATAGCTCTCATTTATCTCTACAAAAAAAATGTCTATGGAAATTTTGTTATTTACCTTCAATTTCGAGATATTCATCAATAACTCATGATGGAATTGTATTGTCCCATTCACTTCACTGCCCCTTCCTTCACTGAGAAGGAACTCATCACTGAGAAGATAAAATCAACTAGTAAAGTACATGCAGCCTCTTTAAACTGCTGTGGGCTTCCACATCTCAATGTACCGGAAATGGGCATCATTAAGCAATTTCTGACTCGTGAGAATAAATATTCAGAGGATAATGAATAAAATCTTGTTAATTTGCAACGATTGGGAATTATGATTGAAACGCATTCAATGTGGGGGAGAAATAAAGATATTTTCTTTGAAAGGATGGTACAATCACATTTTTTTCCGTTTAGAAATTCATGAAAATTTTATGATAAAGATTTTTAGATTATTTTGGGAATTTCTGTGGAAAGCAGTGGTTTAATAAAATTTATCAAGAGACCTGTTTTGGAGATAATTTTACTAGCTACCAGAAAGGTATCTTGATATTTTTCTGTAAACCCACTAGATTACGAGATATTCATGAAAACTCCTTCATTAAATTGCAGGGGGCAGTCCTTGATAAAGACAAGCAAAACCCAACGAAGAAATTCACCGAAGAAACACTGAACGAATTTTCCACCTTTATTTGCATTCTTCGCCACTTAACGAAGAAAAAAATTCACTCACTTAAACATTCCGATCCCTTGAAGGATGAAAGGATTTCAACAATCCCATGTGCCTCTAGATTTACAAGAACCTACGATAAAAACACGGAAACAAAACTCTGGAATTCTCAAATCTTTCATAAACTGGAAGAAGAACAAATAAAAATTTCTGAAAAGATGAAGGAATTGACATCAGAATTGAAAAAAATCCTCAAATCAATTCCCAATTCCATTCAAATCTGATGTCAAATAAAATGAGTGAAATTATCTCGATAATGAGTAATTTTAGAGCAAAATATCAAAAGATATTTTTTCTCGAAAATGTTCTCAGCAACGAAAAAGGTCTTTTGACCTTTTTCTCTAAAACCCCTCATTTTCGAGATAATCATTATTTAATGAGATGAAAAAAATCAAATGCTCTGTTGCATTCAAATAATTAATAATGAATCAAATTTAATAAAGAAAGCACATAAAAAATATTGGGCAATACTCTTTATTAAATAAGTTATGCTTTGCATCTTGTAGGTACTCATGAGAGTCTAGGTAAGTAAAGGCTTCTGGAGGTATTATACGAGATATTAGGGTATTTCTGAAGTACTCATCTTGAGGATAATAAGGACCATAAATTAAATTATTTATTTTATTTTTACTAGCATGAGCTATGTGATTGCGAATCAATTTGAGCATGAAACAATCAATTCTTGATATTTTAGCTTTATCATATAATTTACTAGTACTATAATATTTGGGAAAGTCGGACTCAGTCGTTCTATACATATTAAGGCACGTGCAAAGGCATTTTCTTTCAAAAAGTCCTAATTTCTCCATTTGGTTACTATTGACATTAAACCAGATTGGGCAGCCATAAGTGAGGATGGGTCTTATGAGCGCTTGATAGCATAGTATTTTAATTCTTTTTAATAGGGTACTCCTACACCCTAGCCACTAGACCACCGCGCTATATTTGTAACTGGCATTCGTATTGTCCATATAAATTCCGTCACCTTATTTTTTGATTTCACTTTACTCATCTCTCATCTCATGTATGTGTATACATATTGCCATTGACTCAATCAATGTTGGGGCTTTCATTGAACAATGAATAATGATAGCTATTGAATAGCTACATAATTTTCATCAAACTGAGGCCACGGAGTGCACAGATGACGAATTAACTCGAATCGTTGAGTTATTTGATTTTTTAAACAATAAAATTCGATTTATAAAAATTAAATTTAAATATCAGGACAATATTTCTTAAACGGAAAATAAAATTTAATTTTTATGTATCAAATTTTATTGTTTAAAATTGAATTTTACTCAATTTCCAGTTAGAAATGAGGAGAAATTTATGGAAGTACACATTTATCAAACGGAATAGTCATTTTCACCGAAAATTTTTCTTCGTGTATGACGAAATGCTCCAGCTCTGTGAAGTTGGCATCGAAGTTGGAAAAAAAAAAATTTGAAGTGCAATCGATTGTACTCGTTGAGTACTTGAAGGTACCAAGTTTCATTTTTTTTTGTACCCCTCACCCCTAGGCGTAGGGGATAAGGAAAAATTCATGCAGCGTCGAAGTAATAGGTAATGAAAAAAATCCTATGGATATGGTTTCACCCTCGATAGTACCTGTATGTACTAAATTTTTTTTCCGTCCAACAACCCCCCCTCCATAATTAACCCCCTTCCGAAATCTTGAGTTTGCGAGTGGTATGCAAAAAATACAAGGATAGATTCTAAATCGTTAGTATTTGAATTTACCACGTCCATTCCCCCCTCCCCCCACCACCCACCGTGGTTCACCACCTGATAGAGCTTTGAGTTAATGAGTGATCCACAAAAACTTTGCTGATATGTTCTGGATTATTAGTATTCGTCGGTATGATGTTTGAAAAAAAAAAAATATGATGAATTTCTAAATGTACAAGGTGTATTGAAAGGAAGAAAAAAAATGAAAGGATGGTAACTTTGGCCTTTGACGAGGAAGAAAATCATCACCCCATATTGGTTGAATTTTAATCGGATGGAAACGCACAACAATTAATTTTCAACTGGCATTGGAGAAATCACAATTTTAAGGGAATTTTTTTCTAAATATCAGGAGAGATTGTTTTTGCCCTAATGGTTGATAATTTCTTTTTAAATATTGATTAATATAATGATGATTCTCTTTCAGTCTTCCAGCTTATTAGATAAATAGTAGGAGTTTAGTTTTAACGAATGCTTACGCTGCTTCCAGTGATCTTGTGAGTATTTTTTCAGAGATTTTATATAATTTTTAGTTTCCGCATATATTTTTCACTCATCAGTTTTTTTTTTTTTTGGGTTGGTTAGGGCCATTTTAGATTCAGAAAAACCAAACTCGCAACATCTAGGACAATTTATCTGATCTATTGATCAATAAAGAACTGGACATCTTATTACCTTCACGTATTTCACGTCACTGATGATTATTTTTTCAAACGTTGTCAATTTATTACTTTTATCTCACATTAATGATATTTATATGCTTTTAAAACCAATACACATATCCAGTATTATATTCTTGTTATAGATAGATTTGTTAGATGTTATAGATTTTTAAGTTGTACATAGTTAGCACGTATTGGTGATGATTGTTTAGCATTAATATGAACTTTTCACTTTTTTTAGTCTTTTCCATTGTATTATTCAATAACGTAGATTTCTTTGAATGTGGCTCAAAAATTAAAAAAATCACTGTTGAAGAGGTTGAAAAGGCGTTGAAAGAAATTGTTAAAGATATTGATATTGAGGATGTGCAAAATTCTGTGCAGTAGCACGATTTATCATCAGAAAATAGCATCTGGCAAAAAGTTTGCGGGCGAATTTTCCCAGAGATTAAAGATAAAAGGGCAATCCACAGACATGCGAAGCGTTGTCAAGATGCCTACCGACAGAAATATATCCGACCTGGTAAGGACCGTGCACAAGAGCTCAAGAGAGAAAAAGAACATTCACAATTCAGAAGCACTGAATGCGAAAGTTTAAAATATGCTCCGTGTTCAAGAAAAACATTTAACAAAAATATTGAAAAGAAATGTAAACGAACATCAAATAGTCCTATGACAAATTCTCACAACGGTTGCTCCCAATTTCTTGATTTTCCAAGACAAACTATACCGGGTAGTGTCCGAACAGAATCGGAATTATCCATTGAAAAACAACATATTAGCCCAAATCACCTGTCAAATGAGTCCACAATTCCACTATCCGAACCTACTCATTCTGAGGCTTCGGAGAAACACTCCACTGATAATGGCAATTCGACGGGCCAAAATCAAATGCTTTACCAATCTCCGACCATTGGAAGCCCAATTCACCAAAGCATAGATTTGAACACTCTCATTGAAAAGTCTCAAAATTGGAAAATTCATTGGCTTCCGGATGGATGCCGCGTTGGTTTTCAGCATTGTGCCGACGTTTCGCAAACATTGCAGTCTGCATCTTCAGGGCTAAGAGCTCCGATTCTGAGCTCCTGTGTGACGGGGTAGTCCTTTTATGGCTCCTCATGATGGTGGGGGTAGAGGAGTGTGGTGGGGGAAGTCAGCCAATCAAATGTTTTTAATTGATCAGCTGATCAATTAAAAAACCAGGAGGACAGTCTTCCAAATAGGGTTCACCTGATATCCTGTGTCCCTGTTCAGGTTGTTGGGATTCTTGTGGATCTCTAGGCCTTCTCGATATTTTCTTTCAAAATATCCTTTAGACCTCGCCAACATTTTGGCCTGGTCATATCTGATGGTGTGACCAGTGTCCATATAATGTTCCGCCAGGGCAGACTGTACATTGTGACCATATTTGGAACACCGTTGGTGTTCTTTGATCCGTGTACTGATCCTCCTCCCGGTTTCCCCAATGTACACTTTTCCGCATGTGCAGGGGATCTGATACACTCCTGGGGTGCTCAAGAGTAGTCTCTGATCCTTGGTATTGGGCAACATCTGTCCAATCTTTGTTGGTGGTTGAAAGATCGTTCTGATGTTGTGTTTCCCCAGTACCTTGCTGATGCGGTCAGTCGTTCCTCTTACGTAAGGGAGGAGAGCCATCTTAGGTCTGTCCTGGTTGACCTCAGGAGAAGCCTCGGTGGGAGAAGAGATGTTTTTCTCCAACCTTTGTTTAATCCGTCTGATCTGTTGGATCTTGTACCCGTTGTTGCTCAAAGCTGTCTCCAGGTGCTCTATTTCGCTGTCCAGGTTGGAAGGTTGGGAGATGGTGAGGGCTCTGTACATCAAAGAGCTGATGACAGAGTTCTTCTGGGAAGGGTGATGGTGGGAGTTGGCATTGAGGTATCTATCCGTGTGTGTTGGCTTACGATACACTTGATGGCCCAGCGAGCCATCCTCATTGCGTCGCACCAACACATCTAGGAACCAACGGTGTTCCAAATATGGTCACAATGTACAGTCTGCCCTGGCGAAACATTATATGGACACTGGTCACACCATCAGATATGACCAGGCCAAAATGTTGGCGAGGTCTAAAGGATATTTTGAAAGAAAATATCGAGAAGGCCTAGAGATCCACAAGAATCCCAACAACCTGAACAGGGACACAGGATATCAGGTGAACCCTATTTGGAAGACTGTCCTCCCGGTTTTTTAATTGATCAGCTGATCAATTAAAGACATTTGATTGGCTGACTTCCCCCACCACACTCCTCTACCCCCACCATCATGAGGAGCCATAAAAGGACTACCCCGTCACACAGGAGCTCAGAATCGGAGCTCTTAGCCCTGAAGATGCAGACTGCAATGTTTGCGAAACGTCGGCACAATGCTGAAAACCAACGCGGCATCCATCCGGAAGCCAATGAATTTTCCAATAACCTTGGCCGCGAAAGCCTCAAATCTAAGTCTCAAAATTCTATAGATAAGCGTCTGCACACACTGGAAGATTTATTTTCTAGTATGGAAGAAACTACTCTCCGCTCATCTCTCAACCGAACTCCAGAAACTGTCCTGCATGAAATAGATAATAACAGCACTGGCCCACTGAGATACTATAATATTTTTGATGAGACTGCAATGGATGACATATTTCCTCAAGCACACGAACAATTATCAAGGAAAGCTGAGAAGTATCAAGAATCCATGGAAAATTTTTATAATTATGAAGATTCCCCACAGCAAAGTTATGGTCAAAATCGATTTAGTACAGATATGGAATACTCGTTTCCAATGCGAAATGAACCAGAAGATGAATGTTGCGATGAAGGACACCCTGCGATACCTGAACCATTCCAAGGTGATAATGAAAATGATCAGTTTCACGAAAAAGATGGACATATTACAGGTTTACCACGAATTTTCTCGAAGAATGATGCAATGGATATTTCACAGGGCGTCCCATCATATGATACATGTTCAGAGTTTTCCGATTCTTCTTTAGATAGAACAACGAACCAAGACACACCTGAGTCGCAAGATAACTAGGGGTGCGGCCGATCTACGCAATTTTGGTTGTCGCTTGCAAGCTCGCTCCCAAATTTGGATGCGTTGAATTGGGAGCGAACCATTGAGGTTCACAGAAAAAACTTTCCGGTGTTCATACCCCAATATTTGATAAAAATGATTAGAAAAACAAAATTGCCATTTTCGTTTTTTATGTTATTCGGAAAAAAATTAAAAATTACTGGATCGATTCCATCCAAAATTTAATCAGGTCGGTATCACATGAAGACGCATCGATTGAGAAAGAAAAAAGTCAAATCGGCCCATACGCTCGTGAAAAATCATTGATTAGCTTTTTTCGTGATATTTGGTCATGATACTTTTCAAAAAAAAAATGAAAACCACCGAATCGATTCAATCCAAAATCTAATCAGGTCTAAGTAACATGAAGACGCATCGATCAAAAAAAAAAAAAATCAAATCCGACTATTTGTTTGCGAGAAATCGTTAACGAAAAATAGTGTGCACATACAGACACACTCACACACATATACACACACACATACAGACATCTTTTAAAAAATAGTCTAGAACGATTCGGGATGCCTTAAAACCTTGAGATCTGGTGAAAAATCGATTTTCGATTTTTGGGGTGATTACAATAACTTCCCTGCCCGGGAAGTTAAAAATCTGCCGGAGGAAAGTTACCGCTGTAGTTCCCCCAAGGATAATTATCGAATATCCTCGTCCAAACAGTCTTCTGAAGCTAACAATAAAAATAAAAAATCTGGTACAAAATGCACTCCGATTTCTAGAAAGACACATAAGTCTAAATTTCAGATACGTAACAAATCCTTCTGTTTGCTGAAAAAGTTTTGGAGAAAATTCTGGTCTTCACGACGGACTCTGAAAGAAGGATGGACAGATCGATTTTTCTCATACATGAAAAGACGAGATGAATACAAGGGCTGTTCATTTTCAATGCAACACCACCGATGCTATGGAGAGGGAGCAAAAAAAAAACTCCATATCATTTTACACCTTGTTTTAAATGTCATAATTCTCGATGTACGGAATTCAAAGCTACCATC
This sequence comes from Coelinius sp. EB29, assembly GCA_035578325.1. Taxonomy (NCBI): domain Eukaryota; kingdom Metazoa; phylum Arthropoda; class Insecta; order Hymenoptera; family Braconidae; genus Coelinius; species Coelinius sp. EB29. The sequence goes on along the minus strand of JAOZGT010000022.1, from coordinate 1,321,076 downwards.
CGTACTGTAATTAAAAAACCCTTCAAGAAGACTAAAGTTAATGTTTGGCAGGTAAAAAAAATTGAACACAAAAAGGGGGAAGTGTACAGACGTTTTATCAGGAAGAAAGATCAGGAGAAAATCGCCAGAGAAGGGGAAAGCCCCATATATAAATGGTGTAATGCGCGGAGAGAAATTCGCCAAGTTGCACCCAATATGCAAGGAATCAGGTAATCGAGACGGTGCTCCAAGTGTTGAAGTTCTTCAAAAAATTATGAGTGAACATCGACTGAAGGAAAGGCTTCATCCACATCCGTTAGTTGATATTTATGAATTGACCAAAAAATCTGAGAGAGATCCTGAATGGACCGGTGAGAAAATTAATAGATTTATCCAACGGAAATTCATAGTACAAATGTGGTCGGAAAAACAAATTAATTATCTGCTTTCCTTGGACGGACCAATCTTTGCCTACTTCGATGCGACAGGGTCAGTAGTGAGACAATTGGATGAAATGCAAAAAGTAATATTGTATTATGCATTGATATTGCCAAGTAACGATGAAAGTGGTCCGTTGCCTTTACTCCAATTTTTGTCAGACTGTCATGTAATTCCAGATATAACAGCTCCCTTAAGCTCCTATTTTTTGGACTTGAAGAGATTCACCAAAAGGAAAGTGATTTTCTCAAAAATTGAGACTGATTTCAGTATTGCGATGATTTCCTCAGTGATCCTGGCTTTGGAACAAACTGACGTAAATTCATACTTGAGAAAGTTATATCGAAAATTAGATATGAATGAAAAAATTGAGGATGACTCTTCTCCATATATGTTCCACTCACACTCTCAAAACAATAATTAGGAAATCGAAAAAATACTGTACCTCTAAAGAATAGAGAAGAGTTGTCGGACCACTGACAACTAAATTAATACATGCTTAAACATTGGAAGAAACAATAGAGCCTTTCCGAGCTCTAGTTGCGATATTTGGTTTAAAATATAAAATTCCTGAATATCAGAAATTATTTGAAGAATTCATTCCTTCGACGAGCGATAAAAAAGGAACAGAGAACAGCGAGAAAGGTGAGGAGGAAAATGAGAATAAGGAAAATGACATGGATAAAGATGAAACATTTAAAGATGACACCGAAGATGAATCATTAAATAATGGAATGGCCAGGAAAGATTCTCCATTTTATAAATATTTTGCTAAAATTCATAAAGAAATAGAGGCCCATGCAGAAACTTATATCGCTCAAAACCCCCCGGACGAATTAGGGAAGAATGAATATTATTCACCAGGATTTTTCAATTATATGTTCACTTTTATCCTTCCATATTCAGGTTTATGGTGCGCGTTTTTTATTAAATTGTTTAACATATTAAGAGATAGTGATGCATCAGTGGAAAACTTTTTCAAAATTATAAAGAGTTATGTTTTAAAAAAGAAAAAGAAGCTGGAAATTGGATCATTCATTAGAATTTTACAGGAAAGAGGAAACGAACGGTTGACACACAGACAATATCCCCAAACTACTGAAAGGCAGAAAAAAATGCGAGCACGAAAAGTTAAGCCAATAAAACGACTTGGAAAAACAAATTTTCTTCAAAAAAATGACAGGTGGCTGTATCGTCGATACAGCCGTAGAATTTAACGTGGATACGTCTCACGTTCAGAGAGATATGAGGAGTAGAACATGTTGCATACAATGGTTACTGTTTTAAAGTAGCTCATCAGTACACATAGTCGTTGAGTGTACAAAAATTAAACAATTTCCAAAAATTATTGTTTTCATTTTTAAATTATTTATAAGAATTATTGAGGTCATCAATATGAAAATTATAACATTTTTCGATTTTTAAAAAAGTAAAAATCAATAAACAGTAATTCAGTTGACTAGCTTGCAAATATACGTGGCAACGCTGGATGTTAAAATGACAGGCGGGAGTCGAGTGGAGTGAACGCCATAACCTCTTTACTCGAGCAGACGTTGCAATGTCGATTTCGGTTCCGGTTTCTCGTCAATTTGTACTGTTTATTGTTAATATGAACAAAACTAAACGGTTAAGCCTCATGAAACAAGTGTCAATATTTTTTATTATTTTTTTCATATTTTGAGTGAAAAATTCAGATTTTAATCTTTATTCAGAAAAAAGTTATGAGTTTTTCCATAAGACGCTGGGTTAAATGTTGATTTTTCAAAATTGATTTTTTGAAAAACTAAAACGTTAATTAAATCGAGCAAAAAATTACGATTAAAAAATCTAATAACACTTTTAGGCGATTCTTTGTAGTTTTCAAAGATCTTTAAATTTTATTCCACTGATGAGCTACTTTAATGTCACTTTATTAAGTATTGGTCGGTGCTAAGAAAAGTATGATACAATAACGAAATATTGACATCAATATTTCAAGCAAAAGGCAGGTCCAAACGGGTATTCCCTAATGTCGTCGGGTGAGTCTGACATGAAGTTGAATTAAATTCAGTTTCCATAAATTTGACAAGTTTTATAATGAAACGAAAACCAACATATTTGTGTGAACGATTAACTTTGTATGTTATTTCGCAGTTATCCGTCGATAAGTTATCAATGTGACATGATAAGTTTTCGAAAGAGTAAAATGTTTCCCGGTAGATGGCGCTGGGGCATAAATACTACTTACATCATTTCACAAAATTGCCCCCCATCCCCATAAAGTTCAAAACGAAACTATAGACGTATCCACGTCAACAAAAGTAAAACTAAGGAAGAGGATGATGCCGGAAATATGAAAAAGCCTTCAGGATTGAAGACTTCAAGGAAGCGGAAATCTAATTTTGTAAATCCGGTTTTCGCAACTGAAACATGGAGTGACGGGACGTATGGTAAAAAAAAATAAAAAAAAGCTGCGTTATTTTCATAAAAATAAATTTCGCCATAATGAAGGCGATAGCAACGACGAGGACAAAAAAAATGACAGGTGGCTGTATCGTCGATACAGCCGTAGAATTTAACGTGGATACGTCTCACGTTCAGAGAGATATGAGAAGTAGAACATGTTGCATACAATGGTTACTGTTTTAATGTCACTTTATTAAGTATTGGTCGGTGATAAGAAAAGTATGATACAATAACGAAATATTGACATCAATATTTCAAGCAAAAGGCAGGTCCAAACGAGTATTCCCTAATGTCGTCGGGTGAGTCTGACATCAAGTTGAATTAAATTCAGTTTCCATAAATTTGACAAGTTTTATAATGAAACGAAAACCAACGTATTTGTGTGAACGATTAACTTTGTCTGTATGTTATTTCGCAGTTATCCGTCGATAAGTTATCAATGTGACATGATAAGTTTTTGAAAGAGTAAAATGTTTCCCGGTACATGGCGCTGGGGCATAAATACTACTTACATCATTTCACAAAATCGCCCCCCATCCCCATAAAGTTCAAAACGAAACTATAGACGTATCCACGTCAAAAGTGATGTTGAGAAAGAAAGAAATACTAATGTTCGAACGGAAGAAAACGATGGTGCAGAAGGTGACATCTCTCCCGAAGTCGTGAATCTTACAAATAATGATGAATCAGATTATGATGATCCTTTTGACGGACTCCTTTTTCAGTCGGGCGAGACTGATTCTTTAGATGGTTCTTTTGACGAATCGAAATATTATAATCTCGACGGGAGTCCTGACAATCAGAGGACATATTATGAATTTAAGGGTGACATCAAGGATCGTTTCTTTGATAGCAAGATGCCTTATCCTGCAGGTTTTCCTGTCTTGTCGAAGCAGATAGGAGGCTTAACTTTGGGAGAAGAATGTTTTCGACGATTAATACCAACTAAAGAGTTAGATGGTGAAATTATTAATGCCTTTCTCATTACCTTAACCGATGTTGCGGCAACTAATGATTTAAAGCTTTTGCTGTTTGATACGAATTTTTGCAAAAAACTGCAAGCCACTGGAGCGAGCATTGGTTTTTCGAAGTGGACACACCAAGTACAACCAAACAATTATGACATATAGTTCATTCCTTATAATCAAGGAAAGAATCACTGGACTCTATTGGTAGTGGTGGTTCCTGCAAAACTAATGATTTATTTCGATTCGATGCATGGAGAACCACCTAAAAAATTTATGCAAAACATCACTGGATTTGTTATGAGGGTTGGAACGAGAGTTCGTCGCAAGACAAGAGGACAGTCGCAAGAGGAATGGGAACTGTACATTCCACGTGATATCCCAAAACAATGTTCGAAACCGGGGGAGAATGGCAACAACTGTGGAGTGCACCTCTGTATGTATGCCTATCTCATTGCCAGTAGATCAATGGAATTATTCGAAGAAATTGAAATGAATTATGCACGTAAGGGCATTGCCAACTACCTTTTTGAGTATCCAGAAACCTCAACAACTAATAGAAGGCCAGAGAATGTCCACCAATTGCTGGAGAGTGATGACTTTCTGAGTGAGAAAAAATCTAAATCAAGAGGAAAATGCGTTGTGAAGTATTCAGCACCGTATGGCTCCACGAGCCACTTCCTCCAGTTATTGAAGGAATTGATAGATAGTAACTCTGAATAAAAAGCCGTCTTCCGGACACGTCAATAACCACAGGAATGTGGACGAGTTATTAATGTAATGGTATTATTGCATGGTGAATAAAATTCTAAGTCATTAGTATGAAACATGAATGAAAGAAATTATTCTAACATGTAATTAAGATATTCTTCTTCTGATTCTCAGTTTTAATGAAAATAGTTTGAATCTATAATAAATTTTAACGATAAATGGAACATGTATGTACCTGATTATAGATTTTATGAAACATGAACAAAAATAAATATATAAAAAGCAAGGGAAAAAAAAATTATAAGAATGTTTTCGATTAAAAATTTGAGTCACCCAAAAAAAAAAAAATTGAAACCGTCAGAACCTAAAAATGCAAACGCCTCCTTATTCCTCGTTTCTTCCTCGATAGATAGAAAGCTATCGATTCATCCAGCAACCAATTGAGTGAAGTAACCCACTTTGAACATGATGAATACCGTTAATCAGGGGTTAAGGTGGCTTAAAAATTCATAACACATATATACACGGCAATCCCATCGAGAGAGAAATTCTGTCTCAATGTGAGGCAATTTCAACATGTCTAAGAAGAACATTGAACTTTCCACATCTTTGTCCATCGGAGGGGAAATGTTTATTTCAAATACATTATGAAACAAAAAAACTCAGTCCATGTTGATAAATAATTTATATAATTCTTCATGTCATGAACTCACCAACAATATTTCTCTTACTCTCAAATCTTCCTCCATCCATTTTGAATTAATGTCTCCATCAATGATACAGGTCGAAAAATATGATTGTTTTGCAATTCTGGAGTTACAACGCGCGAATCAATACTGAGAAATATTTTACGAAACCTTGTAGTACATGATAGTCAACTTAAGGTAGTTATGCCGTGGATTGCCCTTTTTACCGATTTGATGAAATTTTTATTAGCGATAAAGAAGAGTCTACTTGACCATCTTTAAAAATCAGGTATCGATCTGACGTACAGGAGCCGAGAAAAAAAATTATCAAAGTTTGCATTTTCACGGTGCGTTGACACGCAGCCTCCTATACTAGGTACCTCCGAATTTATCTTTATTTTTATATAAAAAAAAACGCATTTTAGCATTTTTTCTAAAAACCACCATGTTGTAAAAATGATCCTTCACGCATCGTTCAAAATTTTTTCCGGTCGATCTGACGCATAGTTAATTAAATAATCATGAACAAAATTTAAAACTCCCACATACTCTCGACGCTCGTGGACGCATGGAGGGGGCACAGAAATTCGGAGTGACAACGTCGCTCGGTGAATTCGGAGACGCGCGCCGATGGTTTGAATAGATAATCCAACAAAATGAATTCGTGCTGGTAAAAATCTTTTATTTTCCTGAAATAATACTTCTAAAATCGGAGAATTTTACTTTTTCAATTTTGTAGTGAATGATTAGCGTGAATTAGTCAGACAGGGTGATGATTTTCCAGGATAAATGAATTTTTCTCAGAAAATGTGAGATATAAAAAATCGTTATTTCCTTTCAGCCAACCTCTGATATTATAATAAGATGCACGTTAACTATGGTGGCGTTCATCTCCATGATGTTAGATCAATTCATAAGTATACTCAAGGGACGTGGAGAATAAAGTACAACATTAAAATTATGTCATAAATGCGACGTTTCGCTATTTATTATAGCTTCATCAGGCACTTAACATGATTAATGTCTTGTCTCATTCCAATTAAAAATCTCGAAACGGAGTTCCCCGTATGTAACAAGAGACAAATAGCAAAATTTAAGAAACATATTCACTTGAATGACAAACCACTCTGATCAGAGTTCCCCGTATGTAACAAGAGACAAATAGCAAAATTTAAGAAACATATTCACTTGAATGACAAACCACTCTGACGGGGAACTCCGTTTCGAGATTTTTAATTGGAATGAGACAAGACATTAATCATGTTAAGTGCCTGATGAAGCTATAATAAATAGCGAAACGTCGCATTTATGACATAATTTTAATGTTGTACTTTATTCTCCACGTCCCTTGAGTATACTTATGAATGCACGTTAACTTTTTCTCGTATAATTTACCATAGAAAACTAGAGAAAACCTCTTTTTAAAACTCCAATAGATTCGATCAGTCGAACTTGACTGATGAATGATTAATATCATTATCAAGGGCTAGCTTCAACAGAGTATTAAAACCATTGCATTCCATCAACTGGTAACTTTTATTCTATAAACGAGAAAGTGACGTTGCCACGAATGTTGCGCCGCCTAGCGCGTGTGAATGAGTGCGTATATGTACACAGGAAATGTGCGTGTGTTGACGCAGGGACGGGCCAAGTAAACTCAAAAATTAGGCTTGACTAATTTATCAACATGCATGTGAAAAAAAAAAATTTCAAAAAATTTTCCTCCTCAGAAGAGTTTTAGAGATGTGTTGAAGGATTTATAATAATATATATGCAAATCCCATTACTCGTATGTTACTTATCATATGCACCTCATGGGCCCTGTTTTTCACTAGTATGCCACAGCATAACTACCTTAATATTAACGTCTATGTCATTCTCACCCCTTTCTCCACCCAAGTCATCATAATTCTTTATGGAGAGATTGGACCTATCGATGAGCTTGATTTTGAACTCAGAGCATACTTGAGTATGAATACCTCTGTGAAATGGGGGGATCAATGGTTTTGGGAGAAGTTAAAGTATGCACTTCCACATCCTCAAGGGATTGCACCTCTATTGATCACAGGACAAATGATCACGCCAAAAGAACACAGGATAATTGATCACAAAACATTTGATCACATGGACAAATGATCACAAAATATTTGATCACATGGACAAATGATCACTAAATATTTGATCATAGAAACAAGTTATCACAAAGCCTTTTATCACGAGTTATTTTGATCACGGGATAACAACAGTGTCTAATATACTGCTACTTGAAGGGAGAGGGGATTATTATATCGGATTACTGAGCCCCAATTTCAGTTTTCGTTTGTCATAGTCTCGTGTAAATGTAAGTGTGGGTCATTGTTTGGTATTGGTATTTCAGGAGTGGGAAGGGATTATTTCGAATTACCTATCACTTCATTTTAGTTGTCATTCAGTTGTGGTCAGGTATGAATGTAATTGTTCGTTATGCCTCTGCATTTTGTTTCAAGCCAAAAGGGCAATTAATTGGTATTAAACAAAGGATATTTGTTTAATAAACTTCGTAAAAATGTGAAAACTAAGACTATTACATGGCGATGTATGGATTACAAATCCAAAAAATGTAACGCTCTTGCCTACACAACGTCTGCCGATCGGGCAGTTGAAATCGTGGTTTTTTAATTATCATCATGCTCTACTTAGTTTTTTGTTAATGGTCTTTCCTTGTTCTTTGTAGGGACTCTTTTATCAGCTGATGAGCATTATCTTCATGATCTAATTATCCTGATCATTTTTCTCGTAATCAATTGTCCGTGTGATCAAATATTTTGTGATCATTTGTCCATGTGATCAAATATTTTGTGATCATTTGTCCATGTGATTAAATTTGTGATCATTTGTCCTGTGATCAGGAGATGCGGTAGGGTCTCTCGACAAGTACGTACCGAGCGAGAGTCTACCGCACTCCTATCCAGCTAAATTGAGTGATGCGAATTTTAAAAAAGGATTTCACCCAAAATATTCCACATAAACCACTTTTTTTTTTTTAAGTACTCAATTTATTATAGTCTTTGATTTAACGATGGTAAAAAACCACTCCTGATATTATTTTAGTAATTAAAAATGAGTGGACAAAAATGTTCTTCATCACAAATTTTTAGTGGGCATGGTAGTGGTGTTGGTGAGCTCACAGATGGTGACTTGGGAGTGTGCGTCATCACAGATACGGAATTGTGGACTCTGTACTTGTGTGACTGCACACGGATTCGTACGTATGGTAGTACATCTATGTAGTGTAGCGCGCATTGGAATAGATAGCGCTATCTCCCTAACACTTTGGCGCGTGAATCAGAGGAATTTTGAAACTGAAACCACCTTTACATTCATTCTGTTATGAAATTTCAATCAGTTAACGATTGCACATCAAAAAACTAGTTCGGTGCTGAAAATTTTGTGATTCTACTCGACCTCAACTCATCGTTTCGTCGGTTATATCGTCGCCGTAGAGTGAAAGGGGCATAAGTGCCAAAATTCATTAATTTTTTTTTTGTAATAACAAATGGGCGTATGTTTTTTTATCCTCGGAATTGGATGTACTACCTCTTAGGCACCCATCAGTTGATTAATTTTTGTAGTAACAAATGGGCGTAATTCCATATAGTTAATCACAAAGGGACGTATCTCCAGTACATACGCCCCTTTCATCCTATGATAAGCATCACATGTAATGTGGAAGGGGCGTAAGTGTTATTTTTTGAAAAAAAATGAAAGGGGCGTAAGTGTTATTTTTCTTTACTTAAAGGGGCGTAAGTGTGGAGATACGTCCCTTACATTTTATGATGCGCATAAACATAATGTGAAAGGGGCGTAAGTGTAATTTTTTGAAAAAAATGAAAGGGGCGTAAGTGCGGAGATACGCCCCTTTCTTATTACAAACTGGTCGTTATGCCTGTTTGTTAGAACTTTTTTTTTTACGGATTTTCGATTAGAAATTCTATGAAAAGCCGAAAAACATTGATTTTGGACATACGCCCCTTTCACTTTAAAAAGGGAGTTTTTGGCACATACGCCCCTTTCACTCTATGGCGACGATATATTTTATACAATTCATTACGAAAGTGGAAGTTTCTTTTCTTGCCCATTTCCTCGTGGAAAAATAATATAACCTCAAAATTTCGGAATCGTCAGAAGCATGCATTCCGGTTCTGGATATTACGGTTTCGTTTCGTCAGATGAATGGATTTTTTTAGAAATTGATATTTGATACTGACAGAATGCTGTATTTTCTGTCCAATTTCTCTTAATCATGGTGAATTATTTCATTTCACTAATTCGCGGAAGGAATATTCAATTTTTAAATTACTTTGGAATATCTTGAAAGCTCCTAAAAAATGATAAAATCTTCTGGATCATTTCAGAACATGAGTTCTACAATTTTCTGGAACATTCTAAACTGATATAATAAATATTTTGGGGAATTAAGGTGAATTTTCCAGACGATTCCCGACTTTTCCAGAAGGGTCTATACCGATCTAGAATTTTCTACAACTTTCTAGAACTGTCCATGATGTTCCGAAGAATCAAACATCTTAAATATTATATGTAGAGTGATTCCATAGACGTATCGACGTTGAAACCTACGACTGTATCAGCCGCGACAGCCTCTATCGCCCCCACTACAGCCGCCCCTCTTTTTGATATTGGTCGTACAAATCAAAAAGACGCAAGCAAAAGAGACGAAATGACAGAAAAAACAGGACCTGGCGGTCCAAAAAAAAAATGCGACAAGTACGTACCTCTCCGGTTGATTTAACATAAACATTTTGAAGAAAGATGAAAAATAATCGAAATAAAAGAGATGCTACAAGTATTTCTATCTGCATGGGAAGGAAGAAAGAGTTGGAGAGGAAAATCAGCAACAAGTTCAGTGAAAACAAAAAAATAAGAAAAATAATCAAATCAAAATTTTAAGAAAAAAAACACGTACTTGGTGGGTGAGCTGGTATTACTTGAAGGCCCACCAAGTACGTTTTTTTTTCTTAAAATTTTGATTTGATTATTTTTCTTATTTTTTTGTTTTCACTGAACTTGTTGCTGATTTTCTTCTCCAACTCTTCCTTCCTTCCCATGCAGATAGAAGTACTTGTAGCATCTCTTTTATTTCGATTATTTTTCATCTTTCTTCAAATTGTTTATGTTAAATCAACCGGAGAGGTACGTACTTGTCGCATTTTTTTTTTGGACCGCCAGGTCCTGTTTTTTCTGTCATTAACTGTACCCGTGATAAGTAGGGGTGTTACCCCTCAAGGATCTATTAAGAAAAAGAGAAAGCAAACTGTATTTATGACTCAGCATCCAACTATGGTCACTGTTAATGATAAAAGTGAATTGATCGAAAATTATCAGGCTGCTTTCACCTCATCTGTTAATACACTCAAGGCCTCTGTCAGTGGAGTGAATGGGAATAGGAATTGTTTTATAAATGAGGCTTTGATTGAAGAAAGTTAATCGAGATAAATGGTAATGGAAGTGCGAAGTTATCACCTGATGTGCGCGGAGGTTCTACGCGTAACTTCATAGTAGTCTCTCACCAGTTAGATATGTCGGGGGATGCCGTGTATCGGCTCCCACACATAATACGTGTTTTGTTGTAATTCAAAACACTAGCATTATGTGTTATTGGCCGATATACAGCATCCCTATGAGAGACCTGTTTGTATTCTACTGGTGATCACGACTCAACGCTATGTGAGAAGATTTTGTTTTGTTTTTTTTTTTTTTTATTATAGTTAGGTATGAAATTTGAATCTTGAATTCAAGAATATAAAGTTGTTGTAATTGATAATATTATGCGTATTTTCTGCGCCAACACTTTGATAAACACGAATTAATGAGAATTAATATTCGAAGGAAATAGGTCACTAAGATTTTGTTACTTAGGAAACATTACTATGTCGAGTATGTATGCAGAGCATAATGGTATAAAGAATGAAGGAATGTGGTGAAGGTTCGTTCATGGTAATCAGAAAACGAACCCTTATGCGAACTTCTTATGCAAAGAATCTGTAGCTTTTGGGAAGCAATCAGATTTTCTTTTGTGCAAAAAAGGTGCTTTTCAAGATATTCTGTTATCTTTAGTGTTCACTGCTTGAGATTAGAAATTCCGTTCGCTGTTTATAACCTGTTGCTCTGTATGGATTTCCATGTTTTTGTCGAAAAAATTTAGATGCAATTTCAACCAACCTATTTACGGATTGCGATAAATTATATACCTAGTTTTAATATATTTCATATTTCTCTATCTTCTATTCTAGGGTTATAGAAAACCTAAACACTCTTCGTATCGGATGACGGGAGGATATGAACTGTGCATTTTCTTTTCTTCTTTTTTGGCACTGAATCTCTTCAAGAGGCCCATTATGAACCAATGGCCAGATGCTTGGAACTCTCTCAGGAGGGTAAACAAAAGTTTTCCAACCTGTTGAGGGAAGTCATGAGGTTTTCTTTAAGACTCAGCAATTTGTTGGGTGCTAGACTTATTGTATTTTTGGATATTTAAACCATAGGAATTTGTGTTATATGAGTCAGTGAGTTTATTTCTTTTGGTTACCTGATGATAATTGTTCTTAAGCTCTGATAACCTGCTGGATTTGGAAAGATCCAGGTTTTGAATGAATATTCTGCTTAGCAGGGAGGTATACTTGAGCTCTATACCAGAATTGCCCTACAAGTTAATTTTGCTGTCATGTAGACGTAAGGGAAAGATTTGGATAGTTTTAGACCCCATTTCTCAGATTCTATTGAATTTGTTGTCTATCCTTTCATAAAGCTTTACGAGAGCTTCAAGTCAAAGTATATCAACCCTTCTTATCTGGTTATTTTTCCTCTGAGAGATCAGTTACGCACTGGATCAGACCCAAAATTATATTGACTATCATTTGTTATTCGATTATAGACAGATTCAATCAACTTTTCTCCAGACTAAGTAAAATATCAAACGACTCATTGATAGGTTGGTCCAGCTTAACCATTAAAAATTGGTTTCACTTGAACGTTTCTGCATGGAGTGTTGATTTGGTCAGTCCTTGATTGAAATGTCGGAGTGTAAGTATTAGGTAGGATGGGGGGAAAAATCTGGATTATTTGTCGTTACCAAACCATATAGAAAAAAGATTCGGTGAATTGAGGCCACAAATTGTTACTGACTACCGAAGTGAAGTCAAATTATTCTATTTATCGTAATCGAACCTATCCTAAAGAAGCACAAATCCATTTTTTTTTTTTTTTTTTTCAAACCATTTCGTTGGAGGAGTAGATAAGCAGTTCTAGCTGAAACAATAACTGAATAAAATAGCTAATTACAATGATTGCGTGTCTTCATCCGAATCTGATTGTTGAACGACTAACCGAAAGACTTGGCGATCGCTCAAGCAAGCAAGTTCTCAGTTGCTTCAAAAAACGAATGGAAATTAAGGAGCCATTGAATTGCAAAAAAAATCCCATAGTTGTTGATAATCCTATTGACTGTCTCTACTTGTAACAGTTATTCTAGTAATTAATTATTATTCCAGTAAACTTGTACTTGGTTCACTAATGTTACTGAGTCTAGCTTGTCGATTGAAAGCCAGATGCTAGACCTTCGAGAATGTAGATTCTTACTACAATTATGTTAAGTGAGCTTGTAGTGAGAATTACCTTCATTGGAAGTTTATGTTGCTTAGATTGTTATGGCTACGCGCCCAACTTATGTACTTATTACTTAGTGAAGAAACTATAGGTTCCACCAAAAATCATTTAGGTAGACTCCAGTTAAAAATAAAAATATAACTAGCCGCCTGCTAATCTGATGTTAGAGGTTTCTGAGTATAGTGGAATTTATAATGTTGAAATTAACAAAGGAGAACCTGTTGTTATTTTATTCATTTATTTATTTATTATTCCATTGGTACGGTTCTTGCTTTTTGGTATCAGCCGGAAAAACAATCCATGATTCGTCTTCCAGAAGATTCCCAAGTTTTTTAATTGCGTCCTCGTTCAATTCTGGAAATTTCAAACAATTTTAGTTACATTTCCGGTTGTAGAACTCGCCTTTGAATGTTTATTTGTTAGGTAAGTTCTAGAATTTCCACAGCCTTTGAGGCGTGTGATTACCAGTTGTTTCTGGTTTATGAGAATTCCACAGTTTCCGAAAAACGTGTGGTTGTCAGTTGTTTCTGGCTTAGGAATGATCACAGCCTTCGAGGCGTGTGCTTACCAGTTGCTTCTAGTCTACGAGACTAGAAAAAGGTAGTCCAATTGAAAGACTATTGGTACATCTCACCATGCAAGGCTTAGAGATTATCACAGCTTTCGAGGCGTGTGATTACTGGTTGCTTCTAGTCTATGAGACTAGAAACTCTCACAATGGAGGGTTTCTGCAACCCAACTTGTAATATCGGTGATGATGTAAACAACAGAATAGAGTCCCATAGGGAGCTGCATGTTCTGTGATTGTTTCCTCTGCGGAAAATATATTTTCGTTTAGATCCTATAGGACGTAAAATTGATCTCTGCTTCAGTTCTACTGGTTCCTGAATCTTCGTTCGTCATCAGTAGGGCCGTGAAGTTCCGTTTCGGTTTTGCTTAAGCTGAAGTTATCTGTCTATGTATGTATGTGTGTCTGCCCGTATTTCATGCAGATAACTTCAGCTTATATATGTATGTATGTCTGTCTGGCTGCTTGTCATGCAGATAACTTCAGCTTAAGCAAAACCGAAACGGAACTGCACGGCCCTAGTCATCAGTAAACTTTCTTCAAACCAATGTGTTATCGAAGCAGATCTCAATTCCTGTGTTCAAGAAAGTCGTTGGTTTCCTTATTTGAAAACCTAAGGGGATTCACTCTCGCTTGTCTTCTAGGAAATTCTGTGGAAGAACCTCGACATAGGAAGCTTTATTTTATTTTTATTTTATTTTTTAGGCCTGTTTTCCAGTTTCAAACCCTGAAAACTTGCAATCCAGAAGTAGACAAGGTTCCTGTGATGAGATAAGTTTAATATGATAAGGAGATGTGATTTTTGTGCAATACACAGAAAAAACCTCCCAGTATCTACTAAGAAGAGTTCTGTTCGTCTGAAGAATTGAACTTAATACCAAAAAGTATTGCATGTACTCATCGATTCAAAACTGAAAAACTATTCGCTTGTTGATAGGAAAGAGACAAGGAATTTTGCTTTGGTTGTGTCTTTTTTTTTTTTTTTTTTTTTTAACTCCGTTTTAAAACTTTAACTACATTTTCTTCGAAGGAGAGAGAAAACGTTGTAATCTCCTTTTGATCAATTGAAAGAGTGTACATTTGATCTCAAGACTTTCAATCTATATTTTTGCTACACGCAATCTATTTTATTATTTCCACAATGTTTAATCCTATAGTCTAAAGAGTTCCTAAACGTGGCGAATTTCTCCTTCATAAATCGTGTATAAAGTTTATACGAGAAATTGATTGAGATAGGAATAAGCCGAATTAGGAGTTTTTGAGGTCATTTCAATCAGAGCCAATGATTGGTGGATTATCTGAAAGCCTAGTATCAGGACGAGTACGTTTGATGACAAGGAAGGAGCTCTGTGACTCCAAAGAAAAACAGAGGTTGACGTTAATAACCTCTAGTTAATGAATCTCGTGAGATAGAGGCACCCATTCAGGGTTTCGATGAAGTGTAAATTTTGTTAAATAGAATTATCGATTCGTCATTGTAACGACCAGAGTGAATGGCGATTTATTATTGTAATACTTTTACTGTATTTATCATTTTCAGCGTTTATTTTCATTTACTAAACTGATAGAGGAATTATGCTTTTTATGAATATTTCATTGGTTAATTCGAGTTTCGACACCTGTTCATTGAAGAGAACCAGGAGGAATTGTATATTCTTTTACCCTAGAGGTGTTATTGGTGAAGGAAAATATTATCGATACTTGCTTCCTGAGCGTACCTCCATTAAGATGGCCGACAAACCTGATCTCTGGAACTTTATCGTCGAATTACCCTTGAAATTTCTGGTTCTTTGGAGGAATGTATCCATCCAAAAATCACTCGTTGGTATTAGGGAAACCAGCTTCCACGTAATAAGGACCAAGAGACTTGTAAAAGTAGTTATTTACTGTACTTTTATATGAAAAAAAGGGCGAAGGGAACTTTTGACGTGTAATCACGGCGAAAGTACTCAACGCTATGAAGTTACGCGTAGAACCTCCGCGCACATCAGGTGACCACGTGACCCCCGATGGGGGGCTACAGGGGGAGTAGAGGGGTAAGAAGTAGTCATCTAAAGGCAAGTACGCAACAGCATCTCTCATAGGGATGCCGTGTATCGGCCAATAACACATAATATTCCATATCCTTCCGACAATCTAGCCTAAAACATCTCCTCGAACATCTGTTTACACCCCTCGGCCTTTCCCGCCAAATTAATCCTATTCTATTCCAGTTTTCAGTAAAGAAAGTCCTCTAGGTTAGACAGCTCGAACAGAATAATTTATTTTTGATTAATGTGATGAAGTAATAATCATTTCATATCAATTACAAAGTTGTGAATTGATCATGAAGTAATGTGAAGAATGTAATCAACTTATTATGCAAGCACATTGGACAATGCACAGGGGTGCAAGTACATCCGGAGTATTTTGAATCAGCAAAGAATAATGAAGATTCATCAGAAGTTGTGAGTTTATCATTATAAAAATGAGATACATAATCCGCAATTACGTGGGTTGAAACATTCGTTACAGGTTCAATGTTTCTGGACGGTTTTGAATACTCCGAGTCATTACGCTGTGAGGAAAACCTAGCCAGAAATTGATTTCCAACATTACGGTATTCGCAATCAATTTTTGACATGTTTTCATTATAGAAATTAATCTCGATGAAGTTTAGGTTTTTATCGCTCTCATTTATCTCTATAAAAAGATATCTATGAAGTTGTATGTTGATGTTTCATGTCCAGTATATTAACTAATAGGGTGTTGTTCATGGGAAATTGGACAAATGATTACGACACTATCTATCGTCAAATCAGCATTTTTTTTTATTTAATTTTTTTTAATTATTTCAAATTAAAAAAAAAAAAAAAACTTCAACTTCAACTCTAACTCTAACTCTAACTTTAACTTCAACTTCAATTTCGACTTTTGCTCGTCTTCCTCCTTAAGACTTAAACTTAAACTTCAACTCTAACTCTAACTCTAACTCTAACTTTAACTTCAACTTCAATTTCGACTTTTGCTCGTCTTCCTCCTTAAGACTTAAACTTAAACTTCAACTCTAACTCTAACTCTAACTCTAACTTTTACTTTAACTTCAATTTCGACTTTTGCTCGTCTTCCTCCTTAAGACTTAAACTTAAACTTCAACTTCAACTCTAACTCTAACTCTAGACGGCAAAAAATTCGACTGATTTGACGATAGATAGTGTCGTAATCATTTGTCCAATTTCCCATGAACAACACCCTATTATGATATCTATGAAGGTTTCGTTATTTTCCTCCAATTTTGAGATATTCAACAATAACTCATGCATAATCTACATTCGTAATCCAAAAATGGAAATTTTAAAAATTCATCCCAAGAAGAAAAAATCTGGGAAAATTCCGAAAAAATTCCCAGTGGTCTAAAAAAATTCGCCCATCATTATGTGAAATTTTGAATTTTTTATCATCATTTTGAGTTTTCTGATGAAACACCTCAACCGCCGCCTGTTGATTCGACCAAACGACAATTTTTACTACTACTGTAAAGGAAGATAATTAATAGACGAGAAACAATCTACGCATAATAGATGAGGGTATGTGCTATAGGAAGATGTATCACATGTTATTTTCGATTGAATTTTCATTGCCTCATTCCAGCCTCTTATATTTTTTGCTTTTTCTCAGTACATTCCAAAAATGTCGAGACAGGATTTTTTGGCACAAGAACAACCCCGATTTCCATATCGGCACCACACAGCGAGTGGTAGTAAGGCGCCAAAGTGGTCAGCGCCAAAAAGTCGCGTACCCCTAACATGTGAAAATAATCCCTAATTTTGGGTTATGAACAATTTCTAAGTATTCCCTCACTAAGTAGAGAAAATCCACAGCGATCGGAAATATTCGGAAAATTATCCCCTCTCTTATTTTAAGGTTGACGAAGTTTCCAGAAGGAGAAAATTTTTAACAGACATCGACGTTTTGGGTTCAGTTTGTGGACAGACACTAACGTGATACTCTCGTGATACTCAAACTTCAACTTGAGAGAACGCGATCGATTTTTTCTAGATGAATATACATATCAACACACAAGTTGGTGAGTAATCAATTTCACATTTTATCTACCCTTGTATCTGTCTACATTTCCATACCCATCTTTTGCTTTTCAATATCACGTTTCACTCACATTGTCCGATATATAACATTACACCCCTAGTAGAAACTGTGCCTCGTTGGAATTTCGTTTCTATCCCGATGTGCGAGGTTGCGAGATCGGAGCGAGGTCGGTAATCGAGACAGGAACGAGCCAGTTTGTGACTCGTAAGTGACCCGTATCGAACCCGAGTAGCGAACCAACGCGTCGACGTCGAAACGGGCAAATATTTCCAGTTTGTTTCGGGGTTAAAAACTACGAATAATTGGGATTGAAAAAATGATACATCTACTAGTTGTATTATATAAATTTCATCTCAAAATTTATTGCATGTATTTTCTTCTTACATTAAATCAGTTTATATGGCACAACAATCTAAATTAATCATTTCTATAAATGATGTTTTTTTGTTCATTCTATTTCCGAATCATCTGTCTCCATTTTATCGACGCCCGAGCCTGAATCGGAATCTGAAGTGGAGCTTGTCTCGGAGTCTGAGCTCGAACCCGATGAATTTGTTAAATTGTCCATCTTCCTCAGTTTCCGATTGTTATCCCAATCAACTGCATTGGTTAACGTGGTTCCAATTGCACTATTTATTTTCCTCTCACCTTCATCCTGGTAATGAACCATGACAGATTCTGCAAAATTCCACATTATCTATTATTAACCCATAAATAATTATTTTTGAAGTGAGATATCAGAGAAAATTTAAATCAATACCCCATCAATTTTGATTGAGTATACAACTATGAATTTCTTATCCGATAGTTTATTTCAACACAACAGATTTAGTCCGATGTTTCAAACCTAATTTCTGAGTCCTCTTCAGGATAATTTAAATAACAAAAACCTGTGGGATAAATTAATAACTTTTTAGATCAAGAAACCGAAAGACTAACTTGACAAAGAATAATTCAGATTAAATTAACTCAATCCGTTCAGTCTTTGGTGCAATATTAAAGTTGATTTCTTCCATGAGAATTTCTGAATTATTATTTGTCAAGCTAGTCTTTCGTGTTTCTTGATCTAATAAAGTTTTAATTCATTCCACAGAATTTTATCTCTTTCATTTCTTTCGAAAATTAACATTCAGGCCCCGTTCACTTTATGTGTTGTACTCATAATAAAATGAAGGGGTGTATGTGCCTGAATTACGCTGATTTGTGATTATTCATTCTTCACATAAACTGGAACAGCTAAAAATAAAAGGGCGTATGTGCTGGAGATACGTTTCTTCAGTGCTCATTCTTTGGGTTTACGCCCTTTTTCTCAATTAAAATCCTGAATGAAAGGTAATATACTCCATTTTGGAGGTACAAAAAACATACACTCCTTTATGAATACAGAAAAAAAACTACAAGAAAAACAAAAATATGGCACTCACCTTCCTTTCATTCTACGACGATGATGTCGATGAAGATAAAGTATACAAATTTGAGTGATTCAGATATCCCTGATAAAGCATTAAGTAATTTTCATGTTAATTGACATTCGGAATGTCTTCACCCCGGGGCAAATCGGAGATTGATGCGGACAAATTAACTATGTTGGAGAAATCGACTCTGTAGAATAAATTCCACGCATCTAATGAGGCGTAGAATGTCTAATAATGCATTTATCCCAGAAACAAATGATTACTGGAGAAAATGACGAGAGGCCTCCATATTTTACCATGAAAAAGAATCGATGAATCGTCCACGGATTATTCTCTCGACTCTCTATCAGACTAATCTCGTTCCAATGGAATCACTGAACTGCGTTTTTGAGTGGATTCGAAAATTGAGTCTTTTCCAAGTTTAGAAATCCATCTCTTATCTCTCTGACCTTTCCCTCTCTTTCTCAATTCCCTCATTTTCAGATACTTCATTCATACCAAATAAACCGAGCTTTCAACAATTTCCTCTCTCGTGATTGAACTAATGTTTTTTCTCTCGATTGCAGCCAACATCTGGACCTTAAAGACTGACCATCATGTGTAAGCTACAGTGCTTCGTTTTTGTTGTACTCATTCAATGTACGATAAGTATAGACCTCATAAGTACGGACCTCATAAATACGGACCTCATAAGTACGCGCTTCAAATACATATTAGACGGATCAGGTTTTACGGCATCTTTTGAATGCAGCCAAACTTATCCTTGGCCATTGAAGCCTCTCACTGTGGATGATCTAGAGATCAAAGCTTCAGTAGATCTTGAATTAATGAGATGTGAATTACCCGAAGAAGGAAAAATTGGAGACATCGCTGAAGGGATAATCGCTGATAATATCAAAACATTGACTATGCAATTAACTCATAATTTAACATGGACACTTAGTAGAGAAAAATTAGCGGAATTTAAAAACTTAGAGGTTTTGATATTGCCAAAAAATAAATTGAAGAATGTAACTACTGATTTATTACATGATCTGAAAAATTTGAGAATTCTCAATCTCAACGAGAATGATCTTCGTGAGTTGCCTGCAGGATTTCTCAATTTAGATAATTTATCGATCCTTATTTTGGAGAGCAATAAACTAGAAGTTATTGGGCCTGAGACGTTCGAAAAATTGGAGAAATTGACGTCCTTAAATGTAAAGAATAATACACTTGTGGAGATTAAATCGCGCAGTTTCGAGAATCTTGAGTCACTGACTACTCTTGATATGAGAATGAACAATTTAGAAACACTACCGGAAGATATTCTCACTAAATTAGAGAAACTCATGACGATCGACTTGTCGCAAAATAATTTCAGTCATAATTCACTGCCAGGAGGACTTTTCAAAAATAATACGCTTTTGGAAACTATTAATCTTTTTGCTAATCGACAAACTTTGACGACATTGCCTCCCAAGTTCTTTGCAAATTTGACGCAACTGACGTGGATTGATATTAGCCAGAATAATATAGTCTATCTACCGGAGGATTTGTTTGAGGGAAGTGTTAAACTTCAGCATTTATTTATGATGTCAAATGATATTCAGGAGCTTCCACGACATATCTTCAAGGATTGCAAGAAGCTTTTCAAGATTACATTGAGTTATAATAAACTCAGGGAGTTGCCTGATGGGGTTTTCTCGATGCTTCATGAACTGTGGGATCTGGACTTGTCGAATAATTATATAACAACATTAAATGAGTAAGTTATAAGAATAATTTTGTTCATTTGACAATTATGCAATTGGGCAGCAAAGTAGTAAAATAAGATGAGTGACCTTGTATTCATGGTAAGATAGACTTGGCAAAATTTTTTTAAGGTCCTGTTGCAGTTCTCAGTTCGCTCTATAAAAAGGTACTTGCAAAAATTCCTCCATCCCCCTTCAATTCAAAGATACTCAGCAAAACTTGAATCTTCATTAAATTTTAGAATAATGGTTCTAATGGTTGAATTTTTCTCTCTCATTTCATACAGAAATATTTTCCGTAATCTGACATCACTGGAAGTCCTGAACATGGAAAGAAACGGATTGAAAACGATTCATGACAATGCGTTTAAGTCTCTTCGAAAACTCGAAATGGCTCTATTTTCCTTCAATCAATTGACGTTGAAATCAAATCATACTGAAAAGTCTTCGACTAATCCTCCTCTATCCCCGTTCCAATTTTGCCATTTTATCGACGAACTACATTTAGCGTCTAACAACATCTCGGAGATTTTCTCCGATTGGCATAGCATTCTTTATCTCAGAACTTTGGATCTTAGAAATAATAGTGTGCAGTCTTTAGACGTAAGTCCTATTTTGTTACATTTGTAATAATTTCCCATTTATCCCAGAAACAAATTGTTTCAGAAGAAAATTTCTCAAGAATTCATTTATAGCTATAGGAATTCTCTAGAATAAAATTTCTTAACATTTTCTCTGGAAATCACTCGTTTTTGAGATATTTAACGATGTTTGTTCTGTTATATATTCTACCTATTCACAACTGAATTTTTTCATAGTTTTCTCACAATTATTCAATATACTTTTTTCAGATAAAGGACATGCTCTTCAGTTCCGAAAAACTCAACGTAGATCTCTCCTTCAATCAAATCGAAAGAATTTCCCTAGCTGAGGCCGAACAAAGAGTCGAACAAGTCTCTGAAGCGGACCGGATGGACATAATTATATCTCTAGGGAATAATCCAATCGACTGTAACTATACCATCGAAGATCTTATCCGTTATCGAGAAGGTCGCATGCAACCGAACGTCTACAATAACTTTTATCTGAATATGTCCAACTTGATATGCCATAAACCGAGCTGGCTTATGAACAAACCTGTCGAGAGCTTGACATTAGAATTTTTAACATGTCGGAAAAACCTTGAAATCTACAATATAACTTGTCCACTGGAATGTGAATGCTGCTTATGGCCGGAAAAGCAAGAATATCTAGTCGATTGTTCCTACAAAAATCTCAAGGAGGCACCCAAATACCTAGGAAGCCCTCGAGGATTCACGATACACCTCAACTTGACCGGTAATTTCCTAACAAAAATGCCTTTAATGGAACAAGATGAATACGATTCAGTTACAGTTCTCTCTCTCTCCGAAAACAACATCACTGAAGTACCATTCGATGTACTCTCCCAGGATCTGTCAGTGTTGAACCTGCACTCGAACAATTTCACTAGATTAGAGACACCAGTATTAAAATTCTTGAAGAGCTCCACAAAATTAAAAGAGCTAACTTTACAGATGAATCCCTGGGTCTGCGATTGTGACGCAAAAGAATTTTTCAATTTTATACAACAAAAAAATGTGGACATTCCAGAACTACAAGAAGTCCATTGTGGAAAATCTGACGCGCTAATCTTCAAAATGACATTTGAAGAAATGTGTCCACCAGCTAATACTGGAAGTATTGGTATTGGCATTGGTGTTGGCGTCGCATTAATTGGAATACTCACAGGAATAAATGCAGTTCTATATTATCGTTTTCAACAGGAAATCAAAGTTTGGCTTTATGCAAAACAGTGGTGTTTATGGTTCGTTACTGAGGACGAGTTGGATAAGGATAAATTATACGATGCGTTCGTCAGTTATTCCCACAAAGATGTAGATTTTGTCAGGGATTTGGTAGCGCGATTGGAAGAGGGAGATGAACATTTCAAATTATGTGTTCATTATCGTGATTGGTTACCTGGGGATTCGATACCAACGCAAATTGTTCAGTCTATTGAAAACTCGAGACGAACGATCGTCGTGTTATCATCAAATTTCTTGGAAAGTGTCTGGGGCAAGATGGAATTTAGGTTGGCGCATCATCAGGCACTGAGTGACGGTCGAGCTAGAGTTATCATAATTCGTTATGGAGAGATTGGACCTATCGATGAGCTTGATTCGGAACTCAAAGCATACTTGACTATGAATACCTATGTAAAATGGGGGGATCAATGGTTTTGGGAGAAGTTGAATTATGCACTTCCACATCCTCAAGGATCTATCAAGAAAAAGGGGAAGCAAACTGTATTTGAGACTCAACATCCAACCCTCGTCACTGCTAATGATAAAGGTAAATTGATTAAAGATGATCAGTCTGTTTCCACCTCATCTGCTGAGGCACTCAGGGCCTCTGTCAGTGGGGACAATGGGAATAGAAATTGTTTTATAAATAAGGCGTTGATTGAAGAAAGTTAATCGAGGTAAATGGTAATGGAAGTGTTTCATGCTATAATTGGAAATTAGTTATGATGAACAGAGTGTTCATAGAGTTACGAATTCATGATATCCACGCGGAGGACACATAAAAATCAACAAGTTTAAGAATGTTTCATGACAAATTTACCAAAAATAAAAAAACAAGAAGAAACTACTTTGTATAATGACGATCAGGGTACTATTATTATCAATGTAAAAATTTATTTCTTTGAATAAAAAATTACTATTCTTCACTATGATATCGTCGCCGTAGAATGAAATGGGCGTAAGTGCAAAAAAACCCTTTTATGTCACTAGGCTCGATAAACCGCGATTCTAACCTCTCCCTTCGTTCGGCTAGATCATGATTTTCGAGCCTCGTAACATAAAATTGTATATATTTAACGGCCAATAAAGTATTTATGAACGAATGTGATTATAATCACTCGCCTTCGGCTCGGATTATAAAACCACATTCGTCCATGAATACTTTATCGGCCTTATGACATAATATACTATTGCGCTCTATCGGTATAATACTCGAGTGTTTCGGCATATAAACACCTACGTTTTTGGAGTGAATAGTTTTCCTCACCTTGCGAGGAATATTTTCAATTATTTTCTCTTTATTTTCTCTTCCAATTACCTTTATTAGAGTTATTATTATATGTTCAATCAACTTTATTGTTAGAACAATAAGAATACATATTCTGCTCCAAAAAGAATTTGATATTAAAAAAAATTGGAAACATGAAAATTGAATTATCACTGATAACTCTTGTGTATACTAAATTCAAGATCTGTAGGTAAGGTTAGTCATTTTTACTATTCTGGAACAGTAAAATTTATACAGATAATATTCATGAAAACTACCAAGATATTTTATAGTTTTTATCGGTACAAACTAGCAATTTTTACAAAGATAATAATAAATATTATCCGGAAACGTTCATTAAAATTGATCAACACGAAGATTTTCATTGATCCAAAAATGAATTAATACAGAATTACTATTCGTTTAAGTAATTTTTACCTGTATTTCCCTATAATTTTCATCGAAAATTTCTCTCCGTGTGCGAGAGATAGTACTTTTCATTTAGAAGGTAAAAAATAACATACGCCTCTTTTTTGTTACAAAAAAATCAAAAAATTATAGCATTTACGCCCCTTTCACTCTACAGCGACAATCTTTAACGAAACGGTACTTGACCATACCTAGCAACCTCCGAACATATACAAATACTATTTTCCAAAAATATTCCATATCCTTCTGACAATTTAACCTAGAACATCTCCTTGAACATCTGTTTAAACTCCTCGACCTTTCCCACCAAATTAATCCTATTCCATTCCATTTTTCATCGAAGAAAGTCCTCTAGGTTAGACAGCTCGAACAAAATAATCTATTTTTGATCAATTTGATAGAGAAATCATAATTTCGTATCAATTACAAAGTTGTGAATTGCTCATGAGTAAGCTTTAAAAAATGTAATCAACTTATTATGCAAGCACATTGGACAATGCACAGGGGTGCAAGTACATCCGGAGTATTTTGAATCAGCAAAGTATAATGAAGATTCACTGGAAGCGGTGAGTTCCTAATAAATAAAATGAAATATGTAATCCAAAATTACATATGTTGAAACATTTGTTACAGGTTCAATGTTTCTGGACGGTTTTGAATACTCTGAGTCGTTACGCTGTGAGAAAGACCCAGCCAGAAATTGATTTTCAACATTACGGTATTCATAATCATTTTTTGCAACACCTGTCGTAAAAGTTCACTTTTCGGCACCGTTTTGCGTGCGTAAAATGTTCGTTTTCTGCACCGTGTGCGTAAAATTCAAAGATCGTGCGTAAAATGAATCTCGTGCGTAAAACTTCGTTTTACGCACTCGAATTTCACTTTACGCACGACCTTGAATTTTACGCACTCCGTGCACAAAACAAACACTTTGCCCTCCAAACGGTCCCTCAAAGCAAACTTTGGGCAGGTTCGCAAAAAATAGTATGTGTAACAAGTACGTACAAAAAAGTTTCACTTTACGCATTAGTTACACAATGTATTATTCTGACATGTTTTCATTATAGAAATTAATCTCGATGGAGTTTAGTTTTTCATTGCTCTCATTTATCTCTACAAAAAGATATCTACACGGAGAAAAAGAAACCCATAAATATCCGAAGATTCATACGAGGGGCGCACTTCGAGTGAAAAAAATCGTTGAAAATCCTGAGATCTCCGGGTTTTCGACGGATATCTTCGGATCTTCACAGGCGCTCCGCCGGGATAACAACGGAGTTCCCCCACATTACGGTCTAACCCAGTGAAAACCGGGTGGCAAACCAAATATAATCTGGTTCTTTTTTTTCCGTGTATGAAGATTTCGTTATTTTCCTCTAATTTTGAGATATTTATCAATAACTCATGCGCAATCTACATTCGTGATTCAAAAATGGAAATTTTGGAAATTTATCTCAAGAAGAAAAAATCTGGGAAAATTCCGAAGAAATTCACAGTGATCTAAAAAAATTCGCCCCTCAATATGCGAAATTTTGAATTTTTTATCATCATTTTAAGTTTTCTGATGAAACACCTTAACCGCCGCCTGTTGATTCGACCAAACTGCATTTTTTACTACTGCTGTAAAGGAAGATAATTAATAGACGAAGAACAATCTACGTATAATAGATGAGTGTATGTGCTATAAAAAGATAAATACATGTTATTTTTGATTGAATTTTCATTTCTTCGTTCAAGCCTCTTATATTTTTTGCTTTTTCTCAGTACATTCCAAAAATATCGGGACAGGAGTTTTTGGCGCCGATTTTTTGGCACGAGAACAATCCCGATTTCCATACCGGCATCACACAGTGACTGGTAATAAGGTGCCAAAGTGGTCGGCGCCAAGAAGTCGCGTACCCCTAACATGTGAAAATAATCCCTAATTTTGGGTTATGAACAGTTTCTAAGTATTCCCTCACTAAGTAGAGAACATCCACAGCGATCGGAAATATTCAGAAAATTATCCCCTCTCTTATTTTAAGGTTGACAAAGTTTCCAAAAGGAGAAAATTTCTAACAGACATCGCCGTTTTGGGTTTAGTTTGTGGACAGACACTACCGTGATACTCTCGTGATACTCAAACTTCAACTTGAGTCTATTTCTATATGAATATATATATCAACACACAAGTTAGTGAGTAATCAATTTCAAATTTTATCTACTCTTGTATCTGTCTAAAATTCCATACCCATCTTTCGCTTTTTAAAATCATATTTCACTCAGACTGTTTGATATATAACATTTTACATATTTTTTCATTAATTAGAGGGAAAAATAACCCCCTTGAGTGATAAAGCAAGAAAAAATTATCTATCGAATCGATTCATGGTATGAGTGAGACACTCGTACAGTGAAAATCATTGATAACTATGAGACTAATGGATTATATATCGTCGCCGTAGAGTGAAAGGGGCGTATAGAACAGAACGATGTTTTTTCGATTTCTCATCGCACTTCTGTTCGGAAATCTGTGAAAGAAAATGTCCTAACAAACAGGCGTAATTATCTTATATGTCTCTTTCATTTCTTTCGAAAACTAACATTTAGGCCCTATCACATTATGTGTTGTGTTCATAATAAAATGAAGGGGTGTATGTGCCTGACTTATGCCTGTCTGCGATTATTCATTCTTCAGATAAACTGGAACGGCTGAAAAGGAAAAGGCGTATGTGCTGGAGATACGTCCCTTCAGTGCTAATTCTTCGGGTTTACGCCCATTTTCTCAATTAAAATCCTGGATGAAAAGTAATATACTCCATTTTGGAGGTCCAAAAAACATACACTCCTTTGTGAATACAGAAAAAAAACTACAAGAAAAACAAAAATATGGCATTCACGTTCTTTTCATTCTACGACCATGATGTCGATGAAGATAAAGTATACAAATTTGAGTGATTCAGATATCCCTGATAAAGCATTAAGTAATTTTCATGTTAATTGACATTCGGAATGTCTTCACCCCGGGGCAAATCGAAGATTGATGCGGACAAATTAACTATCTTAGAGGAATCGACTCTGTAGAATAAATTCCACGCATCTACACGGAAAAAAAAAATTCTTGAATCAGGCATATTATATGCTTGATTTGAGCATAAATAATATTCTCAAATCAGGAATATTATATGCCTGAATTGGGAATATTATTCTCAATTTGAGAATATTATTCTCAAATCAAGAATATCTATATGCTCGAATCGAGCATATTTTATTCTCAATTCGGGAATAATATTCTCAATTCAAGAATAATATTCTCAATTCAGGCATATAATATTCCCAAATCGAGAATATTTATACGCCGGAATTGGGCATATTTTATTCTCAAATCAGGAATAATATTCTCAAGCCAAGAATAATATTCTTAAATCAGGTATATTGTATGCCTGAATTGGGAATATTATTCTCGAATTGAGAATAAAATATGCCCGATTCCGGCATACAAATGGTCTCGATTTGGGAATATGATATGCCTGAATTGAGAATATTATTCTTGAATTGAGAATATTATTCCCGAATTGAGAATAAAATATGCTCGATTCGAGCATATAGATATTCCTGATTTGAGAATAATATTCTCAAATTGAGAATAATATTCCCAATTCAGGCATATAATATTCCTGATTTGAGAATATTATTTATGCTCAAATCAAGCGTATAATATGCTTGATTCAAGAATTTTTTTTTCGGTGTAATGAGGCGTAGAATGTCTAATAATGCATTTATCCCAGAAACAAATGATTACTGGAGAAAATAACGAGAGGCCTCCATATTTTACCATGAAAAAGAATCGATGAATCGTCTACGGATTATTCTCTCAACTCTCTATCAGACTAATCTCGTTCCAATGGAATCACTGAACTGCGTTTTTGAGTGGATTCGAAAATTGAGTCTTTTCCAAGTTTAGAAATCCATCTCTTATCTCTCTGACCTTTCCCTCTCTTTCTCAATTCCCTCATTTTCAGATACTTCATTCATACCAAATAAACCGAGCTTTCAACAATTTCCTCTCTCGTGATTGAACTAATGTTTTTTCTCTCGATTGCAGCCAACATCTGGACCTTAAAGACTGACCATCATGTGTAAGCTACAGTGCTTCGTTTTTGTTGTACTCATTCAATGTACGATAAGTATAGACCTCATAAGTACGGACCTCATAAATACGGACCTCATAAGTACGCGCTTCAAATACATATTAGACGGATCAGGTTTTACGGCATCTTTTGAATGCAGCCAAACTTATCCTTGGCCATTGAAGCCTCTCACTGTGGATGATCTAGAGATCAAAGCTTCAGTAGATCTTGAATTAATGAGATGTGAATTACCCGAAGAAGGAAAAATTGGAGACATCGCTGAAGGGATAATCGCTGATAATATCAAAACATTGACTATGCAATTAACTCATAATTTAACATGGACACTTAGTAGAGAAAAATTAGCGGAATTTAAAAACTTAGAGGTTTTGATATTGCCAAAAAATAAATTGAAGAATGTAACTACTGATTTATTACATGATCTGAAAAATTTGAGAATTCTCAATCTCAACGAGAATGATCTTCGTGAGTTGCCTGCAGGATTTCTCAATTTAGATAATTTATCGATCCTTATTTTGGAGAGCAATAAACTAGAAGTTATTGGGCCTGAGACGTTCGAAAAATTGGAGAAATTGACGTCCTTAAATGTAAAGAATAATACACTTGTGGAGATTAAATCGCGCAGTTTCGAGAATCTCGAGTCACTGACTACTCTTGATATGAGAATGAACAATTTAGAAACACTGCCGGAAGATATTCTCACTAAATTAGAGAAACTCATGACGATCGACTTGTCGCAAAATAATTTCAGTCATAATTCACTGCCAGGAGGACTTTTCAAAAATAATACGCTTTTGGAAACTATTAATCTTTTTGCTAATCGACAAACTTTGACGACATTGCCTCCCAAGTTCTTTGCAAATTTGACGCAACTGACGTGGATTGATATTAGCCAGAATAATATAGTCTATCTACCGGAAGATTTGTTTGAGGGAAGTGTTAAACTTCAGCATTTATTTATGATGTCAAATGATATTCAGGAGCTTCCACGACATATCTTCAAGGATTGCAAGAAGCTTTTCAAGATTACATTGAGTTATAATAAACTCAGGGAGTTGCCTGATGGGATTTTCTCGATGCTTCATGAACTGTGGGATCTGGACTTGTCGAATAATTATATAACAACATTAAATGAGTAAGTTATAAGAATAATTTTGTTCATTTGACAATTATGCAATTGGGCAGCAAAGTAGTAAAATAAGATGAGTGACCTTGTATTCATGGTAAGATGGACTTGGCAAAATTTTTTAAAGTCCTGTTGCAGTTCTCAGTTCGCTCTATAAAAAGGTACTTGCAAAAATTCCTCCATCCCCCTTCAATTCAAAGATACTCAGCAAAACTTGAATCTTCATTAAATTTTAGAATGATGGTTCTAATGGTTGAATTTTTCTCTCTCATTTCATACAGAAATATTTTCCGTAATCTGACATCACTGGAAGTCCTGAACATGGAAAGAAACGGATTGAAAACGATTCATGACAATGCGTTTAAGTCTCTTCGAAAACTCGAAATGGCTCTATTTTCCTTCAATCAATTGACGTTGAAATCAACTCATACTGAGAAGTCTCCGACTAATCCTCCTCTATCCCCGTTCCAATTTTGCCATTTTATCGACGAACTACATTTAGCGTCTAACAACATCTCGGAGATTTTCTCCGATTGGCATAGCATTCTTTATCTCAGAACTTTGGATCTTAGAAATAATAGTGTGCAGTCTTTAGACGTAAGTCCTATTTTGTTACATTTGTAATAATTTCCCATTTATCCCAGAAACAAATTGTTTCAGAAGAAAATTTCTCAAGAATTCGTTTATAGCTATAGGAATTCTCTAGAATAAAATTTCTTAACATTTTCTCTGGAAATCACTCGTTTTTGAGATATTTAACGATATTTATTCTGTTATACATTCTACCGATTCCCAACTGATTTTTTTCATAGTTTTCTCACAATTATTCAATATACTTTTTCCAGATAAAGGACATGCTCTTCAGTTCCGAAAAACTCAACGTAGATCTCTCCTTCAATCAAATCGAAAGAATTTCCCTAGCTGAGGCCGAACAAAGAGTCGAACAAGTCTCTGAAGCGGACCGGATGGACATAATTATATCTCTAGGGAATAATCCAATCGACTGTAACTATACCATCGAAGATCTTATCCGTTATCGAGAAGGTCGCATGCAACCGAACGTCTACAATAACTTTTATCTGAATATGTCCAACTTGATATGCCATAAACCTAGCTGGCTTATGAACAAACCTGTCGAGAGCTTGACATTAGAATTTTTAACATGTCGGAAAAACCTTGAAATCTACAATATAACTTGTCCACTGGAATGTGAATGCTGCTTATGGCCGGAAAAGCAAGAATATCTAGTCGATTGTTCCTACAAAAATCTCAAGGAGGCACCCAAATACCTAGGAAGCCCTCGAGGATTCACGATACACCTCAACTTGACCGGTAATTTCCTAACAAAAATGCCTTTAATGGAACAAGATGAATACGATTCAGTTACAGTTCTCTCTCTCTCCGAAAACAACATCACTGAAGTACCATTCGATGTACTCTCCCAGGATCTGTCAGTGTTGAACCTGCACTCGAACAATTTCACTAGATTAGAGACACCAGTATTAAAATTCTTGAAGAGCTCCAAGAAATTAAAGAAGCTAACTTTACAGATGAATCCCTGGGCCTGCGATTGTGACTCAGAAGAATTCTTCAATTTTATACAACAAAAGAATGTGTACATTCCAGAACTACGAGAAGTCCATTGTGGAAAATCTGACGCGCTAATTTTCAAAATGACATTTGAAGAAATGTGTCCACCAGCTAATACTGGAATTATTGGTATTGGTATTGGCGTCGCATTACTTGGAATACTCACAAGAATAGATGCAGCTCTATTTCATCGTTTTCAACAGGAAATCAAAGTTTGGCTTTATGCAAAACAGTGGTGGTTATGGTTTGTCACTGAGGACGAGTTGGACAAGGATAAATTATACGATGCGTTCATCAGTTATTCCCACAAAGATGAAGATTTTGTCAAAGATTTGGTAGCGCGATTGGAAGAGGGAGATGAACATTTCAAATTATGTGTTCATTATCGTGATTGGTTACCTGAGGATTCGATACCAACGCAAATTGCTCAGTCTATTGAAAACTCGAGACGAACGATCGTCGTGTTATCACCGAATTTCTTGAAAAGTGTCTGGGGCAAGATGGAATTTAGGATGGCGCATCATCAGGCACTGAGTAACGGTCGGGCTAGACTCATCATAATTCGTTATGGAGAGATTGGACCTATCGATGAGCTTGATTCGGAACTCAAAGCATACTTGAGTATGAATACCGATGTGAAATGGGGAAATCAATGGTTTTGGGAGATTTTGAGGTTTGCACTTTCACATCCTCGAGAATCTATCAAAAAAAAGAGGAAGCATACTGTATTTAAGACCCAACATCCAACCCTCGTCCCTGCTAATGATAAAGGTAAATTGATTAAAGATGATCAGTCTGTTTCCACCTCATCTGCTGAGGCACTCAGGGCCTCTGTCAGTGGGGACAATGGGAATAGAAATTGTTTTATAAATAAGGCGTTGATTGAAGAAAGTTAATCGAGGTAAATGGTAATGGAAGTGTTTCATGCTATAATTGGAAATTAGTTATGATGAACAGAGTGTTCATAGAGTTACGAATTCATGATATCCACGCGGAGGACACATAAAAATCAACAAGTTTAAGAATGTTTCATGACAAATTTACCAAAAATAAAAAAACAAGAAGAAACTACTTTGTATAATGACGATCAGGGTACTATTATTATCAATGTAAAAATTTATTTCTTTGAATAAAAAATTACTATTCTTCACTATGATATCGTCGCCGTAGAATGAAATGGGCGTAAGTGCAAAAAACCCCTTTTTCCAAGTGAGAGGAGCGTATGTCCCAAATCTACGTTCGACCGGCTTTTCATCGAATTTCTGATCGACAAATTTGTAAAAAAACTGTTCTAACCAAAAGGCGTAATGACCAGTTTTCACCAAGACAGGGACCCCACACTTATAGAACTTTAATTTTTTTCGAAAAATAACTTTTTTTTCTCACATTACATATTATGCTTATTATAAAAAGAAAGGCTCGTATGTGTTTTCGGAATTAGATCCATTCGTTACTATGAAAATTCATCAACTAAAATTCTTCCTGCGACAGATAGTAACTTTTCATTTCGAAGGTAAAAGAAAACATACGCCCCTTTGTTGTTACAAAAAAATCAAAAAATTATAGCACTTACACCACTTTCACTCTACAGCGACAATATTTAACGAAACGGTACTTGACCATACCTAGCAACCTCCGAACATATACAAATACCATTTTCCAAAAATATTACATATCCTTCTGACAATTTAACCTAGAACATCTCCTTGAACATCTGTTTAAACTCCTCAGCCTTTCCCGCCAAATTAATCCTATTCCATTCCATTTTTCATCGAAGAAAGTCCTCTAGGTTAGACAACTCGAAAAGAATGATCAATTTTTGATCAATTTGATAGAGAAATAATAATTTTATATCAATTAAAAAGTTGTGAATTGATAATGAGTAATGTAAAAAATGTAATCAACTTATTATGCAAGCACATTGGACAATGCACAGGGGTGCAAGTACATTTAGAGTATTTTGAATTATCAAAGTATAATGAAAATTCACCGGAAGCTGTGAGTTGTTCATAAACTAAATTAAATACGTAATTCGAAATTACGTCTGTTGAAACATTCGTTACAGGTTCAATGGTTTTGGACGGTTTTAAATACTCTGAGTCATTACGCTGTGGGAAAAACCCAGCCAGAAATGGATTTCCAACATTACGGTATTCAAAATCATTTTTTGACATGTTTTCATTGTAGAATATAATCCCGAAGAAGTTCATTTTTTCATCACTTTCATTCATCTCTACAAAAATATATCTATGAAGGTTTCGTTATTTTCCTCCAATTTTGAGATATTCAACAATAACTCATGCGTAATATACATTCGTGATTAAAAAATGGAAATTTTAGAAATTCATCCCAAGAAGAAAAAATCTGGGAAAATTCCGAAAAAATTCCCAGTGGTCTAAAAAAATTCGCCCATCATTATGTGAAATTTTGAATTTTTTATCATCATTTTAAGTTTTCTGATGAAATACCTTAACCGCCGCCTGTTGATTCGACTAAACTGCAATTTTTACTACTGCTGTAAAGGAAGATAATTAATAGACGAAAAACAATCTACGTATAATAGATGAGTGCATCTGCTATAAAAAGATGAATCACATATTATTTTTCATAGAATTTTCATTGCTTCGTTCCAGTCCCTTATATTTTTTTTCCTTTTTCTCAGTACATTCCAAAATTGTCGGGACAGGATTTTTTGACACGAGAACAACCCCAATTTTCATATCGGCACCACACAGCGAGTGGTAGTAAGGCGCCAAAGTGGTCGGCGCCAAAAAGTCGCGTACCTCTAAAATGTGAACAAAAAATTCTAATTTCTGTTATGAACAGTTTATAAGTATCCCCTCACTTAGTAGAGGAAATGCACAGCGATCGGTAATATTTGGAAAATTATCCCCTCTCTTATTTTAAGGTTGACGAAGTTTTCAAAAGGAGAAAATTTCTACCAGACTTCGACGTTTTGGGTTTAGTTTTTGGATAGACACTAACGTGATACTCTCGCGATACTCAAACTTCAACTTGAAAGAACGCGATCGATTTTTTCTACATGAATATACATATCAACACACAAGTTGGTGAGTAATCAATTTCAAATTTTATCTACCTTTGTATCTGTCTACAATTCCACACTCATCTTTTGCTTTTCAATATCACGTTTCAATCAGATTATCTGATATGTAACATTCCACATGTTTTTGAAGTGAAACTTCTTTACGCGCGTCATGGATTTTCGACGACCGGAGCAAAATCGACTCAAGATCGTCACGAAAAACCGTCATAGCGAGGTGGGGGTAACCAGACCCCTGGGGACCCCGACCACCGCTCACCATTCACTGTCGCTCTTAGTCCATACGCCAAGGCCATTGCGTGTCCATTGACATTTTTTATTTCCTCCAGTCAGTTTTATGATTGGATTTTACGTTTTCGGGGTCGCTGATTACGAATATGATAATCGTTTTTGCGAAAGCACGGGCCGTCTATTTGTTTATAACGATTTTATTGTTTAAAACTCACTCTCGCAAAAACGGTTATAGAAAGGAAGAAAAGTTTAGAACAAAAAATGTTCTTCATGTCAAAAGACAGATTTTTTGTGATATAACTTGGTTCCCTAACTATCACGGTTAAAAAGTTATTGTGGGTGGGAGCAACTCAGACGGCGCGCTAACAGTTTCATGCAGCGGGAGCGCGTTTCAGGACCGATTGTGAAGTATCGATGAGAGATAGAGCAAAATGGTTTGGATCAAAAATCTTTGACATAAAATAATACATTAAATCACTCATTAGACTCTTCGCTCTATCTCCAGTAGTTACTGAGATATTTGCGTTTGTGTGCCAGATGGCGTGGCAAATGACTCTCCCATTGCACATTCAACTGTAATCATCTCGGTAACTATGAGTGATAGAGACAAAAGTCTTATAACTCAATAGATGCATCGTAGAATAACAAATATTTTCGGTTTAAAACATTTTTTTCTATCTTCATTATTTCGAGAGATATTTCCAACGCAAATCAGACTGACTACGCGGTTCGTTCACTTGAGCTCTCACGATGAGTTAGAGTCTAACTTGCGTTGGGAATATCTCTCGAAATAATGAAGATAGAAAAAGATGTTTCAAACAGAAAATATTTGTTATTCAACGATGCATCTCTTTAGTCATGAGAGTATTGTCTCTATCACTAATAGTTACCGAGATAATTATGGTTGAATGTGCAATGGGAGACTCATTTGCCACGCCATCTGGCACACAAACGCGAATTTCTCAGTAACTATTGGAGATAGAGCGAAGAGTCTAATGAGTGATTTAATGTCATATTTTATGACAAAGATTTATTATTTAAAAAATTTTGCTCTATCTTTCATCGGTATTTCACAATCGGTCCTGAAACGCATTCTCGTCTCGCGAAAGTGTCAGCGCGCCGCCTGAGTTGCTCCCACTTACAATAACTTCTTAACCGTGACAGTTAAAAAACCAAGTTATATGACAAAAAATGTGACTTTTGACGTAAAGAACATTCTTTGTTCAAAAACTTGTTTTCCTATCTCGAATCGTTTTTGCGAGAGTGCGTTTTAAACAATAAAATTATTATCAACAAATAGACGGCCCGTGCTTTCGCGAAAACGGTTATTATATTCGTGATCAGCGACCCTGAAAATGTAAAATTCAATCATAAAACTGACTGGAGAAATTAAAAAAGTCAATGGACACGAAATGGCCCTGGCGTATGGACTATCTCTCACAGTATTGAAGTTTCACTTCCGTCGTGCGTAAGCTTGACACACAGTTTTTTTTTGCTATGAGACACGTTGCTGAGCAGAAGCTCAATTGTATTCCTTGAACAATCTCTAATGAAATTGAGCCATCGTTGGATTTCCGTTGGTCTTCTTTCCCTCTTAATGCATTCATACCCCTCTTCCAAGGTTTTAAGGAGGCCCCATACACGTTGCAGCAGTCATCTTGTGAACAGGAAGTTATCGCTTTCTAATTTACTCAAGAACTAAAGTGGAGTGATTGAAAATCTCGCTTATATACTAGTATACTATGGGGGGTCGCTCAAAATTGAGTCACGTGATCAATGTCAAAGAAAATGTCAAACTCCTGCTGGTTTTTTTTTTGTTGTTTTTGGGTGTGAAGGATTCATTGCTGCAAAAAAGAAGCATCCGACCCATGCGAAAATCTGATTGACGTTTCCTCAATCGATGGGTATGAAGAATGTGTATTTCAGATGTTGTACATTTGTTGAGAGTATAAATCATGTTACCTCTTTATTTTTTTATTTTTGAAGAAAATATGTCTTGAATTACGCCTCCTAGTGGGGTTGCATCGGGTAATATCGTCAGGGTCAAATCTATCGACCAAATGTTGAAAATTTTATGGAGAACAGCATACGATAAAAAAAGGTTTCTGACAAAATCATATTTTTCAGTCGTTTCCATATTATTGTCAAGGTTGAATTGCTAACAGACAATAAGCTAGGTTCAATCTCGAGATTGAATGTGTTAGCCAGATGTTAGTGATATTGGGGAAAAATTTTATGATACGAAAAAGGATGGAAAAGGAACTTTCGAGGGATTTGTCAAATTTTCCCCACTCGATGTTTTATCACCAAGGTCATATATCTATCTAAGGATTAGAAAGACTTGGTCGAGGCTTTCTATACCCCGAATCTGTTGTCACAGTTCTGCTGGGGGAAAAAAAAATATTCAAAGAACGAGTGTTTCCAGAGTGCATGCAATTGTAGGTGATAAAAACATTAATGCACCAAGCAGTTCGGTCTTTTGGGTTTAGCCCAAGTGCAATAAAATGATTTGACTGCGGAGGGGTACGCACAACCTCAACAGGTAAAGTTGTTGATTTGATTACTACTAGATGATGCTTTTTTCTCTCTCTTTCAAAAGTCTCCACCCTAACCCTCCCACGTGACCATTTTTCAAAATACTCAATGCTAAAGTTAAGGAAAATTTGAGGTGGGGATTGTCACCTTCCATGAGAGTGACCTGTGAATCCTTGGCTTTACTTTTCTTGCAACTACTCTGCGGAAAGGACTCCCATACCATCTGAAGTATCCAAGTGTCTAGTGTCAAGTGTTCAGTGTTTTTTATTTCTCCATCATCATCATGATCATGAACCAATATGAGGCCTTCGAGAAGAACACATTCATCCCCACTGAGTGGCGTATTTACGATAGGGAATTTCTCCTGGAGGGTATCATGAAGACTATCCAGGAGCATTATTCGAATCCTGACATTCAGGCTGCATTTCCTGAGCAAGTAGCTCGTTTGGAGTTGGATCCTGTGGGTTATTTGTGGATTAATGAGGAGCATAATTTGATCGAGTTCCTCCATTATGATGACTATCATGAACGTTGCTCAAGGTTTCTATGTGAGTACGAGCTCATGATGGATGAAGTGCAAGTGCTTGAGCAAGAAAATAATCCCATCTTGATGAGTGGAGATTGTGGGGTGGAGTCGATGGATGATTCAGGGGTGGAATCGATGGATGTTTCTGGAATAGAAGCAATAAATGAGGAGGATCAAGTGCAAGAAGTGCCAGAAGTGCAAGAAGTGCCACTGAATTTGAGCCTCATCCAAGGACCCTTCAACTTAGATGTGATTGGTAAAAAAAACACACTCAAAGAGAATTAGAATTTAGAGAGAAAAAATCCCGATAGCCCCAGCCGGGATTTGAACCCGGGTCTCCCAGTTACGCGCCGGGCACTCTTCCAACTAAGCTACCGAGACCACGGAGATTCTTCCTCTCGAAATTCATCCACTACCGCCGCCTACCTTCATTAGGCTTTAAATTCAAACTCAAAGAGAATTAGAATTTAGAGAGAAAGATTAGGTATTTTTTTTCCTCTCTATTTCTTCATTGCTTAGTGAAGGATTTGTCGGTGTCACTGGAGAAGTTTACCCCCCTGCGAGAGTAAGTACATTGTTATATAGCAATTATTCACTGATTTTTCCACAATTTTGCCTCTCTTTCCCAGCATTTCAGTCAGTTTTCCATCATTTTATTGACTTTACCCTCTCTTCTATTTTCAGGTTCAAGGCTTCGTAATGCTACGAGCCAGATTATTTATCCCCACTCCTTGGATTCTACTATACCCCAGAGAAACTCTGGAGTGGGCGGTGAACAAAGTCATCGCAGAAAGCTGCACCGATGGTCTTGATCAAACCATTTGTTGGAACCCTAGGGGTCGGTTGTTGGTGATAGGCGCGGAATATTGGTTCCTGCCTCTGGACCTCTATGAGCAACTAACCACGGAGAATCCAGTTGCTCAGCCCATGGAACCCGTTGCAGTGAATGCAACAGTTGAGGGGATGATGGCAGAGGGGGGAGATGAAAATATTGACTCTATGCTTGAGCAGATGGATGAGGAGCTGGATTATGCAGAGAATATGGAGACTTTAGCACGTTGTCGCGAAATGAGAATCGAGGAATAAGAGACATGTGGAAAGTGTGTGTGTGTGTGTGTGTGTATTGGTGTAAAAAACGGTGAAACTGTGACTAGAAAATATCATTTACGTGTGAGATTATATTTGTATGTGTATCTACGAATGTGAAAGATTGTCGAATGTGCGAATATACTTGTATGTGTATATGTATGTACGTGAGAAATAATTGAATGTGTGAAAACATTTGTATTTGTGTGTGTGTGTGTGTGTGTGTGTGTGTGTGTGTGTGTGTGTGTGTGTGTGTGTGTGTGTGTGTGTGTGTGTGTGTGTGTGTGTGTGTGTGTGTGTGTGTGTGTGTGTGTGTGTGTGTGTGTGTGTGTGTGTGTGTAAAATATATACGTTCATATTTTTTATCAAAAGAGATCTTGTGTTTTTCTTTTCAACTCCATAGTGAACCTGTATGCTGAGACCGCGAGTTTAAACCGCGAATTCGCGAACGCGAACCGGGACTTCACGAAACGGAACCGCTAATTAAATCCGCGAGTCAATGATTTAATTCACCACCCACCCACTCACCCACTCGTGGAGGACCCCTTGACCACTTCCCCAAAAAATCGTCAGTCAAATGAAATGGGGCCCAGAAATCAACCTCAAACACTTCGATTAAACCTCGATTAAATCGATCTGATCCACAACCGGCAGAGTCTCCCACCCACCCACTCGCGGGGGGTCCTCCACCACTTCGATCAAACCGTCCATCAAATTAATCAGACCCAAAATCCACCCTCAGGGGCTTCGATTAAATTTCGATTAAACTTCAATTTAATTAATCTGATCCAGAACCGGCCTTACATATCTACTAATGATGATTAGGGATGCGCGATACGGTATCGATACTTTCAGATATCGATATTTTCGTGTCCGATACCCGATTTTTTGTATCGATATTTTCCGTTCGATATATCGGGTGTATCGATATTCTTCTTTCGATATCGATATCGCTCCGTCGGAGAGCTATAGTCGCGACAGTATGAGAGTTGGTCTTCGGCTCTCGACCCGAACTCTCCCCACTGCCAACGCATGCGCATTGCGAACCCTATATCCCTCCGCTCGCGGGATGTTCAAAAAATTTTCTTTTCTTTTCATTTCTTTACACTGGAACAAACTCAGGAAAATTTAACATTAGCGCTATTGAAAATTTCCAATTGCAAAATAGTCAGGGGTGTTCCCTCAGTAAAATGAGAAAAAAAAATTATCAAAAAACAATTTCCTGGGTGGTCCAAGGGGGATATGTAGGGGGAAATCTAAGTTTTCCTCGCGATTATTAATGAAAAAAATACTTTCAGGGGGCGCTATTGCAAAATTCCAATTGCAAAATATTCAGGGGTGTTCCCTCAGTAAAATGAGAAAAAAAAATTATCAAAAAACAATTTCCTGGGTGGTCCAAGGGGGATATGTAGGGGGAAATCTAAGTTTTCCTTGCGATTATTAATGAAAAAAATACTTTCAGGAGGCGCTATTGCGAATTTCCAATTGCAAAATATTCAGGGGTGTTCCCTCAGTAAAATGAGAAAAAAAAATTATCAAAAAACAATTTCCTGGGTGGTCCAAGGGGGATATGTAGGGGGAAATCTAAGTTTCCCTTTCGATTATTAATGAAAAAAATACTTTCAGGGGGCGTTATTGCAAATTTCCAATTGCAAAATATTCAGGGGTGTTCCCTCAGTAAAATGAGAAAAAAAAATTATCAAAAAACAATTTCCTGGGTGGTCCAAGGGGGATATGTAGGGGGAAATCTAAGTTTTCCTCGCGATTATTAATGAAAAAAATACTTTCAGGGGGCGCTATTGCAAATTTCCAATTGCAAAATATTCAGGGGTGTTCCCTCAGTAAAATGAGAAAAAAAAATTATCAAAAAACAATTTCCTGGGTGGTCCAAGGGGGATATGTAGGGGGAAATCTAAGTTTTCCTCGCGATTATTAATGAAAAAAATACTTTCAGGGGGCGCTATTGCAAATTTCCAATTGCAAAATATTCAGGGGTGTTCCCTCAGTAAAATGAAAAAAAAAAATTAGCAAAAAACAATTTCCTGGGTGGTCAAAGGGGGATATGTAGGGGAAAAACTAAAGTACCTGGACTTTCCTCAGTCATTGAGAAAAAATATCGATTTTTTGAAATATTAATACTTTCGGTACCGATATATCGTCGAATCGATATTGAACGACTCGATACGATACGATACTGGATATCGATATTTTCGGGCGTATCGCGCATCCCTAATGATGATTGCTGACGGTTATGTGGCCCCTTATAAATAAAAAAAAAGAACTAGTAGTGCGTTGTTGGTCGCTCGCAAGCTCGCTCCCATGGTGGGTGTGACCCGTTCGGGCCACACAAAGAACTTCCCGCCAATGTTAAATCTGGGATGATTTTCCGGTGAGGATCAGGGTGGTCGAGAGATGGGTGGAGGAAAAAAGTTTTAAAGTAGACACAATGTGAACACAGAGAATTTTTAGGCCGAAGCTCAGTCACATATATTTGAACACAATAAATTATGTTGATGTACAGATTAGATAATTTCACTGATAATGTTCGATAATGTCCACTGATAATGTTCGATAAAGTTCACTAATAAGGTCCGATAAGGTTCACTGGGTTGATTTGCAAAATTTCCGGGTGAATTTACTGATAATTAAACAACAAAGATAATTTTCAATGATAAGCAAAAGATACGATGCGATACGTTGAGAAGCTACGTCCTACAATATTATTGAATTAAATAAATAAAAATCCACATGGCTTTTCGATCTTAGAATTTGATAATAATGATTATTAAAAAATGGAATCTGAATGAAAAAGAATTATTGCACTCTAAGAAGAGAATTTAATCTCTTATCCAATCTCCATGTTTTGTGGCCCATGCTATTATGTTCTGCCATTGCACAGGGTGAGTGTGTCTGTCTATGTGTATACGGTTTCATCTTGTTTTTTTTCGAGGGTTTCATATTCTGTCGCCTTAATCATGATTCTTCATGACAGGATATAAAACATCACTCACAAATTCAGCTTGGCTCACAAATTAAGCTTTCTGCGGCATGACTTTTATTTCTGATTAACCAGCTAGGAATCCATTTTGAGGAAATTCTTGTAATCTCCTATTTACTAACATTGTTGCTATATGATGACGCATTATATTCACATTATAATGTCTTTGTTCACTTGGTTCTTTATTATGACACAATAATGTCGCAAAATATACTGCGAATGCTCCGCAGTCAAATTGGTTTGTTTGATTTTGCACTTTGTGAAATATGAATCTTTTAGGAAATCTATAAATGGCATTCAAATAATCAATTTGATCTTTATGCAAGGAAGTGTTATTGAAGCTATCATAAATATGAATACATCCATGACCATCTGATCTTGTGCAAATCCAGTGTCCTATTACCTTCTTTTTGGTCCGACTAACCTTCCCTGTATATATAATTTGAATATTATTGGTATTTCTTGAAACCTGTTGTAAATTTGGTAGGAACGCTCGGACGTAAGCAGTATCTTGTGCGAAATTATAGATTCCACGTTCAGCCAAGCTTCTGTTTATTATTTCGTGGAATAAATTCACATGTTTATCTTGAAAATAGACGCCATTCCTTATGATTTCATTACATTCTTCTGATGGTAAAGCAAAGTTAAAAGAATAATTGTTATTCGAAAAATCCTCTCCAGATGGGCCCTGTCTCGGATGATTGTTGCTAGCATTCTCATCACTAACTACTATAAAGTCATGTAACTTGCGACTGATATTGTTATCACTAATCATTATACAGTCATGAACATTACTAGTTTGTTCCGCATTGTTTTCAGCATTAGTATCAATTGTTTTCGTTATTTGTTCGACATTCTCAACACTGATCATTATACAGTCATCATCATTGATAGTTTTTTTTCCATTTTTTTCATTCTCATTATCGAGTGTTTTCTCTTTTTGAGTTGAGCATTCCGTACGAAGGGTTGCGAAAATTAGTTTGTGGTAACTGAAATACGATTCATAAATCCCACAATTCATATCGTTAAAATTGGAAAGAATTACATCGATCTGAGTATTTGAATTAGTTGTTATGCTGTCAGATGGTAATTTCGTTTTCAATTCATACTGATTGAGATGATTGATTAAGTAATTATTGTCAAGGTCTTTATGATTCAATACGTTGTAATTGAAATCCCCTAGCAAAAGTATTTTGGCATTAGTTGCGATTTTTTCCATCACACGTTTCAAAATTTTTGCAAACATTGCTGTTGTTGCTTTTGGAGATTTGTAACCACTTATTAAATAATAATCTTTCACTTGACATGTGAATAATTCCACGTGTGCCATTGAGTTCCACTCACGTTCAACGGATACATTGTCTACTGCTACATTCTTTCCTGCATAACAGATTATGCCACGACTATGATTATCATAATTCGATTGAAATACAATTTGGTAATTTTCAATATGCAATTCATCACTACTTTTTGTTAATGTTTCACTGAAAATCATTATATCGCTTCGGTGGAACCATGGATCCTTTTTTATATGATCTAATTTATGATTCAGAGTACCGACATTATGATATACAATGATTAATCCCGTTTCATTTTTCAAATTGTTGTATGAAAGTTTCATTAATCTCGTATTTCTTAACCGAGTCAATTCGGCTAATGCTGGAGTTGTAGTATCAGGCATATTGTGTTTTGATATTGGTATCCCAAACTCTCCTAGAATATATAATCCACTCAATTTCGTTACTCTGCTCAGTGCTACATACAACATTTGTGTTGTTCTTCGTTCCGATTTCGTAAAATCTAAACATATTTCATTATATGTTTGTCCTTGGCTTTTGTGAATTGTTATGGCTTCTGCCGCTATTATGGGAAATTGATTTCGAATGATCTGATATTTTTCATTATCTGCCACATTAACTTGAAGCGTCAATTTTACTATAGGCGTTAAGTTGCTTGCAATATTTTCATTTTTCATGAAGTCATGATAACTAGCTCTGATCTTAACTCCAACTCTTGGCAGCTGGAAATCCAACCATAGTATGGAGGGAATTGTGCCGTTGTCTTTGAACGTAATATGTTTCAAGACCCCACATGCTCCGTTAACCAAGCCATCCTCAACATCAATATTTCTGGTCATCATATACTTTATATTAATCTTCAAGTCAATTTTACTTTGTAATTCTTCTTGATATGATTTTTGTTTCAACGCTTGTAATATAAATCTCTTTGTACTTTTGGTAATACCTTTTGGAAATGTGTTTTCTGCAGTAGAAATAATCAATTCACTAGCACATTTCGAAATTTTGTATGAATTATAAGCAATTACATTTGCATTGGTTGCGTAGAATCTGATTGCCGTTTCTGGAATATCATCTTTATTTATGATTTCTCTCGATCGAATCAAATTGATGTCATCTTCTGACATTGATTGGAGCGCTAAATTATTCAAGGCATTTATAAAGTTCAAGTCATCTTTTTGACGCATTATCTCAGTCAATTCATAATATTCAAATCCATCCCACAGTGGATTGACGTCCACGAAAGCAGCCATTTCATTACGTCTTGAGACTTGATAGACAGGTTTATCTAGTACAGGAGGTAATTAATTCAAATCACCAACTGCTAAGACA
The DNA here is from genome assembly GCA_035578325.1 of Coelinius sp. EB29. Lineage (NCBI taxonomy): Eukaryota > Metazoa > Arthropoda > Insecta > Hymenoptera > Braconidae > Coelinius > Coelinius sp. EB29. The sequence goes on along the minus strand of JAOZGT010000022.1, from coordinate 1,276,950 downwards.
GAAACACCGCCGAATGGCTGATTTATGCCATTTATCTGTCGTAATCGAGTATCTATGTAACCCAGTATGGTGCAACTTACCATTGAAATTTCATCAATTATCAGTAGTTGCATTTTGGACAATTTTTCGCGAATACTATTGGACAAATCACTAGACAGTTCTGGTAAAGTAACTCCGAATTTTTTACACGGTAACGCAAATGCAGAATGTATTGTCACACCATTGATTACAAACGCTGCTTTACCTGAAGGGGCACATAGTAGTACTATAATTTTATCCATATTTCCGCCAGGTAAACTATCGAAGTAATTTGTAATTAATTAATAAAGTGTATTAATCACTGTACTTTTTCCAACCCCAGCTGATCCACTCAAAAATATTTTGAAAGGCACTCGGCCTAATTTATAACAGTTTAAGATGTGCATCACAAATTCTTTCTGTTTGCAATTTAACTCCTTCATCATATTCTGACGTTCATTATCTTTTACTCTTCGTGGGCATGTGAATCTGCTTTTAAGTGTGCTTTTCTTCGAATGCTCACTTATTTTATCCTGTTCTCCACCTTGCTTGAAAATATCGATATGTTTAGAATCGGAATTTTCATCAGCGATATATTTGTCCGCTTTTTCATTTTCATTTTCACGATTTTCATTTTCAACTTTTTCCAGGGCGTCATCAATCGTTTCATCACTGATGATTGAAAATTTTGCCTGGTTGACTTCTATAATCTTGACGTTATTTTTATACATCATTTCATAATCAACATTCTCGATGTCACACTGTTCATTTCGCCAAGGCAGAAACAGCAGCAATTTCTCTCTATAATAATTTGCTGGATCAATTTTTAATTTATATCTTCTGTATTTTATTATGGCTGTTTGTTGTCGACGTCTGTATTTATCAGCTTTATCATTTTCATCATCATCTTCACTGTCTGATTCGGACATTTTCTTGGTAGACTTTTGATAATTCGCAGCATAATTCGCGAGACAGAGATTTTCCAATTTTTTTTCTCTTTTTCTGTATTTTTCGAAGATGTCATCCATATATATTTCGGTCGAGTCTTCATCCAGTTTCCTCAAAACCTTCTCTGATTTCAACATCAGAACTCGTTCTGCTGGTGGACCGGTGTTAATAAATACTGTCTTCCTACTTTGTTTGCTTAAAGACATCGATAAAACATGATATGCTCCCTCTTGAGCTGACATCAAATTACTATTCAAAAAGACATTCGCAATTTTCTGAAATTTTTCTTTAACATTTTTATTGTTATTGTCACAATCTATTGCAGCTTCTCTCAATAATTTTGACAAACCTCCTTCTATTTTGCTGATGTAATTAGTTACATAACTTACTACTGCATACTCATCAAGGATGAATTGCAAATCAACATTCGATTCGAATAATTGCAGAATATCTTTATTGTAAGAATTGATGCTCACTTCATCACTCGACCGTTTCAGGAGCACGTGTTTTTGTTTCAACGTACTCCGGATTGCTAAGATGTATTCTTCTTCAGACATATCCAATTCTTTTAGCATTTCTTCATAATCCATGCTTACTTCTTTCGTATAAAACTTATTCATTAATTCATCAATAATTTTATAGGATTTCGGTGCAACTTGTCCTGGATTCAAAGGCGTTAAAATCATCGTTTTTCTCATGACTGGATAAGGAATATTGAATCTACACTGTTTGACTTTTTGTCCTTTATAACAACTGGGGTTATGTCTGTGGTCTTGATATTTGATAAATGGTTTTTTTTTCGTCCTTTTCACATGTTTGAAATCGATCAATAAAATCCACCAATTTATCATTAGCAGCTTCACTGTTTCCATCATCGTTGTCGTCATATGACGGTGCATTTTTCAACCATAAAAGTATGTGCTCGTGTGGGCTACCTCGTTGTTGGAATTCAACCCGTTCATAGCTATCTATGAGTACATATTCTCCAAAAATACTTTGATTTTGTCGTAATAACCACATAAATTTATTTACTTTGTAATCAAAATATCGAGCACATGTGACCGGGTCATTGCGTATTAAATCCGTTTTCACATTGTAATTTAAATTGATTGCGTCTTTTATTGATAACGTCTGACTATTTGGACTGAATTTCATTAACATTTGGATCAATTCGGGCCAGTGACTTTCTGCTGCAGATAATGTTAAGAAAAAAGCGGGTTTACCTAATTGTCATATCATAGCCAATAGCTCTTTCTTTTTATGTTCCCAATATGCTGGTGAGGAACGAATATATTTGAGAATTCTGCACCCATCATCGAATTTAATTAAATCACCCATAAAATCAGGATTTAGCGCATTCTGTACACATATCTTTTTATCCGCGTTCTTCTTTGTTCGTCTCAAACACACATTGATACTGGATAGACACGATATCTCTAGACATTTCTTAGCCATAAATAAAATTCTTGAAGGAATACACGATCGTCGATCATACCGTCATGCCTCAGATTTAATACGGTCCTTATACGTTACAGACTCAGGTAGATTGAAGGTGTGTCCAGCAAATATTTTTGGAAAACACAACTCATCCAAATCATCGAGCTTGTGCCACGGCAGTGGATATTTACCTTGTCCTGGTGCAATTATATTGACTATCGGAGAATACCCTTGCACCGCTTCTTTATTATTTTCAACGAGCAATACTTCGTCATTATTTATTTGATCTAGATCAATCTTCAATTGTTCCTCACTGAGTTTTGGGGTGTTCATCATTATGTCATCAGCAGAGATATGGTCATTGTCGACTACAAAGTTGATTTTTTCATCATTATCATTTTCGTGATCTTGCAAATACTTTCCATCGACTTTGATTCCATATTTTTCATATAATGGTGTATGTATCAAATATTGCAATGCTCGACAAACAATTCCTGGCCTTATCGATTCAAACATGTAATTACTTTTATGATCAATATGTCTTTTCAATTGGACTTGAATGGTATGCATTTCATCAAAATGACGTGGTAATACCTGTAACATGTCAGCTATTTCAATCTGTATGTTGACAACACTACCTTTCAAGCCTAATTGTGGATTCAGAGCATATAGTTTTAAAGCGCGAATTTGCATGAAATTAATAACTGGCGCCACCATTCTTTCTTCGAGATCCGTTAATTCTTTCACTACTTTCAGAATTTCTGTGAATCTGAGACCATTGCTCGTTGATAATTTATATACTTTATTACGATAAGCATATCCTCTACAAGTATTGCAAATGTAGCCAGATGGGAAATTGTTGATTTGTGCTAATAAGGAATCATCTCCAGTTTTTGTGATTCGTTTCTCATTCAACTTAACAACAGAGCTTCTGAAAAAGAGACCCTCGCAGCAACAGCAAATGAATGAAGGTGTTTCTACACGAAATTTGATAAACTTCAATTTTAGTTTGGCTGTCAAATCATTATTTTTAATCAATGAGTTATAATAAAGTTCTGGGAATTTCAATACATCAATTTCTCTGTTCTGGGCTCGTTTTTTACGATTCAATTTTCGCTCGCGTCTTCGATATTTTGGTTTGTGTCTTTTATCTCGAATCCTCCAAAAATTCAATGTTTTTTCTTTTCCTCTATAGATTTTTCGGCTTCTTGTGATCTTCATACGTTTGATGTTCTGTTGCAGCTGATTTTTTTTGTATAATTGATTCATTCTCAGTTTTTTATTCCGAATGATATTATTCTGCATCTCTCTTTTTACATATTCCTCGTTCTCTCGCAACTTTTGACTGTGCACGATATTTTTTGATTGTTCGCAAGATTTATATTCGGAATTTTTTCGCAGAATTCGATTTCTCTCCATGTTTTTTGCCATCTCTTCTTCGACAAATTGTATTCGCTGCCTAAGGAACCGATTTCTCATAATATTCATTCTTCGTTCATTTACAGCGTATTCTTCTCGTTTTCTGGTAATTTTCATTCTAATTGCATTCGATGTACGCTCATTAAATTTATAATTTTCATTTTGTCGAATGATTTTCATTCGCTCTTTATTTTTCTTAGTCTCATTAATCTTAAATGCTTCGTTTCTCCTCTTACTTTGTAATCTTAACCTCAATTTTTTCCTGTTTTTTTCACAGGTTTCTTGATTTAATTCATCATGTTTCTTTCTTTTATTTTGCCACCTTTTCTGATTTCTTCGATTGGCAGCTTTCTTAAATTCAGAGTTTTTTCGTAATTGTACTATACGTTTTCGATTTGCTTCTTTCTCTAAATTGTAATTTTTCGGATTCTTCCGCCAAATTTGCATTTTCTTTCTCTGTCGCTCTTTGTTCGCCTGTACATTATTTTTCAACTTATTTTTATTATTTTTGCGGCGATCGTCTTTCCTTTTTTCATTAATCGTTCGTCGCGAACGACGTTTTGTCTTCATATTTTTATCTGTGAAAGGACAATCTTAAGATTTTTGGTCGTTAATTATCTTAATCTCTGATTTGCTGTCGCCAATGGCAGAACTTTTCTTCTGTTGAGTTTTTAACCCCCTTAGCTGACAGTTTTCTTTGATTACATATACTAGAAACCTGTTGTAGAAAACAGGAAAGAGACAAGAAAAATCGAGAAGAGGAAAAAATTATGGGAAATGCTGGATTTCAGGTTGAGTGGGGCAGGATATTATAAGAGGGGAACGGGGAAAATAATACTTGATATGACGGCAAAGGAGGAACACTGTACATATCAAGAAGAAGAAAAAAAAGTAAAAGAAAGGATTTCGCTGATTTTCACAGCTCTGATACTCACACAACAATACAGAAATTAAAAAAAATATCTGTATCGTCGGTCACTCTATGGATCATAAATTATAGAATCACAACTGCAAAAATACGGTCACGGAATGCAAAATGAAACTGAACTCAACAATCCAAATGTAACACCTGATTGTTTGCTAACTGTAAATAGTGCTGAGTATACATGCGATACTCAATACACGGTAAATCAGTGAAGCATCTAATAAAGTTGTTGATAATATAGAACGTGAGTCAAACGATAAATACTGCGTGATTGAGTAGTCATATTCAGAGGTGAATGAATATATCTACAGAATTCCTATGTTATCGATAATTATCGATAAAGATCATTCGATAACTACATAACCATTTTTTTAACAGTTTTATTCGAAAATATGTATATATATCATCTTTGGGAATGAATTATCAATTATTCCGTAGCGTAAATAATCATTCATTAATCACTATTCATATATCTATCAAAATTGTCCGGAAAAAAATATTGGAAAATTTACGTAAATGTTGAAAGAAGAAAATTGGAATCAGAAAAGATGAACGTGATGACTGTTATTAACACATTCTGTATATTCATAAATTCTGGGATATACATTAGTACACACACGCATGCACACACAGACATGGGGTCATGTTTAGGAACAGATTTTCGGGGTTAATATCATCACCTCCTGTCCGGGATCAATAAAAATAGTAATAATAGAACATTGAAAATAATTGTTAAAATAAAAATTGTCAAAAAAAAATTGTTGGAAGAAAATCACAATAACAAGGACATTGATTATAACAATGAATGTTTTTTTTTCCTTTTTTTCAGTTGTTTAGAACACGTTTTTTCAACTCCTTAGCGCTTGAAATTCTGATTATCATTACTATTATTATGATTATGATTATGAATTGTATTCATAACATGTACAAAACTATTTTCGGCCCCTCGAACACAAGTGTATAGGGTTTCCTTCAGATTTCATACCATTTCAGTTATTCGCGGAATTTTTCCACCGCATTATGCTAGAAAACTAAAAAACCGCTCGACCGATGATGACCAAAATCTAATCAGGGCTAAGTTACGTGAAGACGCATCGATCGCGACCTTGATCACTCCGATCGGTACAGCCTTTTTCGAGAAATCGTGAACCAAAATTTTGGTTACATACAGTGGCACACACACACACACACACACACACACACACACACACACACACACACACACACACACACACACACACACACACACACACACACACACACACACACACACACACACACGCACACACACACACAGACATAATGTCGAAAAATGTCGAAAAACATCGGAGAGACCTCAAAACGTGAAGATATGATGGAAAAACGATTTTCGATTTTCGGGGTGAATGCAATAACTTCCCTATCCCGGGAAGTTAAAAAAAAACGCCCTGGCCAAGACTCGAACCCTAGTTCTCCATATCCCTGATCCGCCACTCTAGCCACTCGGCCACCGGATCGTTCTTGCAAATGGACATATTTTTACAGTATAAGAGGTCTGAGGTCATCTTTCTACTTACATTTTAATTTCAAATTCAACCGTAATGAAGATCATGGGTTGAATGAATTAATGAGTCGCGAAAAGATTAGTCGATTAATCTTAATTAAAATGGGGCAGCCCCGTGGAGCAAGGGCTTCCCCAAGCTTGGTCCAGGCTTAGCTTGGGTGGCTGAATCTTGAATGAATTTTGATTGATTCAGCCTCAACATTCACAGCCTGAGCTAGCCTTGATTGAGCTTAGACATCTTCAGCCTGAAGAGTCACAGCCTAAGCCAGTCCTGAACTGACCCTCACCTGCCTGATTAGCAGCCTCGATTCAAGGCTGTACTGAACGATGGGAACAAACCTGACCCAGGCTTGAGCCCCTCAGCCTGAGTAGACCAAGGCTCGCAGAGGTTTGTCCCCATCGTCAGCCTTTGTCATTCCTACCTGGGATATATACAACGACAAAATCAATAATAGTGGTTAGAGTATCTAATTACGTGGTGAAGTGGTGAACCGCAATAGATGAAATTAGAATTTGTCTTTAATAGTGTATTCATCTCGATGATGAGTGATTCTGGAAAAATATATCAGGAGACATGACACAAGACATTCTTTTATAGCTGAAGAAATTTCAAATCAAAGAGAATTCTTGATAAAGTCTTTCAATTTGTCAATCAATTTCCAATTTTTTAGGAATATGTATACCATGCCGAAGTCCATGACAGACTCTCAGCTTTCCCATAGTTCTGGGTGATTTTGCATCCCATTGATCAATTTTTCTTATTGCACAATCCATTTTTTTGTACAATTCACTCTCGTAGTGATTCCACTTCATCACGTAATGCTCGACAGCAAAAACGTGTATCTTTTGTCATTTCTACCGAGGTTTTGGGATGATTTGTTTTGTGAGGCGTTTTATTTTGTTGAAATTGTTAAACAATGATATTGTGAACAATGTTATAAACTTTCATCTAAATAATTAATCGGTGAATGAGGGATTAATGTGCAATCGATAGATTCATGCTCCACAATTTTTTGGACGAGTTTGAAACTCCCGGTTCAAGTGTGCGCCACTGGCGTAATGTCATGGCCATAGTACAAGTTTGACATATCCCTAGGCATCCTATTTCCTGATTCGCTCCTATAAATGACTATAATTTATTGCCATCGCGCGACAGCCACAAACCACCCATCATTAAAAATCTCAACCTCTATCACGTTAAACAATTGCAATCGTATCAAGCACATTCATTATCTCAATACAAAACATGGATCTTGCACAAAAGATATTGCTGATAAGACTTGTTGGGGTTAATCCAGCACTTCGAGAGAGCGGATTGACTCGGTACACCAATGAGAATAAATGGACTTGGCGAGCGATTGGCCTACAACTCAACCCCCCCTTATTATCAGATATCAGTAGTTCTAAAAATATGAATTTCCATTGATTGCAATCAATCTCAGTAACGGATGCTGATTCTTGCAAGGTTTAAAGACATGGGACGCCTTCACTACTCTTACGAAAATTGTATTTGGACAATTCGAGCATGCCAATGATGAACCTGAACTAGCCGAAGAATTTGGACGTGTGAGATTAGATGACTATGGTGAGAATAATGACAGTGACACCGCGTCTATCACATCATCCATGGAAGGTGATCAACCAAGCCCACTGTCTGACGAGGAGCTATTTATTATCGAGCCCGAAGAAGATTAATTTCTTGCCAAGACACTAATTCTTAAAAAATTGATTCACAATTTCCATGAATTCACCAAAAATAATAATAAACAAATAATAATTCCTCGTTAGTTCCTCCTCAGTTTTTTTCTTTTCAATTTTTGCATGAGTCGGGTGATTGTATCAAAAAGATACGTAAGAAAAACGAAAGTCTAGTGAGGGGATAAGGGGGAATTCACCTGGGAATGTTGCTAAAAGATCGAGGTAACGTCCCATACTTCCACTGAGAACTTGTACTGCATGATTTACGCGCATCTTCTTGATTCTTGGAGGATCAAGGTGCAATTCTGTGATTTTGGGTAAGTGTTTTCTAATCGTATTACCACTCGTGTCAATTTTGTATGCTGTCTGATAGGTTTCCCACAGAACCAATTTTCGTTCAGATCGTGGTGGTATAGGCTTCTTTGGGTCTACATCCAGTTCTAAGGGTTTTGTGAGGATATTGTTTCGCATGCCTTTTGTGAGATGAGGTGGATCGTATATAACGATGAGTGTGGTATCGTGAATCTTGATTAATTCCCCTAATGTAGAAGAATAAAAGAATCAACTCAGTGGTGAATTTTTGATCTGTCAGCACAAGATTTTATGAATCATGTTAAATCCTAAGGTCTTCGGACTACAAAAATATCCTCGGATTTTTTTTTCTCAAATAATAGGCTCCCGAGATTCATGCGAAATTGATTGAAATGTCCAATTTGACTTATAACGGTTTACCACTACACCAATGAATATATGATCAAATTGAGGAATTGTTCTGTATGCGGAAATCCGTGCTTTCGAAGCATTTGGAGAAGAAAAGGAGAAAAAAAACAGTGATATATATCCGAGTAGTTACATCATGATTATTCACTCGGGGAGTTTGTGAAAAGCTAGAGCAAATTGACAAAATCAGAAATCATCATCTATAAATATTCAATTTAATCTACAATAATCATATCTGAATAATTAAATCTCACAGCTGACGAGAGATAATTTCACTTACATGACTTTTCCCCATTCTCACGTCGCGCATCACCTTGAAGGATCAATTTCCTGATTGCACTGCAATTAGTGGACATTTGATCACAAACTGTAGCAATGGGAAAGAGCCCGGTTTTTTCAACAGCCAAAATTACTGTTTTTATGCAACGCATTAAATCAGGCACGCCAGTTTGACTGTCACAAAATCCATAGAAAATCAGCATCTTCCATCCACTTTTAATCCCACGTAGCATAAACACAATAACATGATCAGCAAAATTAGACGACCGACGAAATTGCCAATCCTCAGATCCAAAACATTCATCTTTGGATTTATCGTACTGCAGATGAGGAGTTAATTTCATCTCATCCCATATTAACGTACAGTACTTCTCTTGTTCATCCATCTTGCTCGCATACTGTGTCAGTTTTTTATAGATGAATGGTATGAGGCCAGTGTGACATTTTATCCGACGCAGCACCTTGTGGAGTGAAGTGAAGCCGGGTAGCGTGATAAAAGTGGACAGTCTTCTGTACGATTTCTTTGACCACTTGCACATGACCATTCCCAGCAGCATTTCTTCGGTTAAATATCTTCGACCCTATGAGGAGTGGAACATAAGAATTTTTCAGAAATGATTGAATGAGACAAGTTTAATTCTCTTTAAATTTCAATAAATGCCTAATAATTTTTTTAAATTGAAGAGTATTTCATTACTTATCAGTAGAGGGGTTAATGTGTCGTGAATAACAATATGAATATCTAGAGAACGAGTTATTTCAACAACACAAACACCTAGAGAAATCTCTGTTTAATATTTCAAATATCTTCAATTGAGGTTTTTCAGTAATCTCAATTCAAGCTCTCATAACACTGAAGCTCAGCTATCAATGTTGATTTCAGTGGCTATTGAAGATAATACCTTCTTCTGATGCCCAGCAAGGCGCAACTGTATCCCAAATAAAATTCTCTGATAATTGTTTAATTTATCCCAATTATCAAATAATGATGGTTTGGCCTTTTCCTTCAATGTCTCCAAATGTTTCTTATATCGTCTCAATTTTCGTTTTAAAATATTCTGCTGTTTTTGCATGGTTCTCAGCCTAGCTAATTCTTGTTGTGTTACTAGCGAGGATTGTTTTTGTTTTCCATAAGTTTTTATTGAGTTTTTAGTCACATTCCTAGATGAAGTAATGCCCGATGAAGTACTGGGGATGGGATGAACAGGCTCAAGGCAAGAAGTATTCCTTCCAGACGCCGAAATTCCCAATGAAGTACTGGGGATGAGATGAACAGGCTCGGGGTGGGAAGTATTCCCTTTGGACACAGGAATGCTCGATGAAGTACTGGGGGTGGGATGCAGAGGCTCGGGGTGAGATGTATTTCTTGTAGACACAGAAATTCCTGATGAAGTACTAGGAATGAGAAATAGGGGATCGGGATGAGGGAGGGAAGCCATCTCCACACGCGCAGTAACACCCGATGAAGTACATCGGATCGAAAAGTCGTTGGAAACTGATAATTCATCTGAAAATTGAAATTAATAATCGACAATAACTCTCGAAACTATCACTTTCTCCGGCTCTACCATCACACTGCATTGAACTAAAATGAGTAGTTATCACATCACAGTCAACTGTACTCTCTCCGGCTGGTACTTCATAAAGGAGCTTTTCGCGATCAATTTGAGGCAGCACGTCTTCTTCCACATTATTTCTCTTCGGTACCGGGATGGAGATGTGTAAATCTAAACTTGGCACAGCATTTGGATTCAATCTTCGTCTCTTGAATATTGTGGAGTAATCGTTCTCCGTGAAATGCCTATAACAGACCGAATATCTGCAAAGATCTTCGGTTTTAATTGTAGCCAACAACGGAGAATTTATAGCTTCTCGCCATCTTTCTGCACTCCAAGTTCTTTTCGGGAAGGAATGGTGTGGAGCTGCACGAGCTGATGTGCAGCCTTGTATTATGCACTTCTTCGTCAGCAGCATCACAAGATAATTATATTTTCACCACAAGAAAAATATGTAACCCCACTTTGACATTTTTTAATTCAAACAAAATTGCGCTCTGAACTTCGCGTATATAATTGTTATATGTAGATGGGGTTATGATATTCTATTTGAACGCGGAGGTATTCGAGTGCGCATGTCATTCGAGTGCGCATGACATTCGAATGCGCATTCGCAAAGACGATCGGAGCGCCACCTGAATAAAGAAATAGAAGCTTCGACAGCGGTCACAAATTATATGAGGGACACCCCTAGGTACTTAGCCGACATTTGCACTAATTAAAAAAATTATCTTATGTAGGTGATTGTACAACGTTAGTACATGATTGTACGAGGTGAAATTTCGTTAGTAGATTCATCAATTAGCTACAATTAATTAATTAATTTCAGGCATGATGCTGGCCGACAAGAAATCAAAAATTGTTCAATCAATTGTCAAAAGGGGTCTATTTCATCGGAAATCGTTAGTAGATTCCAAATTTTATAACTTCATCGTTTGTAGATGCATTGTTAATTAAATAACTGTAAATAAACATTTGTCGTTTAGTGTCCGCCCTTAAGCGATCAACCTGTATGGTCTCTGAATGAACATATGTCTCTTTCTTTGATTGCAGTCAAATACTTTCAAACTCTGAAACTAATTCTCAAAGGAAAAGAAGGAGAATAGCTGAGTTTGAATGTGTCCTTTTAGAATCATTGAATTAAGGATTAAAATGAAGACAAAGAAAATATAGAAATAAGTGCTCCAGAATCAATGGTTTATTTTGAGAATCAATTGATTAATGGAGCCCACATACGAGATCAACCTGTTCCAAGATTTTTTCCTTTCAAGATAATTTAAGAGCATGAATGTGAATTTAAATTCTAAAAACAAAAGAGATTTCTTGTAGAAAAAAAACTAGTTTTAAGTGTCAATTGCATTCAATTCATTGAGTATTTATGGTGATTGTATTTGCTCTTCAGAAACGAGTCATTCAGGAAGGAAATTTCAACAAATCTGTTATCAGCTGATAATCCTTGCAATGATAGGTGTCTCTTGACACTTACGCATGCATCATTGAAACTTCAATGAGTTATGATTTACGAGGTGAATTGAAGGAGTATTTCGCCTGATAGGACATGATTCGCAGGCCTTTGACCTTTGGACTGAATTTTTATGAAGACAAAAAGAGGAATAACTTCGTTTAAATTCTTTTTCCTATAAAGAATATAAAATATGATTGGGTGAAAGTTGTAGGTTCAGTCGTGTATCGATAATGTTGACTTTTAATATATTTTCTCCTCCAACAAATAACATGTGGTAATAATTATATTATTACAAATAAAGTTTTGATACAACTATAAGTTTTGGTGAGGTAGAAAACTTTGGTCTCAACATCACGGTTTATTCGAAGCCAGCACATAAATAGCGCACTCCGGTTGAATTTCTGGATTTCCTCGGACAGGTTTCACTTTACTCATCAGCCCATTATGATGTTCCCAGCCTGAGATAGGGATGCGCGATACGCCCGAAAATATCGATATCCAGTATCGTATCGTATCGAGTCGTTCAATATCGATTCGACGATATATCGGTACCGAAAGTATTAATATTTCAAAAAATCGATATTTTTTCTCAATGACTGAGGAAAGTCCAGGTACTTTAGTTTTTCCCCTACATATCCCCCTTTGACCACCCAGGAAATTGTTTTTTGCTAATTTTTTTTTTTCATTTTACTGAGGGAACACCCCTGAATATTTTGCAATTGGAAATTTGCAATAGCGCCCCCTGAAAGTATTTTTTTCATTAATAATCGCGAGGAAAACTTAGATTTCCCCCTACATATCCCCCTTGGACCACCCAGGAAATTGTTTTTTGATAATTTTTTTTTCTCATTTTACTGAGGGAACACCCCTGAATATTTTGCAATTGGAAATTTGCAATAGCGCCCCCTGAAAGTATTTTTTTCATTAATAATCGCGAGGAAAACTTAGATTTCCCCCTACATATCCCCCTTGGACCACCCAGGAAATTTTTTTTTGATAATTTTTTTTTCTCATTTTACTGAGGGAACACCCCTGAATATTTTGCAATTGGAAATTTGCAATAACGCCCCCTGAAAGTATTTTTTTCATTAATAATCGAAAGGGAAACTTAGATTTCCCCCTACATATCCCCCTTGGACCACCCAGGAAATTGTTTTTTGATAATTTTTTTTTCTCATTTTACTGAGGGAACACCCCTGAATATTTTGCAATTGGAAATTCGCAATAGCGCCTCCTGAAAGTATTTTTTTCATTAATAATCGCAAGGAAAACTTAGATTTCCCCCTACATATCCCCCTTGGACCACCCAGGAAATTGTTTTTTGATAATTTTTTTTTCTCATTTTACTGAGGGAACACCCCTGAATATTTTGCAATTGGAATTTTGCAATAGCGCCCCCTGAAAGTATTTTTTTCATTAATAATCGCGAGGAAAACTTAGATTTCCCCCTACATATCCCCCTTGGACCACCCAGGAAATTGTTTTTTGATAATTTTTTTTTCTCATTTTACTGAGGGAACACCCCTGACTATTTTGCAATTGGAAATTTTCAATAGCGCTAATGTTAAATTTTCCTGAGTTTGTTCCAGTGTAAAGAAATGAAAAGAAAAGAAAATTTTTTGAACATCCCGCGAGCGGAGGGATATAGGGTTCGCAATGCGCATGCGTTGGCAGTGGGGAGAGTTCGGGTCGAGAGCCGAAGACCAACTCTCATACTGTCGCGACTATAGCTCTCCGACGGAGCGATAATGATATCGAAAGAAGAATATCGATACACCCGATATATCGAACGGAAAATATCGATACAAAAAATCGGGTATCGGACACGAAAATATCGATATCTGAAAGTATCGATACCGTATCGCGCATCCCTAGCCTGAGAACATCAACCCTTGATTTCCAGGACGGCGGCAGCAATAGGCTGTGTAGTGATCAGTCTTGGCATCATAAGCGACGATACCAGCTAATCTGAAAATATCATTTTTTCAAAAGTTTTAGTTAATTATCAACGCATCAATTATCAATGAATAAAATATCCACGTTACTAAAAATGAAATCATTTGATACCTATATTCACGGTTGAATATCAGAGACTTGGGAAAGTCATGAAGTTTGCACGTTTTAGCAGGGTCTCTCGGTGATACTCGGACATCAAGTTCCAAAAAAACATGGAAATTGGAAACGTGTTCTTCGCGCCTGGATCCACCGCAAGAACATTTAACATCCCATAGTTTTGGGTGATATTTTAATGCGCTTTGTAAGCGATTAAATCCATAACGTTTGATTAATGAGATGTCAGGAAACCATGTAAAGAGCCTTCGTTGCTTCTCTGCCTTACACTCAGGGTTCGGGCAATCGAGATTTCTTATTATGCTAGGATCCTCAGCCATCAAACTTCTCCAAGAACGCAACGGATTCCCGTGAGCGTCAATTGTCAATACGAAGGAAGGACCATCGTTGGGTTTTGGAGGAAACAGTGGAAGCAGTAGACGTGCTCTCTGGTTGTAAATGTCCTTGCACGCGCCTTTAACCATGAAATTCATAACAAATTGGGCTAAAGGGCTCGTCGATTGTTCTAAAAATGACCGATAAGCTCCATTGTCTAAAGCTGCTGTGTAAATAATTTGGATGAGAGAGTCGAAGGCACAGGTGTTCTGAACAACGTATGTGCTTCCATCAATCATAATAGATCCGCAACGACTGGAATGCGGTAGCAAATGTGGTGTTACTTTACTCCTTCTGATACTTGGATCACAGTATTGGATTTCTGGGCATCTACGGAAAAATTTAGCTTGAGATCTTTTCATATTGGTTGACTGTTTCGGTGGAGGTGTATTGAGGTAATCGTGTTCTAATAGGAGATTTTTAAAATCCTCCTCGCTTAGTTTTGAGTCGATTTTTACCCCTTCTTGTGTCGTTGAATTTATCTTTAATTTTCTGGGCCTTTGAGCCATATATCACAGCAAATGGGCATGATGAAACGTGTGTGATAGTCCCGTGATATGGTTTCTGCCACTGGATCTCCTCAATAACGTGAATTGGACTTTTACGCTTTTGTTTTTCCAACCCATGATCCACTCGAATAAAATCTTGTTTACAGTGACGTACCACATCTAATGAAGGGACAGTTGGTGCCACAGGTTCTCCTCGTCTGGTGGTTTCACAAATCATTTTATTCCTAGTATTATATGACCCCTCTCCTAGAGCTCTTTCACCGACTTTCATTCTCTTTTCACCATTGCACGGACGAGTTACTGGTGCATGCTTCGTCCCATAAGTGTCTCGGGTCCTAATTACTAATTTTAACTGTCCTGTAATGGGACATGGCTCATCATCGGCGATTCCGAGAAATCGATTGCCACAAGCATTGTCGAGACATCGACCAACGATTTTGAGGTAGTGTTTTCGGTTGGAAGACACACAAACATCTGCTCGTTTCAGTCCAAATGCACAGGGCAGTCTGAATTCTTGCTGAAACAAATCAGCAATAGTATTCGTTTATACTTTGGGCCTTAGAGTGTTTGTGGATCTCCCTTTTTTTGACTTGATAGGCTTAATCTTATTCCAAACCTCTGATGACAGAGTCAACTCAAAAGTGGTCTCATTCTCATCAACTTCAGAATCAGCCTCATCACCACTCGTCAGTTCTCTCGAATTATCCACAGTCGTCTCATTAATAGATGCATTGGTAACTTGAGGAGATATCACGACGTTCTGGTTGGCTCGGGCAATGCTCAATATCTCACGTCTGTTCTCAGTGACATTAGTGTACCAAGAGAGAGGAAACCAGTTCTTATTACAAGTGTTACTCATCTCTTTCCAAACGTTTGCATTACTCCTGGGTAAATCATTTGTTCCGAAGTAATGTATGAACCTTTCTACCACCTCAACTGCCTCATTCTTTGACACACAGCTCTTTCTCGGCATATTGCAAATCGGGTTTTCCACACCTGAAAATTATAACCTGTTAAATATGAGAAAATCACCTCCATGCTAGAAAAAATGCAAAATATTATTACAAAATTTTTTTCCTCGAGTAAAAAAAATCAATCATGAAATGATACCGCACAAAACCACAAATACGAGGATGACAATGTGGAAAATAACACAAACAACATGCTACAATTCGAATCAACAATTGTCCTCTCGTTCCGTTGCCCCTCTGTTCCCTCAACCAACTCATTCTGTTTCTCTATTTCAAGGTTCAGTTTCAAAAAATGACGTACGACCAGGGTTGGGCATCGGTCGATAATGGCAGTTTTCTACGTGACATCGTCGAAAACCCGTAATTTACGTCATAAACGTCAAAAATGTAATAAATGTAAAAAACCCACATTACCTCACTTTTCATCGTGAATGTTATCATTGACTTCGATATCAACACTCTATTTCCATTTAATGAGCGCTCACGATCATTAGGTAATCAATGGGATAAATAAGTGTTTAGTCCTTAGCTTCCATCCTACACTATTTGACTCTCGAAGTGCCCATTCAGCATCAACCCTAGACCGTTCGACACTTGAATCGACCTCCAAGCTCTTCCCCTCTAGACCTTTCAACTCTTGAAATCACCTCCAAGCCTCCAGCATGGACCGTTTGGCTCTTGAGTTGACCTCCAAACTTCCCCTCTAGACCTTTCGACTATTCAAATGACCTTCAAGCCTTCAGCCTAGACCGATTGACTCTTGACCTCCAGGCTTCCAGCCTAGAGTTAAGCCGTCTAGGCTGAAGGCTTGGAGATCATTTGAAGAGTCGAAAGATCTAGAAAGGAAGCTTGGAGGTAAATTCAAGAGTTAAATGGTTTAAGCTGGAAGCTCGGAGGTCAACTAAAGAGCCAAAGGGTCCAGGCTGAAGGCCTTAAGGTCATCAGAAGAGTCGAAAGGTCTGGAGGGGAAGCTCGGAGGTCATCTCAAGAGCCAAACAGTCCAGGCTGGAGGCTTGGAGGTCATTTCAAGAGTCGAAAGGTCGAGAGGAGGAGCTTAGAGGTCAATTTTAGCGTCAAAAGGTCTAGAGAAGAAGCTTGAAGGTGGATATAAGAGTGGAAAAGTCTAGAAAGGAAGCTTGGAGGTCAAAATTAGAGCCTGTTTAGTAATCCCTCCTCGGTGCAGATATTAGCATACGAATTTTCCATCGAAAAGATAAGTTCCTGCAGATTTCTACTTGGAAAGATAAAATATTCCACCATTCATGTATCCAAAAAGTGGGAATTTTTCAATTTGACGCTAGATGGCGCTACATGACGTCAAAAATGTCATAAACTCATCAGTGTAATTTACGTAAATTACGGGAGTAAAAAACAGTGTAATTTACCAACGTAATTTACGTGCCCAACCCTGCTCATTACTCGTTACGTTCTCTCCTTCTGCTGTTGGTTTTTTGATGATGTATTACGACAATTACAGCAGTAAATTGTAAATAAATTTTTTTTAACATTTACTGCATAACGACAATCATTTGAATTTTGCGCCAAAATGAATTAATTTTTCTGCCAATCAATTTCTCTTGCTCAACTCATTATTTTTTTCAGTAAAATATTACTATTGTTATTTATATTATCTATACATGAGCCCATATTCGTTCATCAACCATATAGATAATTACAACGGTTGCAACAGTTGTCTATCGAAATATAAACAATTCGGCGCTTGTTGTAGGGGTTATCATTATTCTTCTTTTATTTTTGCATTGAAAACTAGATAAATAATGGCCATGTAAGTCAAATATTCAGAACGATTGTGATGAAAGATCTAATGTTAAGAATATCTATCAATAATTTGAATAAAACTTCTAACAATAGTTGAAAAATTGGAGGTTAAAAAACTTTGGTTATGTTTGTTTGCTTGTCAGAATTCTTTGTTATGTCTTTACATAAATAATTCCCTAAGGAATTAGCAAAGCTAAATGTACAAATAGTACTCGATCATTGTTCTTTCTTGAGAAGTTAATTTTATGCATATGAAAAAATGATAAAGTCGACAATATGAATTTTCTCAATTCTGGAATATTTAAATTGCTTCCACTACCTGAATTAAATTGGGGAAAAACTTGATCATTCTCTATATAATCATTTTAAATCATCATATCGAATAATTTCAGGAACCCACATTTTCCAAATGACGATGAAGAATCACCTGAAGAATTTATTAATGAAGAATGGCTCCAGGAAGATTATCTCGAAGAGGAACAGTGCGATTACGAGAAGGAAAACATTGAAGTCAAAGTCAAGGAGGGATATTCTGAGATTAAACCTAAAAAAAAAGGAAGTCGAACAACTAAAAACCAAATAGCTAGTCTCCTTGCATTTCTATCAGATCATCGTGAATTGGCTCGTGATGGTGATTTAGGAGTTTGTGGCCACAGTACGAAAAATAGACTGTGGAGAAAGTAATCAATTCATTTTCTTTACAATTTAGGTAAAAATTGCAAAACATATTCCAACTCATGTTGTAATTGAATTGAAATTTATAGGGCTGCAGAGGAAGTTTCAAAACATGGGGATGAAAGAACTGCACAACAATGCATGGCTGTAAGTAATAGTCATCAGAAACGTAGAATTTTTACATGAGAATTAATGCTATTCTTAAATTGATAGATATGGAACCGTTTGAAAAAAAGGCTTTAGAGAAGAAGGCAAAACTGGAGAAGAAATATCGACAGACAGGAAATCCAAAAATTGATCCAGGGGAGGAGTTAGATGAACAAGACAAATGGATTATCGACATTTGGGGCTCAACCACATCTACACCTGTTGCGGGTGGTAGTGCTGGATTTTCCAAGGGAGAGAGACGATTGAAGACACCATCTACCCAGGATACTCCTTCTCCTGTTCCTAAAAGACGTAAACATGCATGATTTTTTCATAAACATTTCTTGTAACCAGATTTACTGATCTTCTTTACTCCAACAGAACGATTGTCTAAAACTGAAGAAAAAATCAATGCCACTTCATCGATTTTGAACATTGTTTCTGAAGCTGCTGTTGATGGTGTCAACGAAAATCAGGTATACATTCAATTCTTCATTGTGTTTGGATGCTGATTAGTTCAGAACATTCCACCAATCAATTATTCATATTATTTCAGAAATTGAATAAACTGCTCCAGCAGTATTTGCCCATCATCGCTGAAGCAATGATGGCTCTCCCACAAATCGCTCATCTGCTCAAGCAAATTAACGATTCTCAGAGGAACAATGGTCAAGGTACTGCTGCTATTTCTCGGTCAGATTGTTGTCTCTCACAATCATCTTTAAACCTGGTACAACCTTTGGGACCTGAATCACTTGGCCTAGGACGAACGTCGTCAAACAACGAGCCACAGACTACACCATGTTTACAGAGCCAGAATATATTCTCAGTGAATTTAGAATCTTCTAGACTTCCACGTTCTCCACAGCAATACCATACTTCAGACCATAGTTCATCAGTTCCATCACAATCTTCACAATTCTCCTCGCTACTTCTACACTTTGAACCAGATCGTTTCCAACCCTTGTCCACATCTTCAGCAGCCTCACCTCGACGTCAACTACATGCAGAAAACACACCACTAGGTACCGCAGAATTGTCACCTTTTCCCAGAGGGGAACAAGCTCAAGACTCTGCATGCCCATGGAATCCTCCACAACATGATATAGATAATAGCAGTGATGGAATATGGAATACGGAAGCTGAACGAGTTAGAGCTCCTACATATGAAGAGTTCATGGATAACGCTGTGGGAAACTTTTTCTGGTACATATAATTTTTTATTAATTCAACACTAAAATTGCTTTCAGAATACTTTATTTCCTTAAACAATTAACGTCAAATTATTATTCTGCAAAATAATCGTTTATGATCCGCTGACGAAGGTGACGTCCGCGAATTAAATCGTTGGGTCGCCGAGGGTTCACGACATTATCCAGATCAAAATCAACAATGTCCGGGTCCAAATTATAATCGTCATCATCATTATCCATCAAATCGTCTTCGTTTGCCACTCTGTACATTGGTTAATAGTAATCAGTGAGCTTTTCCATAAAAAATGCAGTTGTTTTCACATATCAAATATGACTTACCTGTTTTCGATCATCAAATTATGAAGAATAGCACAATTAATGAAAAACTTTACAACTTTTTGTGGCTGATATGCTAGTACTCTGTCCTTATGTATACACCTAAATCTCCCTTTCAATGCACCAAAAACTCGTTCGATAGTACATCTTGTCTTGCAATGACGACGAGTATATCTGTATTCAGGGGTATTCTCTGCTGCATCAACAATTGGTGTGAGAAGTACGGGTGACAGTGGGTAACCAGCATCTCCTAAACAGTGAAATAATTTCTTTTTTATTTTTAGGGATTCTGAAGAAACAATTACTGATGACGAGGAAATCATTCACAAATTTTTGAAGAAGTCTGACTGTTGAAGATATGGAGCGTTAAAAGAACAAAAATCGTGCTACATTTTGTTAATTCTTATAATAGGGAATATAGACAACTCTCACATTACATTCATAATTCACTTATTTAATTTTTAAGATCATTCATAATGTTAAAGATATCACATGGCATTCCAGTGATCTTAGTTTCCATGATTGTGTTCCATGAGAAAAAAAATATGTTCTGTTGATGAAATGAAATAAAAATATGAGAAAAAAAGATGCATTTTTTATTCATTTACCAAGCAGGAAGTAGTTGGCTGCAGACGCTTCACTGACTCTCATCACAGTCTCTTTTACAAGAGATTGACGCCATATTCTGGCATCATGTGTCCTACCAGAATATGCATCAATTGAAGTGACACGCATGCGATGATCACAAGTTACTTGAATATTCAAGGAATAACGAGATTTGTAATCTTTGTAATGCCATGGCTCAGTACTGGGTGCTCGTATCAGAACATGAGTGCAATCAATGCATCCAATTACTCCAGGAAAGCCCACTTTTTCTTCAAATCTAGAAAAAAATTACGAGTCATTAAAATTTAATTATAATGTTGCATTTGATGAGTTAAAACAAGATTATACCCTTGGGAAATGGCAATAAATTCCTCTTCAGATTGAGGGAATTTAATGTATTCTTCCGACAAAGTTGCGATAGCATCTGTCACATTGGATATTATGTGGCTCATCATATACTGTGACAACCCGAAGAATCTAGAATCCCCAATGGATACCTGGAAGTCCCCTGAAGCATAAAACCTCAAAGTCACGAGGACCTGGAAATTAAGTATTGATGAAAAAAAAATAACCAACTAGATAATATCTCACTTACCTGAATCCTCTTGGAAATACACGATGTAGGTCCTTCATTCGGGAGCAGTGGAGAGATACGTTGAATAAGCCATCGTACTAATTCCTTTGTTAATCTATCATTCAAAAAGTATTGAAGATAATTTGTAATGCTTCTTTGGTTACATGATATCCTCGAATCAAGCATATTAATTACACTTACCGAAATCGTTTCCTGAAACTTATATCATCCAGGGTAATCATTGGATCCTGGATTTCCCTCATTTGAGCATTTCGAGCTCTATTACGTTGAATTCTCTCCTGCTCACGTGCTGCTTCAATATTTCTTGCAGCTATTATCACCAGTGGTGCAATGTTTCCCGGAAAAGGAAGCATTGTACTCTCGGATCTGAATGAAGATTTAAATAAAACAAAATTTCATCAATCATTTCATCATTATTTTATACGACAAACTGTTCCATAACCTGATTTTAGTAGTTCATCTCCAAAATTTCAGGTAATTGGATGATCACGTACCTTTGTATAATCCGCTTAATTTCACTTAATTTCCACTTAATTTCACAACAATTCTTTTATTTTTTTCACAATTAATTAATGCCACTGAAGCTCTCAATTTGAATTGTTAACAGCTGGAAATTTGCGTTCAAAAACTCATCGAAAACTAACCACAACAAATCCTCTACCGCCCTCTAGTCCAAATTGTTTGTTTGTGATGACGCGCAAAATCTCTCCCCAGCTATCCAGTTTCCAGTTATACAGTCGTCTCCATTAATTCGTGAACAAGTTGAAGTTGGTTGATATTGCAAAAGTGAATGAGAGGTTCGCATCTTGTGAAAGTTTGCTTCTTGTAATTCATGGACACTCTTCTTTATCGATAAGGCATAGTATAGTATGTGTTATGAGAATGAGAAGTAAAGAATGAGAGGAGGAGAAGAAGAAGAAGTGACAGGTGTTCTATAACCTCTTTAATTAGATAAACATTGTTGTTTATTTATATAATTTTTTTTTTTTAATAAGAGGATGATTCGTCGGAGTTGAATAATAATCAGGTGAGTAATAAAGAAGACTTCTAGATGAATCTAAAAAACAATTATTTAAATTAAAATTGCCAGATTTTATTTATTAAAACCCCCACGTGCTCAACAGGTGGAAGATAGTTTGAAAAATTTTCAATTCTTAATTATTGACTTTAAAGAAGTATGTCAAAAGACATTTTTTGTAGGGAATTCAATTTACAAAAAAAAAAACACCTGACATTTTCCTTTAAAACTGTTTATTACCGAGATACTTGAATAATTAACAAATACTCAAATTTCAAACTTGAATAAAATTTTTATTTTTCAACAGCACAAGCTCCATGATTATGTATGCATTGTTACTTACGCTGAGGACAATTGCTGCTTGTATTACATTAGCTCCAGGTCTTCAAAACACTTTGAAAAAGGTGATTTATTTTAGTTTTTTATTCATATCTTGGAAACTAGGGGAGATGGGGGATTTTTTGTTGAGAGATTTTTTGTGGAGAAAATTGAGAGCTAGAAAAAAGATTTCTTTAGAAATTTTGATATCTCGCCTAGATTTCGAGAATTATCCAAAAAACTAAAATTTGAATTCACTCAAATTTCGGTTTTATCATTTTAGTTTAGAACCGATTAGTTTTCAATGAATATATCGGAATCTAGGGGAGATAGGGGGAGTTTTGTAAGGACCTTTTTTGTAGAGAAAATCAAGAGCTACGAGAAAGGTCTCCATAAAAATTCCTGTATCTCCCCCAGATTCCGAGATATTTCCAAAAATAATCTCTACATGAAATTGAAAAATTCAAAATTGTTAAAAAATCAGTTTTTTATCAATATCTTTAAATCTAGGGGAGATAGGGGAATTTTCATAAAGACCTTTTTTCTAGCTCTCATTTCGCCCTACAAAAAAGGTTTTTATAAAAAATCCCCTATCTCCCCTAGATTCCGAGATATCGACGATAGAATATCAAGAAATTTAGAATTTTACCATTTTACAAAGAAAATACTTTTTTTTAGGTTCCATTCTGCACAAATTCAACGAATTACGTTCCCTCAACCCTCACATTTGATTGTGATCAAGCTGTTGGATATCTAGCAGTATATAGAATATGTTTAATCATATCTCTCTTTTTCTTTCTGATGTCAACAATCATAATTGGAGTTAAAAGTTCAAAAGATCATCGTGCACCAATTCAGAATAATTTTTGGGCAATAAAATATCTTCTCGTAATTGGTGGCATAATTGGTGCATTTTTCATACCAGAAGGAACATTTGGACATGTCTGGATGTATTTTGGAATGTTTGGAGGTGTTTTTTTTATTCTCATTCAACTCATTCTGATTGTTGATTTTGCGCACACTTGGGCACAATCATGGGTCGGTAATTACGAAGAGACTGAATCTAAAACATGGTATGCTGCATCATTGGGTGCAACATTCGTTAATTATTGTTTGGCTATTGCTGGTATTGCTCTACTCTTCGTCCACTACACTTTGGTAAATATAACATTTATTTTTAGTGATTATCTCGGGAACAATTGGGTTTAGGGGAAAATGTCAAAGGACCTTTTTTGTTGGAAATTTAATTTTCTCAAAAAAAGGTTTCATGCATTTTTTTCTAAAAGTGATTGTTTACGAGATAATTGAGAAAATGTAAGACTGCATTTTCTGATTTTTAATAAAATTTGGTATTTCTGTTGATTGTTTTTATTAAATATCTCGTTAATGAAAGGTTTCAGAGAAAAATGTCAAGAGACCTTTTTTATTTGAAATTTAAAGACCTAAAAAAATGTCTCTTGACATTTTTCTCTGAAATCTCTTATTAACGAAATATTTAACAAAAACAATCAACAGAAATATAAAATTTTATTAAAGAACCGAAAATGCTGTTTCACATTTTTTCATTTATCTCGTAAACAATTGATTTTAGAGAAAAATATTGGGAGACATTTTTTTAATATAATTAAATTTCCAATAAAAAAGGTCCTCTCATATTTCCCCCTAAACCCGATTATTTAGGAGATTAATACCAAAAATAAATATGAAAACAATGTTATATTTACCTGAGGGTAGTGAACAAAGTGTAGAGCAATACCAGCAACAGCCAAACAATAATTGATGAATATTGTGTGGAAAATCAAAGATCAATATCAGTTGACTGAGAATAAAAAAAAAAACCTCCAAACATTCCAAAATACATCCAGAGACGTCCACATGATCCTGCTGGTATGAAAAAAAAGGTTTTTATTTGTAAAATGGCAAAACTCCAAATTTATTGAAATTCTATCCTCGGTATCTCGAAATCTAGGGGAGTTAGGGAAATTTTTATAGAAATCTTTTTTGTAGAGCGAAATGAGAGCAAGAAAAAAGGTCCTCATGAAAATTCCCCTTTCACCCCCAGATTCAACGATATTGATGAAAAATGATTTTTTAACTATTTTGATTTTTTTTCCCATGTAGAGACCATTTTTAGAAATATCTCGGAATTTAGGGGAGATAGGGGATTTTTTGTTGAGACCTTTTTTGTAGACCTCATTCTCCTGTACATAAAAGATCCTAACAAAAATTCCCTTATCTCCCCTAGATTCGGAGATATTGTTTAAAAACGAAACTGAAAATTGAATTAATCGAATAAATGACCTTTCAAGATCATTTTTACGGAATATCTCGTGATTCAGTGGATATATGATAATTTTCATAAGGACCTTTTTTGTAGAGGGCAGTCAGAGCTACAAAGAAGGTCCTGATGAAAATTTCGATATCTCGCATAGATTCCGAGATATTCCTCGAAAACTAAACTCAAAAAAATGATAAATTTTGTTAAATCACTGTTGAGTGATTTATAATGTTAATTATTGTATTAATTAATGATAATTAATTAATAAATGCAGATTTGAGAATTTAGAAAAAATCTTGATCAGTCAAAACAGTTGGAGCCAATAGTGACCAAACGTATAGACCTAGACACATCCACGATGATATTATTTTAACCCACATGGAAGCTGGATTCGCATTGAGAGTAGATAATGATGAATTTGGCCTATTAAAAAAAATATTAATCAAGATAAAATTAATTGGCAAAGAGATAAAAATTTCCAAGTCTATTTAATCTTGCAGTTGGATTTTTGTTGATATCTCAGAATCTATAACAGATATCGAATTTTTTATGGAGGCCTTTTTTGTAGAGAAAATTAATTACTACAAAAAAGGTCCTATCAAAAATTACGATATCTCCCCTAGATTCCGAGATATCATTGAAAAACTGTCGATTTACAAAAAAGGTCTCAATTAAAATTTCAATATCTGAAGATTTTACTAGAAAACCGAATAGATTTGAAATGTTTGACTCAATTAGGCATCATTAAAGGTGAATAAAACCATAGGAGATTTTCATTACTCACTTGTACCAATTGGTGAGAGTCATCATGACGTAAAGTGATGCAAGAGCAAACATTAAATGGAAAAAACTCCAGTTGTAGGCGACCTTATCCTCCTCATTGTCCGATACTTTGGTCTCACCACCTTCAGCATCATCATTGCGTCCTTCTACTACAACATAATCTATTTAAACTCGATAAAACTATCCACAAAATAATAAACATGCGATAAAAAGAGATTAAACTAAATTCATCAATTTGTTTTTTGAGGATATCCTGGAATCCAGTAGAGATATCGGAATTTTCCATAAGACCTTTTTTGTAGCCCTAAATTTTCTCTACAAAAAAGGTCCGTATAAAAATTCCCCATCTCCCCTAGATTCCGAGATATTCATCAAAAAGTCAAGTTTGAACTAGATTCAATGTTTGTTGTGACTTTTTTCATTTCAAAAACAGTTTTTTCGTCATACCTCGAGACCTAGGAGATTTTTCATGAGGACCTTTTTTGTAGCTCTCAATCTCCTCTACAAAAAAGGTCATATCAAAAATTTTGATATCTCCATTAGAACCAGAGATATCCCGAAAAAACTGGGATCAAAAGAAAAATAAATGGCAAGCACACACTAAATATACTCCACAAATCATTAAATATTGAAATCAATTATGTTTACAAATTTGATAATTATATTACAATGATAATGAGTTGATTGAGCATGTGCATACCTTCATTATCGATAAGAGAAGGATCTCCTGAGGTGTGAACTGCATAAAATGTTTGATATTTACAAAAAAAAAAGAGAGAAAAATGTTAATGAATTAATGATTTGATATTTACCTGCACCACAAAATAGACGACTGGTCGTCTTAGTGGTCGTTAGAAGACCACAAAAATGACGACTGGTCGTCTTATGGCGTTAAAAGACCATAAAAATGACGACTGGTCGTCTTGTGGTCGTTAGAAGACCACAAAATAGACGACTGGTCGTCTTAGTGGTCGTTAGAAGACCATAGAAATGACGACTGGTCGTCTTGTGGTCGTTAGAAGACCACAAAAATGACGACTGGTCGTCTTGTGGTCGTTAGAAGACCACAGAATAGACGACTGGTCGTCTTGTGGTCGTTAGAAGACCATAAAAATGACGACTGGTCGTCTTGTGGTCGTTAGAAGACCACAAAAATGACGACCGGTCGTCTATTTTTATGGTCTTCTAACGACCACAAGACGACCAGTCGTCATTTTTATGGTCTTCTAACGCCACAAGACGACCAGTCGTCATTTTTGTGGTCTTCTAACGACCACTAAGACGACCAGTCGTCATTTTTGTGGTCTTCTAACGACCACAAGACGACCAGTCGTCTATTTTGTGGTCTTCTAACGACCACAAGACGACCAGTCGTCATTTTTATGGTCTTCTAACGCCACAAGACGACCAGTCGTCATTTTTGTGGTCTTCTAACGACCACTAAGACGACCAGTCGTCATTTTTGTGGTCTTCTAACGACCACTAAGACGACCAGTCGTCTATTTTGTGGTCTTCTAACAACCACAAGACGACTAGTCGTCATTTTTGTGGTCTTCTAACGACCACAAGACGACCAGTCGTCATTTTTATGGTCTTCTAACGACCACAAGACGACCAGTCGTCATTTTTGTGGTCTTCTAACGACCACTAAGACGACCAGTCGTCTATTTTGTGGTCTTCTAACAACCACAAGACGACTAGTCGTCTATTTTGTGGTCTTCTAACGACCACAAGACGACCAGTCGTCATTTTTATGGTCTTCTAACGCCATAAGACGACCAGTCGTCATTTTTGTGGTCTTCTAATGACCACTAAGACGACCAGTCGTCTATTTTGTGGTCTTCTAACGACCACAAGACGACCAGTCGTCTATTCTGTGGTCTTCTAACGACCACAAGACGACCAGTCGTCATTTTTATGGTCTTCTAACGACCACAAGACGACCAGTCGTCTATTCTGTGGTCTTCTAACGACCACAAGACGACCAGTCGTCTATTCTGTGGTCTTCTAACGACCACAAGACGACCAGTCGTCATTTTTGTGGTCTTCTAACGACCACTAAGACGACCAGTCGTCATTTTTGTGGTCTTCTAACGACCACTAAGACGACCAGTCGTCTATTTTGTGGTCTTCTAACGACCACAAGACGACCAGTCGTCATTTTTATGGTCTTCTAACGCCATAAGACGACCAGTCGTCATTTTTGTGGTCTTCTAACGACCACTAAGACGACCAGTCGTCATTTTTATGGTCTTCTAACGCCATAAGACGACCAGTCGTCATTTTTGTGGTCTTCTAATGACCACTAAGACGACCAGTCGTCTATTTTGTGGTCTTCTAACGACCACAAGACGACCAGTCGTCTATTCTGTGGTCTTCTAACGACCACAAGACGACCAGTCGTCATTTTTGTGGTCTTCTAACGACCACTAAGACGACCAGTCGTCATTTTTGTGGTCTTCTAACGACCACTAAGACGACCAGTCGTCATTTTTGGGGTCTTCTAACGATCACAAGACGACCAGTCCTCATTTTTGTGGTCTTCTAACGACCACAAGACGACCAGTCGTCTATTCTGTGGTCTTCTAACGACCACTAAGACGACCAGTCGTCTATTTTGTGGTCTTCTAACGACCACAAGACGACCAGTCGTCTATTCTGTGGTCTTCTAACGACCACTAAGACGACCAGTCGTCTATTTTGTGGTCTTCTAACGACCACAAGACGACCAGTCGTCTATTCTGTGGTCTTCTAACGACCACAAGACGACCAGTCGTCATTTTTATGGTCTTCTAACGACCACAAGACGACCAGTCGTCTATTCTGTGGTCTTCTAACGACCACAAGACGACCAGTCGTCTATTCTGTGGTCTTCTAACGACCACAAGACGACCAGTCGTCATTTTTGTGGTCTTCTAACGACCACTAAGACGACCAGTCGTCATTTTTGTGGTCTTCTAACGACCACTAAGACGACCAGTCGTCTATTTTGTGGTCTTCTAACGACCACAAGACGACCAGTCGTCATTTTTATGGTCTTCTAACGCCATAAGACGACCAGTCGTCATTTTTGTGGTCTTCTAACGACCACTAAGACGACCAGTCGTCATTTTTATGGTCTTCTAACGCCATAAGACGACCAGTCGTCATTTTTGTGGTCTTCTAATGACCACTAAGACGACCAGTCGTCTATTTTGTGGTCTTCTAACGACCACAAGACGACCAGTCGTCTATTCTGTGGTCTTCTAACGACCACAAGACGACCAGTCGTCATTTTTGTGGTCTTCTAACGACCACTAAGACGACCAGTCGTCATTTTTGTGGTCTTCTAACGACCACTAAGACGACCAGTCGTCATTTTTGGGGTCTTCTAACGATCACAAGACGACCAGTCCTCATTTTTGTGGTCTTCTAACGACCACAAGACGACCAGTCGTCTATTCTGTGGTCTTCTAACGACCACAAGACGACCAGTCGTCATTTTTGTGGTCTTCTAACGACCACTAAGACGACCAGTCGTCATTTTTATGGTCTTCTAACGCCATAAGACGACCAGTCGTCATTTTTGTGGTCTTCTAACGACCACTAAGACGACCAGTCGTCATTTTTATGGTCTTCTAACGCCATAAGACGACCAGTCGTCATTTTTGTGGTCTTCTAATGACCACTAAGACGACCAGTCGTCTATTTTGTGGTCTTCTAACGACCACAAGACGACCAGTCGTCATTTTTATGGTCTTCTAACGCCATAAGACGACCAGTCGTCATTTTTGTGGTCTTCTAATGACCACTAAGACGACCAGTCGTCTATTTTGTGGTCTTCTAACGACCACAAGACGACCAGTCGTCTATTCTGTGGTCTTCTAACGACCACAAGACGACCAGTCGTCATTTTTGTGGTCTTCTAACGACCACTAAGACGACCAGTCGTCATTTTTGTGGTCTTCTAACGACCACTAAGACGACCAGTCGTCTATTTTGTGGTCTTCTAACGACCACAAGACGACCAGTCGTCATTTTTATGGTCTTCTAACGCCATAAGACGACCAGTCGTCATTTTTGTGGTCTTCTAACGACCACTAAGACGACCAGTCGTCATTTTTATGGTCTTCTAACGCCATAAGACGACCAGTCGTCATTTTTGTGGTCTTCTAATGACCACTAAGACGACCAGTCGTCTATTTTGTGGTCTTCTAACGACCACAAGACGACCAGTCGTCTATTCTGTGGTCTTCTAACGACCACAAGACGACCAGTCGTCATTTTTGTGGTCTTCTAACGACCACTAAGACGACCAGTCGTCATTTTTGTGGTCTTCTAACGACCACAAGACGACCAGTCGTCATTTTTGTGGTCTTCTAACGACCACAAGACGACCAGTCGTCATTTTTATGGTCTTCTAACGACCACAAGACGACCAGTCGTCTATTCTGTGGTCTTCTAACGACCACAAGACGACCAGTCGTCATTTTTGTGGTCTTCTAACGACCACAAGACGACCAGTCGTCATTTCTATGGTCTTCTAACGACCACTAAGACGACCAGTCGTCTATTTTGTGGTCTTCTAACGACCACAAGACGACCAGTCGTCATTTTTATGGTCTTTTAA
The DNA here is from genome assembly GCA_035578325.1 of Coelinius sp. EB29. NCBI lineage: Eukaryota > Metazoa > Arthropoda > Insecta > Hymenoptera > Braconidae > Coelinius > Coelinius sp. EB29. Next base: position 1,246,680 of record JAOZGT010000022.1, on the reverse strand, counting down.
CGCCATAAGACGACCAGTCGTCATTTTTGTGGTCTTCTAACGACCACTAAGACGACCAGTCGTCTATTTTGTGGTGCAGGTAAATATCAAATCATTAATTCATTAACATTTTTCTCTCTTTTTTTTTTGTAAATATCAAACATTTTATGCAGTTCACACCTCAGGAGATCCTTCTCTTATCGATAATGAAGGTATGCACATGCTCAATCAACTCATTATCATTGTAATATAATTATCAAATTTGTAAACATAATTGATTTCAATATTTAATGATTTGTGGAGTATATTTAGTGTGTGCTTGCCATTTATTTTTCTTTTGATCCCAGTTTTTTCGGGATATCTCTGGTTCTAATGGAGATATCAAAATTTTTGATATGACCTTTTTTGTAGAGGAGATTGAGAGCTACAAAAAAGGTCCTCATGAAAAATCTCCTAGGTCTCGAGGTATGACGAAAAAACTGTTTTTGAAATGAAAAAAGTCACAACAAACATTGAATCTAGTTCAAACTTGACTTTTTGATGAATATCTCGGAATCTAGGGGAGATGGGGAATTTTTATACGGACCTTTTTTGTAGAGAAAATTTAGGGCTACAAAAAAGGTCTTATGGAAAATTCCGATATCTCTACTGGATTCCAGGATATCCTCAAAAAACAAATTGATGAATTTAGTTTAATCTCTTTTTATCGCATGTTTATTATTTTGTGGATAGTTTTATCGAGTTTAAATAGATTATGTTGTAGTAGAAGGACGCAATGATGATGCTGAAGGTGGTGAGACCAAAGTATCGGACAATGAGGAGGATAAGGTCGCCTACAACTGGAGTTTTTTCCATTTAATGTTTGCTCTTGCATCACTTTACGTCATGATGACTCTCACCAATTGGTACAAGTGAGTAATGAAAATCTCCTATGGTTTTATTCACCTTTAATGATGCCTAATTGAGTCAAACATTTCAAATCTATTCGGTTTTCTAGTAAAATCTTCAGATATTGAAATTTTAATTGAGACCTTTTTTGTAAATCGACAGTTTTTCAATGATATCTCGGAATCTAGGGGAGATATCGTAATTTTTGATAGGACCTTTTTTGTAGTAATTAATTTTCTCTACAAAAAAGGCCTCCATAAAAAATTCGATATCTGTTATAGATTCTGAGATATCAACAAAAATCCAACTGCAAGATTAAATAGACTTGGAAATTTTTATCTCTTTGCCAATTAATTTTATCTTGATTAATATTTTTTTTAATAGGCCAAATTCATCATTATCTACTCTCAATGCGAATCCAGCTTCCATGTGGGTTAAAATAATATCATCGTGGATGTGTCTAGGTCTATACGTTTGGTCACTATTGGCTCCAACTGTTTTGACTGATCAAGATTTTTTCTAAATTCTCAAATCTGCATTTATTAATTAATTATCATTAATTAATACAATAATTAACATTATAAATCACTCAACAGTGATTTAACAAAATTTATCATTTTTTTGAGTTTAGTTTTCGAGGAATATCTCGGAATCTATGCGAGATATCGAAATTTTCATCAGGACCTTCTTTGTAGCTCTGACTGCCCTCTACAAAAAAGGTCCTTATGAAAATTATCATATATCCACTGAATCACGAGATATTCCGTAAAAATGATCTTGAAAGGTCATTTATTCGATTAATTCAATTTTCAGTTTCGTTTTTAAACAATATCTCCGAATCTAGGGGAGATAAGGGAATTTTTGTTAGGATCTTTTATGTACAGGAGAATGAGGTCTACAAAAAAGGTCTCAACAAAAAATCCCCTATCTCCCCTAAATTCCGAGATATTTCTAAAAATGGTCTCTACATGGGAAAAAAAATCAAAATAGTTAAAAAATCATTTTTCATCAATATCGTTGAATCTGGGGGTGAAAGGGGAATTTTCATGAGGACCTTTTTTCTTGCTCTCATTTCGCTCTACAAAAAAGATTTCTATAAAAATTTCCCTAACTCCCCTAGATTTCGAGATACCGAGGATAGAATTTCAATAAATTTGGAGTTTTGCCATTTTACAAATAAAAACCTTTTTTTTCATACCAGCAGGATCATGTGGACGTCTCTGGATGTATTTTGGAATGTTTGGAGGTTTTTTTTTTTATTCTCAGTCAACTGATATTGATCTTTGATTTTCCACACAATATTCATCAATTATTGTTTGGCTGTTGCTGGTATTGCTCTACACTTTGTTCACTACCCTCAGGTAAATATAACATTGTTTTCATATTTATTTTTGGTATTAATCTCCTAAATAATCGGGTTTAGGGGGAAATATGAGAGGACCTTTTTTATTGGAAATTTAATTATATTAAAAAAATGTCTCCCAATATTTTTCTCTAAAATCAATTGTTTACGAGATAAATGAAAAAATGTGAAACAGCATTTTCGGTTCTTTAATAAAATTTTATATTTCTGTTGATTGTTTTTGTTAAATATTTCGTTAATAAGAGATTTCAGAGAAAAATGTCAAGAGACATTTTTTTAGGTCTTTAAATTTCAAATAAAAAAGGTCTCTTGACATTTTTCTCTGAAACCTTTCATTAACGAGATATTTAATAAAAACAATCAACAGAAATACCAAATTTTATTAAAAATCAGAAAATGCAGTCTTACATTTTCTCAATTATCTCGTAAACAATCACTTTTAGAAAAAAATGCATGAAACCTTTTTTTGAGAAAATTAAATTTCCAACAAAAAAGGTCCTTTGACATTTTCCCCTAAACCCAATTGTTCCCGAGATAATCACTAAAAATAAATGTTATATTTACCAAAGTGTAGTGGACGAAGAGTAGAGCAATACCAGCAATAGCCAAACAATAATTAACGAATGTTGCACCCAATGATGCAGCATACCATGTTTTAGATTCAGTCTCTTCGTAATTACCGACCCATGATTGTGCCCAAGTGTGCGCAAAATCAACAATCAGAATGAGTTGAATGAGAATAAAAAAAACACCTCCAAACATTCCAAAATACATCCAGACATGTCCAAATGTTCCTTCTGGTATGAAAAATGCACCAATTATGCCACCAATTACGAGAAGATATTTTATTGCCCAAAAATTATTCTGAATTGGTGCACGATGATCTTTTGAACTTTTAACTCCAATTATGATTGTTGACATCAGAAAGAAAAAGAGAGATATGATTAAACATATTCTATATACTGCTAGATATCCAACAGCTTGATCACAATCAAATGTGAGGGTTGAGGGAACGTAATTCGTTGAATTTGTGCAGAATGGAACCTAAAAAAAAGTATTTTCTTTGTAAAATGGTAAAATTCTAAATTTCTTGATATTCTATCGTCGATATCTCGGAATCTAGGGGAGATAGGGGATTTTTTATAAAAACCTTTTTTGTAGGGCGAAATGAGAGCTAGAAAAAAGGTCTTTATGAAAATTCCCCTATCTCCCCTAGATTTAAAGATATTGATAAAAAACTGATTTTTTAACAATTTTGAATTTTTCAATTTCATGTAGAGATTATTTTTGGAAATATCTCGGAATCTGGGGGAGATACAGGAATTTTTATGGAGACCTTTCTCGTAGCTCTTGATTTTCTCTACAAAAAAGGTCCTTACAAAACTCCCCCTATCTCCCCTAGATTCCGATATATTCATTGAAAACTAATCGGTTCTAAACTAAAATGATAAAACCGAAATTTGAGTGAATTCAAATTTTAGTTTTTTGGATAATTCTCGAAATCTAGGCGAGATATCAAAATTTCTAAAGAAATCTTTTTTCTAGCTCTCAATTTTCTCCACAAAAAATCTCTCAACAAAAAATCCCCCATCTCCCCTAGTTTCCAAGATATGAATAAAAAACTAAAATAAATCACCTTTTTCAAAGTGTTTTGAAGACCTGGAGCTAATGTAATACAAGCAGCAATTGTCCTCAGCGTAAGTAACAATGCATACATAATCCTGGAGCTTGTGCTGTTGAAAAATAAAAATTTTATTCAAGTTTGAAATTTGAGTATTTGTTAATTATTCAAGTATCTCGGTAATAAACAATTTTAAAGGAAAATGTCAGGTGTTTTTTTTTTGTAAATTGAATTCCCTACAAAAAATGTCTTTTGACATACTTCTTTAAAGTCAATAATTAAGAATTGAAAATTTTTCAAACTATCTTCCACCTGTTGAGCACGTGGGGGTTTTAATAAATAAAATCTGGCAATTTTAATTTAAATAATTGTTTTTTAGATTCATCTAGAAGTCTTCTTTATTACTCACCTGATTATTATTCAACTCCGACGAATCATCCTCTTATTAAAAAAAAAAAATTATATAAATAAACAACAATGTTTATCTAATTAAAGAGGTTATAGAACACCTGTCACTTCTTCTTCTTCTCCTCCTCTCATTCTTTACTTCTCATTCTCATAACACATACTATACTATGCCTTATCGATAAAGAAGAGTGTCCATGAATTACAAGAAGCAAACTTTCACAAGATGCGAACCTCTCATTCACTTTTGCAATATCAACCAACTTCAACTTGTTCACGAATTAATGGAGACGACTGTACACGTCGCCAGCGCTCCAGGCGGAAGTCGCCAGAGCCACTGGCAGGGGCGGGAAAATTTAAAGGGGAATGAATTGGAAAATCAATTTTTTTTTCGATATTCTCAATGGAATAAGTTTTCACCACGTTTTCCCCTGTTTTAGGGATAAATGTCAAAAGGCATTTTCGTCTAAAGTTGATTGTTTTTGAGAAAACGCGTTTAAACGATCACATGTTGATTTTGTTTTGAAGAATTATGTATTTATTGAGAGAATTAATGGGTTTAGGGAAAAATGTCAATAGACATTTTTTGTAGGAGAGAAAATTTCCTACAAAAAATGTCTCTTGACATTTTCATTTAAAGTTGATTGTTATTGAGAAAACGCGTTTGAACGATCGCATGTTCATTTCGTTTTGAAGAATTTCGTATATAATTGAGAGAATAAACTGACCGGGTTGAATGAAAACAACAGCTACGTTTTCACCTTGTAGAAGAGTTGTGTGGAGTCCGTTGTTGATTGTAGTCCACCGGCTGCAATCCCTGATGGAGTTTCCGTCCTCTCGTATGAGTGCATACACTCACGGAACAGCTACGTTTTCCCCTCGATCAAATCAATATTTTTCTGGAGGAATTCTTGTTGACCAAGTTTGCATGCTTGGTCAACCAACATAAATATGATGCCTCTCTTTTGATTCAGTGGATGATGTGAGAAGTAATTGAGGAACCTTCCAGACCAGGTCGGTTTCCTATACCAATCTGTGATGATACAGTTGTTACGTCGAATGAGCAGTAGATCCAAAAACGAGATCTTTCCATCAACTTCTATCTCATGAGTAAACTGGAGCCTTTTATGTTGTCTATTAGAGATGTTAAGCACTTCCTAGACTTTGTCTCTAGGTACAGCTGTGATGATGTTATACACATACCTTCTATAGAAAAGAAGAGAAAAATCCATTTCACCAAGACAGACAAATTCAAGGTCTTGCATTACTATTGATATGAGCAAAAATAATTTAATTAAAACTGAACTGTATTATATATTATTTACTCTCTACTGAGATTGTATTTCCTGGAGTGACCGCTTGTGAGGTCTTACGACGAACTCCAGACGAATGTTTATTAAATAATATAAACACATGGCGTCGCATTAAAAGAAAGAAACCATGATATCGACTCTATGGTCTTTGTGACTTTATTCTGTTCATTAGTCAGTTCTTCGACTGCTCTCTAAGTGAGAACACGTCTCTTATAATAAAAGTTCAGATGCTCTAATAAATGTCTTTTATTTTACTTCACCTGGCTTCCACAAAACCAACAATTACAATATCTGCCAATGCTGGAGCCAACGGCGATCCCATAGGAAGACCATAAATTTGTCTGTAGTAATTTCCATCAAATGAGAAACAAGTCGTCGACATGACAAATTCAACTCCTTTGATCAATTCTGCAATTGGCATCTTCAGCTTCATTGAATCTTTCCTCCTTCTCAAGGCTCTCTTGACCAATGTCAATGGAATATTGGTGAACAGTGACGTCACATCGAGGGAGACCAACACCTATCCATCAGGTATCTCAACATCTCTAATAAACCTGCAGAACTCAAAACTGTCTTTGAAAGCTGAGAAAAAACCAAAACTACCAGCACTGATAATTTTGTGCAAGTAGCATGAAATATTGTATGTAGGTCCATCAATGGAAGACACAATGGTCGGAAGGGTGTGTCAGGTTTATGGATTTTTGGGAGAACATAGATCCTTGGAGAAATGGAATTAGTCTTTTTCAGCCATTTTCCCACAGATTCAGAAATAATATTTCTGAACAGATATATTATATCCTTTCTGAACTCACTGTTTGACAAGCCTATTGTTCTGCTCCTCTATGGACGCATTGGGGTCTTTACGGAGAAAGAATTAGGTTGAAGGATCAAGGAGTAACTCTTCCATTGCAGTTACGTATTTGTCACGATCCAGGATGACAGTAGTACTTCCTTTATCAGCATGAGTCACAATGATATCAGTGTGTTCTTTAAGAAATCTTTTCACCTTAATTCTATCATTATTAGGTTTAATGTTTGACAGTTTCGTTTTGTAGTTACAAAGAAGATTGACAACATTCCCACTAAAAGAATTACGCCTATTTTCATCAATCTCAGAAATATTCAAATCAATTCCTATGATGTATTTTTTCCACTGGAAAAGCTCTGTTGTCAAAATGGTAAGCATATGTTTGTATCCCAGGGCCAATGATTGGAGTATGTCATGGGAATATGTCGACCGACGATAGATTGTTGATCCAGTTAGATCTATCTTTATTGTTGTTGTCTTCATCACTAGGGAACTCATTCCATTCAAAGGAGCTACCCCAAGCTCTTTGCAGAGGTCTCTTCCGAGTGATTAGCTTTTCAGACTTTTTAATGTACGATTCCTTCGTTTTTATACTGAGATCAATGAGGCAAGTATTCTCTCTTCGTAGAAATTTATCAAATATATTGACGGGTAGTGTCATTTTTAGGAAACTCAGATCTTCATTAATTTTTGACTTTATAAACTTCAAACTGGTATGTGCGTCATGAATCAGGATGTTTAACACTTTCTTTTTCAATATTCTTTCAGTGCGTAATAATCTTAAACGTGAACTTCTGTCTCTAACAGAAAGGTCGAAGAAATTCAATTTTTTCTAATATTTGATAAAACATATTTTTACAAAAAGTTGATTATCTCAGGAACCACTCAGTCAATTACGCCCGTTCACAATAGGAACCTTTGCTATTATTAGAGCTACAATCATACCAAATTTCAACTTGCTAACATCATTTTTTTCAAGTTTTATCGTGCGTACAAGATTTTTTCTGGAAAAACAGAAAAATGGTGATATCTGCTAAACTTTGTATGAACCGGGACATATATTTTCATTGATCTAGATAGAGGCCATCAAGTCAAGTATTTTGAAAAAAAGAAATTGAAATCGGTAAAGTAGTTTCTGAGATATTGAGGAAAAACGAAATTCAGACGAACCGTTATATTTCAGGAACTACTTGACCGATCGAACTAAAACTTCGCGACAAAGTTGAGATAGGTACCATGAGCCAAAATTTCATATTTTTACTAAAAAATTTTACCGTATTTATGTTGAATTTTCTAAAAACAGATCACTCAAAACCCAAATTGTCACATACATACGGACAGACATGACTCTACAATCATAATTTCTCCATGTTTTATGACATTCTGCATCATTTCCAATCAAAATTAGAAATTCTCAAAATCGCACGATTACAATTCTTCCATTCGGAAGCAAAAACAGTCCTCATTGCGGTTGAACTCTCTCCAATGTACTTTTTTCGCTTGATTCAAGAATGAGAACCACTCTTCGGAAATTTCGAATACAACTATCGTTATCTATTTGACCCTCGAAATTTTATTTATTAAAAGAGGGCATTACTGTACCAATGTACCGGTCGATAGCTTCCTCAATGGGTAAATCATGAAAAATGCGATTATTTAATTCTCCACAGTAGCGCTAATCTTTTGTTCCACGGTGCCTTTTCTGTAAACGCACAGATATCTCGCTAACAAATGCACTAATTAGAAAAATGCAGGGAGAATAGAGAAATTCTCTTATGGTATTTTCTCTGAGGGTGCCATATTTAGCCCTATTCAAAAAGAATGTGTAAATTTCGTTGTGTACGATAGGGCGTTTTGTGTACTCTAATTGATAACACGGGCGGGAAGAGAGTGTTTTTAATCGTCTGGGGTGGGATCTCTAGGGCATTTTGGTGTAATTAATCTTTTTGCCTGAAGGGGGCTACCCGTGACGGAAATCTCAATAAAGTATTTCCCCTACACTTTCGTATTTAACGTGTATTTTTAAAAGTGACACTTCACCAGAGGCCAGAGGATATATTTATTAATATCAAGTTGATCAAATCAATTTAAAAAAAACAATGAATGTTGTGGGAGTATTTGGACTCGCAGCTATTTTAGCAGACGAGGAAAACGAAGATGAAGAAAGAATCATCAGAATTGCAGACTTGAGGCGACATAGACTGACACAAAACATTACCCTTTCGTACTCTGTCTAAACGACAATTTGACAAGAAATTCAGGTATGATTGAAGTTGTTTCGCATTTTTATCAGCTTCTCATGTGAACCAAAGTAATAAAAATTTTCCTCATCGTTATGTAGATTTCCAAAAGAACCTGCTCATTGGTTATGTGAAGTGATCTCGCCTCGACTCTCAAATCATGGACGTTGCTCCCATATCTCAAAGGATAACCGTCAACCATCAACCATGCTCTTTTCAATTCGATAAAAGGGATGAATTTTAATAACCATATTTTTTTCAGATTTTGAGTACTCTAAGATTCTATGGAACTGGATCCTTTCATGAGAGCATCGGCGACTTTTCATATACCTGTTGTTCACAGAGTACCATGAGTAAAATAATGAACAACGTCACTCTTGCAATTCTAACATTGCAAAACAATTGGGTGAAATTTCCTGTTGATCCTCAAAGATTACAGCGAATATCTGAAGTATAAGAATTTATCCTGTCTCTTCAACATTAATTTATACATAGATATTACAATCAAGACTGGAACTATAGGTTTGAAGGACACATTGGAATTGCGGAGTAATTGGTGCGATTGATTATACTCACGTTACAATGAGAAGGCCTCATGTAGAAAAATGAAATTATCTTAATTATAATCGATACTATTTTCCATCAACATGTAAGTCACTTGTGACGACAAACTTCGAATAACATCAATTGACACATATCCCGGCACCACACGCAATTCTACAATTTGGAGAAATTCGCAAGTGAAACAGAGAATCGATAGATTCATTGAAGAAGGCCAAGTGCAATACAATTTGATTGGTAAATCATTTATTTATTTTTTCTCATAATCATGTGACAATTTATTGTGTCTAAAAATCTTTGAGTGGTATTATTCCCCCAGTTGTGGAGTAATTCCAAGTTCCCCATCTTAATATTCTTCGTGATTGGTGTGGATTGAAAATATAATATTACAGGTGATTCTAGATATCCACTGCAACCATCACTTCTCACCCCAATTGCAAATGCTGAAGCCAACAGTCCCGAAGAGGCCTATAATGAATTTTTTACGCATACTCGATCCATTAATAAAACAGTGTTTGGGAATCTAGAAAATAAATCCAAATGTGTTCAAAATCATAGGACACTCTTCTATCAACGAAGCAAAGCTGTTATGTTTTTTAAAGTATGTGCTATTCTTTACAAAATATTCATCTACTACAGGTATGCAGATATGAAAGAATAAAATAAGCAATGCACTTACAATTTTATTTCATCTTATAGCGGACATGATGAGAATGGAGATGAAAATGGTGAAATTAGTGATAATCAGGAGCATCAAGTCATCTTATCAGGATGGCGTTAACGACAAACATGAGGCCAGCAAAAACGTGGAAATATTATACAGCAATATTTTGCTCCCAATTAATTCCCAATATGTAAAAAAATGTCTTATAAAATGTTTTTGAATAGAATAAAAATTGCTGTACCATAATACATTGTAATCTTCATACTCATCATCCTCGGTCCGGTCAGTGTTTCCAGTCTCATGCAATGAATGAACATTACCTATTCTCGAGCAATTTCCAGTATCTTTGTGACTGTATTTTTCACAGGAATTGCTGGCCGATTCTGCTGCCCTTACTCTGAAATCCGAATTGGTAAAGGAAAGGTTGAAAAAAAGAAATTGCACATTTTTTCCAGTGAGGCAAAACCCAACTACACCAATGTTTAATTCCAACTCACCGCTTTATCTTTTGAAAGCTTGAATTCCTTTCATAAGTCGTCTGAGATGAAAAAAGCGTAAAAACATGTAGAGTTTGAAATTTATCGGTCCATTAGTATTAAATAATTGAAAATTCTAGGATCTCTAAGCTCACTCGTCTTCGAAAGAGCGCGAGTTATTTATGGCGAGGTGTCTGAGATGGATGAAACGAGACATTTTAGCAATGCAATGTGTGTAAAGCTGGTATTGTATCATTGTATCATTTTGAGAGAATGGAAATGCTCCGAATTCTCAATATTAATCAACTCCCAGAGTTAGCACCTCTAATTGAGGGAATTGAGCCATATGTCCTGTCGATACAAATAGACTATTGATATCAAAAGTTACTAAGATCACAGTAATCATGATTGTTAACTAAAGAAGAAAATTATCTATATTACAAATTGAGAAAACCTCACTCACCAGAAAAATGACATTGCTGACATCATTGGATGTAAGACTGAGTTCTTTGAGTATTTTCGAAATGTACTGATAGCTTTGTCATCGTCCTCATATGACCTTTGAAACTGAAGAGTCAGCTGTTCCAAATTCTTATAAGCATTTCTCACTTGGACCATCAAATGTCTCCGATCCTTCAGCAATAAATTTAATGCCCTCAGATACTTTCCATAGTTTTTAATGACACCTGCAACTTGTCGTAATTTCAATTCACGAGATATCAAAAGTTGAGGGACATTACATTCAATTCTTTTACGTGAGACCAAGCATGAGGTAACAGTTGTTTCCATCTTATACATACTAAAAAAAATGCATTTTTATCAATTATAAATGATTGAAAACGTGGAATAATCTTGAAATGATGATGAGATCGCTAATTCCATAAAAACAAACGATTTAATTACCTTTCTCTGCAACGATCTCGTCTCTAGCCTCCAAAAGAGAAAAAATCTTCAACAACCAATCATCTGGTAATTCATTAAATTGCATTGTCAAGTTCACAATTGGTCATTGACTGAAATTATCCTCGGAATTGCTCGGAATCAATTATTGCTTCACCATCTCTATTTTGTTTCTGTTGATATGATTATTTATGTATTTGAATGTAATAAGGATAGTATTCTTCCAGAGAGGAAACTCAAATAAATTTCCGTCATTAGTAGCCCTCTTCTGGTGAAAGTTTTAAGTACAGCAAAAATGCCCTCGAGATCCCACCCCTGAAGTTGTCGACCTCAAGAACGGGGATATTTCATGAAAAAAAAATTTATTGTCGGATATGAAAATTGGATGAAAAATATTAGATACGTATTTCTTCATTTTGAAAAATAATGAAAAATAGACATGCTATAGGCGATTAAAAAAGTCCAGAGGTGTGACGTCACCCATATACAAACTATTGTGACGTCACACCTCTGGACATATTCCAATTGGCTATGCTTTCTCAATTTTTAATTTTTTTCAAAAATAAAAAAATACGTATCTAATATTTTTCATCCAATTTTCGGGTTTCATCATTTTTTTCGAAGAAAAAAATTTACGAAATAGCCCTACTCACTCCTCCCCCACCTCTCCAACCCATTGCACCTTAGGAATAATGGTGGGGCGTGACGTCACGACGCATGTTCGGTGCTATCGAATATTATTCCCTCATGACAGGTGGTGCACGGGTGCCCCACACTGTTTAGCCGTACGTGAAGACATCCAGTTGTAGTGCGTGAGTGTGAAAAACCGTAAAAGTCGATAACGAAATTCCAAACAAATGAAAGAAAATCATCCAACTAGAATCAGGAAACATAATAGTGAAACTGTCGAGTGGTTAAATTAATCAGTTTTGAGAAATAAAGTGGTAATTGAGGGCTTATCAAAGGAAAATAATTGATAATAAGGCATTATATGGGAAGAGTTTTATGAGTAGTTGCGTGTGCCATGCTTGCATTTGATGACAGCCCTTGTCTGTAGTGCTGTATTCAAGGATTTATGATGTTTAGACCGAGCACACTCGTTATTCCTGAGATATTTAGCTGTGTAAGAGAAGGTGAGAACTCATTTGATATCTCATTCATTATGATTGATTCTGATGAATTAGATGAATTGATTTGTTGTTGAGTGTTTATCTCGTTGGTAGGTGTTTCGGATATTTGTGATGTGATGAAGCAAATGTTTTTTTTATGGGTTTTTTATTTGTCGGTTCGAATGTTTAAGGCTAATCATCCTTGGGCAATCTCAGTTAGGACCGTTTGTGATTAGATACGCGTCAATGCGTCAAGGAATTTTCCTCGGGAAAAATGAAAGGAAGTTGATGAATGGATTAATTTGTGGGAGATTCAACAATGCATTGGGGAACATTCTTATCTTTGGTGAGAGTGGGGTGGGGTGATCGAAAAAATGAGGCAATTTTTGGAGGTATTTTTGAGGTAATTAAGGATTCGAGGATTTTTTTACAGGAATATTGGCGACTTTTTTTTAATTTTCTGAGCGTGAAATGATTTTTTGTGCATTTTGGAGATTCTGATATTTTTCATGGATTGAAATATTTAAAAATTTTTGGGTTTTCCCCCAGGTTTTTTACTGTTAATTGAACGGGAAAATTGATAATTGATCTCTCATATTTTTAGGTTTTTTAATTCTATTTTTATGTTTTCTTCGACATTGAATTGTTGCAAATGTTCATTCTTACATTTTCCTCATGTTTTGTCTATTCTTATCATTTCATTTACTTCGACAGTGCATTTGTGTTCGTGGAAATTGTCAGGTGAACGTCGTGGAAATTATTTTTCGTGAGTAAATTATGAATTGTAATTATTTAATTACACAATTCTGTGGTAAATTGATAACTCAACTTCAATTGGAATTTTTCCCTTATTGTAATTTATCTCAGGAACGAGTAGTCTATCTTAGTCGGAGAAGTCAAAAGACCTTTTTTGTTGGAAATTTAAATTTCCACTTAAAATGTCCGTCAACATTTCTTCCTGCGATCGATCGTTCTCGAGATAATTTGACATTTATCAGGATGAAAAAATCAATTCAGTACATTTTATCGGTTTACAACAAAATTGTCTATTTATCTATCTAATGCATCAAATTATTGAGGTAATAGAGGTGATGAAGTCTTGGAGGATGAGGAACAGGGTGCGGAAATTGGGTTTTAGGGTGGTACTGTATCTAAACTGTGCATGCGCGCCGAGAATTTTGGGAATCCATAACAAGTAAAGATAAATTTCAATACTCAAGATTACATATTGAGATTAGTTTTTTTTTATGTGAACTTTCTAATCCATCCTGTCCTGTTTGTATCTTTTACTTAAGGTTGTTGCCCCGCGGCTAAAATATTCTACATTTCCTAATGAAATTTTTATCGTAGATAGCTCAAAGGATTACCTATAAAATGAGCACAGACTGATTTTTCTAACTCGCCTCTGTCCTGAGATATGATTTTTTCCTTTTAACACGTCGGTAAAGGCAATTTCACCTTTTTTATTTTTTTAAAAATCAACCACTCGAGAACTTTTAATAAAAAAAAAACACAGTGTAGAACTAGTGTCAACCAATTTACCAAAAAAAAATCGAGTCGAAAAATCGCTTCATACCCGAGAAATAATTTGACAAAGTTGTGTTTTTTCCCAAAGTGGGCGGGACATTGAATTTAGTACACCCAACGCGGCAGCAACGCAGCTACCAAAGCCATCGAAGAGAGAGACAGACTATGCATAAGAGAGCCTACGCATGGTTGCCACGATCGACACCATTCAGCGTTAGCTGTATGCGCGCGTATTGATGCACAGTCAATTCATGTGTGCGTGAGGCGCGTCGGACTGTACTTTGGTAAAAGTTTTCGATTTGACCCGGGCGCTCTTTTTAGCGGGATACCAGCGCTCAGCGTCAAAAATTTTGACGCTGTACCTCTCGGGGCAACAACCTTAATACATAGGACATTAGTCACGCATGCTCTACACTCAATCCATAATTGCGTATTAAATTTTTTCTAACGCTTTCATCAATCAACTGAGATATTCATTTAGATTTTTGAATGATTATGTTGATTAATATGTAATCATTCCATGTATTTCTACGAATCTTAAGTTTGCGACTAGTATACAAAAATTACAAGGATAGGTTCCAAATCGTTAGTACTTTTATGTATCATGTATATTCATTTTCAAAACTCCCCCCCCCCCCCCTTCACGGCTATGATTCACCCCGCGATAGAATATTGAGTTAATGAGTGATTCATGAAAACTTAGAGGGTATCTTCCGGATTGTTAGTATTTGTCTAAATGATATTTTTTTCTCAACCCCCTTTACCCCTAATTCCCTCCTCCTTCTCCATGAAAAAGCTAAAGTCCAGACGGCATGTGCTTACGAGAACATGGATTTGGAAATTCGTACAAACGACTTGAATGGATTGACACGTGCGTGAAGTCTTCCTTCCGAAAGTACCAACGTCTGGACACCATATTCTCACAGAGATATCGACTAGATAATTGGTACCAACGACTTGAATGATCTAACACATGCATGAACTCTTCTCGATGGAGGTACTAACGTCCAGAGACCATATATTTACTGAATTATGGATTTGATAATTTGTACAAACGATTCGAATGAACTGATACGTGCGGAAACTCTCTCTTTCGAAAGTACTGACGTCTAGGCACCATATTCTGGATATTTTTTCTATACTCACAATTTTTGCAAATGGAGGGCTAAATTCGCGTACGTGTCAGTCCATTTCAATCGTTCGTATAAATTATTAACTCCATATTTCGATGAGTATATGGCCTTTAGACGTTAGTACTTCCATCGAGAAGAGTTCGCGCACGTGTCAGTCCATTCGAGTCGTTTGTACAAACTGTCAAGTCTATATTTTAGTAAGTATATGGCCTCTGGACGTTAGTGCTTTCATAGAGAAGGCTTCCAGCGTGTGTTGCTCCATTTGAGTTCGTACAAATTTTAAATTCGATATTTCAGTGAGCATATGGCGCCTAGGCGTTAGTACCTTCACAGGGAAGAGTTCATGCATGTGTTAGATCATTCAAGTCATTGGTACCAATCATCTAGTCGATATCTCTGCGAGAATAGGGTGTCTAGGCATTGGTACTTTCGACAGAAAGAGTTCACACACGTGTTAGTTCATTCAATTAATTGGTACTAATTTTTGGGCTGATATTTCAGTAAATATATGAGCTCTAGACGTTAGTACCTCCATCAAGAAGAGTTCACGCATGTGTTAGATCATTCAAGTTGTTTGTACCAATCATCTAGTCGATATCTCTGCGAGAGTAGGGTGTCTAGATGTTGGTACTTTCGGAAGGAAGACTTCACGCACGTATCAGTTCATTCGAATCGTTTGTACAAACTATCAAGTCTATATTTTAGTAAGTATATGGTCTCTGGACGTTAGTACCTCCATCGAGAAGAGTTCACGCATGTGTTAGTTCATTCAAGTCGTTGGTACCAATTATCTAGTCGATATCTCTCTGAGAATAGGGTGTCTAGACGTTGGTACTTTCGGAAGGAAGACTTCATGCACGTATCAGTTCATTCGAATCGTTTGTACAAACTATCAAGTCTATATTTTAGTAAGTATATGGTCTCTGGACGTTAGTACCTCCATCGAGAAGAGTTCACGCATATGTCAGTCCATTCAAATCGTTGGTACTAATTATCTAGTCGATATTTCTGTGAGAATATGGTGTCTAGACGTTGGCACTTTCGGAAGGAAGACTCCACGCACGTGTCAATCCATTCAAGTCGTTTGTACAAATTTCCAAATCCATGTTCTAGTAAGCACATGCCGTCTGGACTTTAGCTTTTTCATGGAGAAGGAGGAGGGAATTATGGGTAAAGGGGGTTGAGAAAAAAATATCATTTAGACAAATACTAACAATCCGGAAGATACCCTCTAAGTTTTCATGAATCACTCATTAACTCAATATTCTATCGCGGGGTGAATCATGGCGATGAAGGAGGGGGGGGGGGGGGGAGTTCTGAAAATGAATATACATTAGACTTCGTCAGAAATCGACGATATTTTTTTTTTTTTACCTCGCACCCCTGAAAAATGTGTCTTATGGGCTGAATATCAACATCTCTCTGTCGGGCTAGTGAGCGATTTTTTTTCACGGCGCTCATTGGGAAAAACGTTTTTTCATTTGATTAACACGTGAAAAATCGATACATCCAATATAATTGAATATAGACTTCCAGAATCTTGTCAAATGGCTACATGAGCTTTTGTATTCATAAGTATACATACACTTGAATATATACACGATGAAATTTGCCGAAAATATTCCAACAAGGGACTGGGAAAAAACCCGAAAAATTCGTAATATTGCTCATTTCACGATTTCTTCCTTTCCAACGGATGAAAAAAATCTGAAAAAAATCTCACACGCACAGAATGACCATGTTTGATTTTAGCGTATAGAGGAAGTCATTTTTGACGTGCTGAGGTGACAAATATAAGCATTTATGGCTTAGAATCATTTTTGTACGGAGTATTCCGTTGATTGATGGATTAATTATTAGTTTGTGGGCTTAGTTGAATATTTCTGTCGATTTTTTTTGTCGGTAAAATGGTTAAGGGCGGGACTTGAACCCTCGTACTCCGCAGTGCTTCGTTCCGATGACTGATACGCTAACACCTGAGCCAAAGCGGTACTTGTTGGTCACACAGATCATTTTTGAATTCATAATGTACCGTGCAATATTGTGTTTTTCGAAGAACAAAGACTTTCGTTCTGTCCGCCATTTTACCTTTGTCTTCAGTTGCCAATTTGGCATGGCGTGGGTCGCGTGTGTGTATGAGAGGATCTGATCAATCCTATTTAAGAAAGTACATACACATAAATAGTCCAGTAAATGAGGGGCTTGAACCCCATGTTTTACTTGACTGCTCTGCGTTTTTTTTTAAAATGTGTGTTTTTGGGGTATGATAGTCGGGGAGGAATGTGGAAGTTCAACCCCTCTTGCAACTTGGTAAAAAAAAATAAAAACTACCCCGAAAACGTGTTTTTTGGATTTAATGCGGAAACTACGCAAGATACGGGGTAGAAGGTGGAATAAAAAGTTGTAGAGCAAGTAATTCTCTACAAAAAAGGTCCTTAGTACTTTACCCCTATTTTTCATCATTCATCCCCCAGAGCCATCCGAAGATCTGTGGGATGAAAAAAATTGTAAAAAATATGAAAAACAATATTTTTAAATATTTTTTCCTTATGAAATGACTTAAAATATTCCTAGCTTCCATTTGCAATTTCCCCACCCCCTGTAAAATCGTTTTTTTCAACAATTACAACTCAATATTGACAATAACTTTTAATTTAATCGATCAATTTCAATTTTTTTTTTCCATAATGATTATCATCAAATTCTTCACAAATTTTGTCCGAAACATTTTCCCGTATCTCCAACAGGTAGCAACCTAAACGTGATTTCCACCTTTCATCCCTTAACAAAAGGTTCTATCGGAGAACCTCTGTTGCAAGAGAGACGGCTAGAGTTATGTCCGCGCCGTACGCACTCATTGCCGTCGTCACTATGGTCACGCGCATGCGTCACCTGAAGAACGTATGCGTATGCGATAGAGAGGACCGAGGAATGGAGAGAGAGAGGAGAATTCTATCGCTCACCGATCGTCTTAAAATCAGTTTTACCATACGCCAGGGCCATTTCGTGTCTATCGACATTTTTTTCTTTCCCCAGTCAGTTTTATAATTGGATCTTATGTTTTCGGGGTCGCTGATCACGAATATGATAACCGTTTTTGCGAAAGCACGGGCCGTCTTATCATAAGATCCAATTATAAAACTGACTGGGGAAAGAAAAAAATGTCAATGGACACGAAATGGCCCTGGCGTATGGACTATTTGGAACAAATGTCGGATCTGCTCCAAAATAATTTTTTTCATAAATATTTTTGTACCGGTTTATTTTTCCAATATGATCTGTAATTATTACCCGAACTGTCGAATTTCGTAGATTTTCTATTACTTATTAATTTTTAGAATTCTTTTGTTTGCCATTTATTATCACAAATGGCTTGGAGCCAACAAAAAATAGATATAATTTTTTATTTCTTTCAAAAAAAAAAAAAGAATGCTCTCAGGATCCAAACAAAGCTTTTACTTTATTGCTGTGAATCAAATGAGCAGACAAAATGTTTGAGAAATGTTTGAATATCAAAATTGATGATTGCATTGCAATTAGGAAAAAAACTATTGACCATGCGTTTCGATTTCTCTTTACTCCATTTCATGAGGCTTAAAATAAAAATTCAAGACTCGAAAGGTCTGTGCTGGAAGCCTAGAGGTAGATTCGAGAGTCAAGTGGTCTAGAGGGGGAGCTTGGAAGTAAATGCAAGAGTCAAGAGGTCGAGATGGGAAGCTTGGAGGTGAATTAAGGAGTCAAAAGGGCTACGCTGGAGGCTTGGAGGTAGATTCAAGAGCCAAGAGGTCTAGAGGGGAAGCTTGGAGGCATCTGCAAGAGTCAAGAGGTCTGTGCTGGAAGCTTGGAGGTGAATTAAGGAGTCAAAAGGGCTACGCTGGAGGCTTGGAGGTAGATTCAAGAGTCGAGAGGTCTAGAGGGGAAGCTTGGGGGTAAATGCAAGAGTCAAAAGGTCGAGATGGGAAGCTTGGAGGTGAATTAAGGAGTCAAAAGGGATACGCTGGAGGCTTGGAGGTAGATTCAAGAGTCAAGAGGTCTAGAGGGGAAGCTTGGGGGTAAATGCAAGAGTCAAGAGGTCGAGATGGGAAGATTGGAGGTAAATTCAAGAATTAAGAGGTGTGGAGGGGAAACTTGGAGGTGAATGAAGGAGTCGAAAAGGCTAGGCTGGAGGCTTGGAGGTACATTCAAGAGTCAAGAGAGAATTATTCGGGGATAGGATCTGTGTCGTATTCTGAACAGCAATGATTAATTATTTCATCGTAGTTTTTATCATTATTTATTGAGGAAAAAATTGAGGTAGATATATTTTGGTCAATAGTAATCGAAAGGTTCAAATTCATCGTCATCACTTTCTTCTTCCTCTTCTGCTTCTTCTGGGTTCAATGTATATACTCTTCTCCTGCGGATGTGCGAAATTTCTTTATTCATCTCAACATCAGAGTCTGCGTCCTCCTCTACCATTCCATCTGTGATCTCAACGGGCAGATTCGAGCAGTCATTCTCATCGGTGCAATGTCTGCACAGCTGAGTGCAAGCAAGTCCAGCTTTCTTGCATATGCACACAGCTGTGGCGCATTTGCTCCTCACACATTTACAGCATATCTGGAAATTATACAATGTCAAATTATTATGGTCAAACTCACGTCACGATTGATGGGGACATGAGCATGCATATTCAATGATTCAGATAATAATTGAGTAGTTATCACTGAGCTGAGGAAGATATACCATAACAAAGTCACTCACCATGGCTAGTAATTCATCGGGAGCAGCTTTGAGACTCGATTTTTTCGGTATCAATACAGGGGTTACCATTTTTACTTGTTCCCATCCCCATCGTAATGGATCTAGTTTGCGGCAAAGCCATTGTTGAATTTGGAAGTATACTCTCTTGACATGTTCCTGCAATGCAGCTTCTGTGGGTGGTAGGGAAGAGAGTACACTTTTTTTGGAATCAGCTACTGAAGATATGAACAACTTGTGCCTGAGCTCATTGATAGGTAATTTTGCTTGTTCATCTTTGACGTACAGACATTTGATTACATCCTCAGCAATTTGGTAAAGGTCGTCAATGGTACGATCTTGATCGTAAAATATGGCTATTGATTCCCGCATATCTTTATCTTTGAGTAATAATGAAATCACGCTTTTTTTTCCTTTATTAAAAATAGCACTTGTCGAATCGCATCCTACAAGTGCATGGGCGAATATTGCTTGTTCATCTTTGACGTACAGACATTTGATTACATCCTCAGCAATTTGGTAAAGGTCGTCAATGGTACGATCTTGATCGTAAAATATGGCTATTGATTCCCGCATATCTTTATCTTTGAGTAATAATGAAATCACGCTTTTTTTTCCTTTATTAAAAATAGCACTTGTCGAATCGCATCCTACAAGTGCATGGGCGAATATAATGAAAGGCTTCAGATGTTGATGATCTCTTGTCGAATATAGTTTTTTTTCTTTCTTCCCAGTGGCTGTTATTTTGTAGAAATGGAGCGTTTCCCTATCTGGAGTTAAGCCGATGAGCAAAACCAACAGATCGGTATCATTGCCAACTACGACAATTGGTTTGCCTCCGGCTTGTCTGTTACATTCCAATTCAATTGCAGTGTGGACAATTAACGCGTCAGCATCCTCTTCAGCCACTTTTGTTTCAATGCCTGCATGCCTCAAATATTCACATAGCAATTTGACAAATTTGAATTTGTTTACTACGTTGGAAAGAAATTTATCTTTTGTAGTCGTGATCAATTTATCTGATTTAATATCAATATCAGCTGCAACAAATTTCTCTTTTCTGCGTAATCTTTCGTATGATTTGACTCCAATTATGTCGCTTTTATAGCCATCAAAAATGACTACAGCATCTGATCGAAAATATCTGCGAATATATGATAAATATAAATCGAAAATTACTGCGAAAGTTTTCCCATGATGCCACGTAATTTGTCGCAACAACCAACCTCCGTCGATCACAAACTGACATTCAGCCAATAATGTTTGATTCAATGTTGATGGTGTGAATACTGAATATAGTTCCGATTTCGCACTTTCCCTCATCCATCCTTTTTCATTAAACAGACTTAATGGAACAGGTGAAAGTTCATAATTAAAAGCTTGCTGTGTCAATTCAGGGTTATTACTCAAAAGAACTGAGATTTTTTGAAATAATAGATTGCTGTCCATTTTCACCATTTGGTCGTCATAATTGAAGTGAACACCTTCTGCAGCTGATGCCAGATTCTTGACTTTGAATGACCGAGAAATAGTTACCTTAGCAGGAGTTTTGCCTATCAGCGTTGCCATTGATTGCTCTCCTTTTTCGAATGCCATATGACAGTTGATAAATGGACCAGCAATCACACCTGATGAAAGAGATACTAGAGAGCTGCGAGGTTCGAAGGGAAGATGAGAATCCAACCAAAACAACAGCTTCTCAACATCTGCCTCATCGCGTTTTATTCTGCTCGGTTTAAGGTCGACGTGTTGCTCACTATTGGCAGTTCGAATATTACAATATTCTTCCAACTTCTCCATCACGGTGAATGCAGTTGGCATAGCGAGCAGATAGCGTGTCACTACACTAGGCGTAACTCCTCTTCCATGTTTCAAATCAGTCCCGAAAAACCTATTGAGTGTTTGCTCAATAACCATATCTCTTGATACTCCCGCCCATGCCTTATCCGTTCGGCGAATAGTAAAATATCCACTCTTTGTGAAAGCGTTATACTCTTGGTCATCCATTTGGCATGATAGCTGAGCCATATCTTGCAGATAAATCTGGGCAGTCTTCGCATAGGCATGTCGGCCAGCAGCATGAAAGAGAGGTAGTGCATTCTTAACAGATTGTAAATGTAGCTCCCAATCCCCAAGTCTCTCAGCCTCGATCAATTGTAATAAAATTACAACGGATTTGAAATATTGGATCCATAATTTGCTCGTGGGACCCTTACTTTCCATAGCTTTCAGTTGGCCCTCAAAAGCTCGCGTCATTTCTGCAATTTCCCTCTCCGCTTTGCAATCACCTCTCGTTTTGTCATTCGAGCGCGTATCGTTGTCAAAATCTGCCAAATATTGATTCATGAACTGTTTCCATGTTTGAGGGGCATCAATAGAACTGCAAATCTTCATACCTAAAGCTGTGAACGTCAGGATGTGTGCCCGCAAAGCTCTTGCGAATGCATGGCCACTGATCATTTTCTTTACAGATTCTGGAGCATAAATGACCGACCACAATTCTTCAAGGCCACTGCCTTGCATGGTGTATCCAATAGCTCCTATAAAAGACATCATTAAATGAAAAATACCGAGCAGAATAACCGTATTTTTCATCGATGAATCTTCCAGGGTTGCTACTATAGATCTGGCTTTCCAGTACAAAGGCTGATCGAATGTAATAAACGTGGTCTTCTGGTGTTTTTCCTCACTTCCAAGCTCTGTGGTCTCTTGCTTTTTTTTTTCTGTCTCAGTTTTTGCATACTCCAGCGCTGTACGAAGAGTTGTTAAATCTGAGGGTGGTGCATTTATGAACGGCAAACAAATAATAGAAGATTGAGATTTATTCAGCGATTCCCCGGATGACATATATTCCATAAAACCCTTCCAGGATGGAAGTTTTGCACTTTTGAACTGTCTTCCCCACAAGTATGTAGCGGATGTGCAAGGAATCAATGGGGCGTCTCCAAGACGAAGAAAGGCGATAGATTGGAATTTCACATTCATCATTCCACTATGTCTTGTAGCTTCGAATGGAACAATGGGAATCCTCTTCTGAGATGCTACGGTATCAGCGGTAGGCATATTCTTCAATTTTTTGGAAGCTCCTTCATAGGAAACATTCCAATCTGGGGTATATACTGCTATCCCTCCCAAACAGTGGAATGTCTGTCGCCCATCCAAAGTGGCAACATTATGATCAGTATTGTCAAATACAAACTGAACGAATGAATTTTCTTCCACTCGCATTTTAGGAGGATCCATGATAGTACTCAGCTCGTACAGTTTGATGTTATGGTAGCTGGCACTCACCCCTAATTGAGATAATAGATCGATGATTAATTTAGAGCCACTTTTTCTGTGAATATAAAGACCAATTGCCAGTTGTAAATTGGATATAAATGAATTCTTCTTGATCGCTCGGATGATAGCATGAGCTATTGAATCCCTAGCACTCAGCTGGTCATTTATCTTATCAACGTCATCGTTGTATAACATTTTGTTGAGGAAACTTTGCAGATATGCTGGAATGATAGTTGAAACATTCTCGATAAACTCGGCAGGTGGAGAATACGACTCGGTTTCAAATTTTTCATTCTTAATTTTCTTATGGAGAATACTGGCCGCAACTTCAAGAATAACTCCTTCTTGTTCCTCACTAATACTACCATCAGCATAGAACCACTCGCTGCATATTTTGGCAATGTCAAAGTGCCTGAAGAAAATCGTAGGTGGTTTTCCTGGACTGCGGTAAACGAATAGTTCATCACCATACTTCTGCTTCAATTTGGTAATTAATGTGGAATCACTCAGGGTATTTTCTCCCATGACATCACGCAAATCCTTCAATGTGAATTTGAAGGTAGTAGAATTTTGGAGGTGAGCTACTACTTTGTGAAATGCCTCCTCATTCTACTTATTAGGCTCAGTTGATTTATTATACATGGGTAGGACGAATCTTGTGTAGCAGAGCTTATGATAGGCCGCTTGAGCTTGTACAAGTGAAATATTCCCCTGTAAACGGCTGATAATTTCTTGACCCAACTCATCATCCCTAATTTGGGCTAATGATAATAATTTATCTTTCATCGACGGGTCCTTTACCCGGTTCACCTCGAGGTGATACCGAAAGGGTTTGCCACAAAGGAAACAAAGATGCTTAAAATCGAAGTGACTATTATCAATTAAATTTGGTGTCGGTGATTGAGAAGCAGATGGTTCTGGCTGTGAGGTGAAAGATAATGATGGCACTGGAGTTTCTATTCGCTTTTTCTTTCGTGGTGGTTGGTCACTTTTCCCTGAGTATCGTTTTCTACAAATTTCATGGACTTCCAGAGATTCTCCCCGTTGCCATGCAATCCACAAATCATCTTCCCTTATCTTACTCTTTCGGATGAATGTCTGGCATTGGATTTCACCAATTGAAGTAATGGAGTCGGATTCATGCAGCATTTCATTACAAAAACAGCAGATTGTATTAGTATCCATTGTGGAACTAGAAGAGAGAGAATGAAGAGGTGAACCAATCAATGAATAGACCAATTAATGAATAGAAATAATTTCCGTTCAATATTGAGGTAATGCAACCACTCATAGTACTTGACATTTTAACTAGATGTATGAGCTGCGAAAGATGAATATATCCAGAACTACTCATTCGATTTCGCTAATCCAGAATGCCAACTTTGATAATTGTAACAGCTAGAATCTTGAAATTCCAACTTCCTACTCGTATTTTGTCTTGATTTATTGTGCATACAAGGAATCCGAGGTAAAAATAGAAAATTGGCAATATCTTGAAAAGTTTGTCTCAACGGATATACATCAGTAATGAATTGATAGAGGGTAACAAGCCAGCCTAATTCGTTTCTAACTGATAAGGAAACTCTAAATCTAAGAAAGATATTCTGTGTCCATTGAAATTTTTTCATCTCTCCAGTCGGTTTTATGAATGGCCTCTAGGATTCCAGGGTCGATGATCATAAACATGATAACCTCTTTTGTGAAAGTGCCGGGCATCTGTTTGTTTATCACAATTTTATTGTTTAAAGCGCCCTCTCGCAATAACGGTTAGAGATAAAAAAAAAAGTTTGAAACAAAAAATATTATTCATGTCAAAAGACATATTTTTCGTCATTCAACTTGGTTTCCCCATTGTCACGGTTAAGAAGTTATTATGGGTGGGAGTAACTCACGCGGCGCGCTAACACTTTCAGGACTGATTGTGAAGTACGGATAAAAGATGGAAAAAAATTGTTCGAATGAAAATTTTTCGTCATAAAAAAACATATCAAGTCAGTTATTAAGCTCTTCGTTCTATCTTCAATACTTGGTATAATACCCGTGTTTGTGCGCAAGATAGCGAGGCAAGTGAGTCTTCCATCGCGCATTCAACCGCAATTATCTCAATAACTATTAGTGGTGGAGACAATTATCTTATAACTAAATAGATGCATAGTAATTAATGAAAATTTTTTGTTTCAAACTTTTTTTTCTATCGTCATTATTTTGAGAGATATCTTCAATGCAAATAATACTCTGGGTACGCAGTTCATTCACTTGAGCTCTCTATAATCTCGAGATCCAGCCCTACGAATTAGCGACCCCGAAAACAGAGTCTAATCATGAAACAGAATTGAGAAATGAAAAAATGCCAAGAAACATAGAAATGGCCCTGGCTTATGGACTATTCGGACAGGGGGGGAAAAAATTCTCTTGACAATTGTTTTTCACGGTTTGAAAATTCTTAAGATGATTTTTAGTGAAGAGGAAAACATTTTCCTGAATTAATTAATTATCATATTCATATATGAAATGAGTGCTAACTAGATGCTAAGAATATTAACCCTGACGATTGAGCTGCAACAGAATTCTGTTGCTGTTGTAATAGAGTGAACTAATTCACTATATTTTTAAATATAGTGAAAAAAACCAGAGGTCACAATCCCCCACCAATTAGTCATTCAATATTTAACTATTTTCCAAACGTTCATTTGATCAATTTTCATCTTTTTTGAGACTAAAAATACTACAAGCGAAAAACAACCGAACAGCAACCGAGTTCCACTGGCTATTGCAAGGGAATGTAATTGACACTCCACTTTTATTGATTATGAATTGTACCCACACAACAATAAGCAATCAAAAAATTATTTCGAATTCTACGGTTCAATTATGAGTGCGCTTTTTATTTTGTATTATTAAAAAAAACATCGTGGTAATGTTTAACCTCAGATTCTATTGAACCGATCACAAAAGTCAAAACTAGAATTATGTGTAAGAAAACTTGATGTTTCATATCAATTACCTTGTTCGTTCGATAATTTCCGTTTATCACTGTATTACTGATGTTATTCACAAGAAAATATGTAGATTATTCACTTTGTAATATATTGTTCCAAATTTTCAGCACATGTGCACGTGTTGACGCTATCCAAAGCAAGATGTGACGTCACGCGCATGCGCGTGACCATAGTGACGACGGCAATGAGTGCGTACGGCGCGGACATAACTCTAGCCGTCTCTCTTGCAACAGAGGTTCTCCGACAGAACCTTTTGTTAAGGGATGAAAGGTGGAAATCACGTTTAGGTTGCTACCTGTTGGAGATACGGGAAAATGTTTCGGACAAAATTTGTGAAGAATTTGATGATAATCATTATGGAAAAAAAAAAAAATTGAAATTGATCGATTAAATTAAAAGTTATTGTCAATATTGAGTTGTAATTGTTGAAAAAAACGATTTTACAGGGGGTGGGGAAATTGCAAATGGAAGCTAGGAATATTTTAAGTCATTTCATAAGGAAAAAATATTTAAAAATATTGTTTTTCATATTTTTTACAATTTTTTTCATCCCACAGATCTTCGGATGGCTCTGGGGGATGAATGATGAAAAATAGGGGTAAAGTACTAAGGATCTTTTTTGTAGAGAATTACTTGCTCTACAACTTTTCATTCCACCTTCTACCCCGTATCTTGCGTAGTTTCCGCATTAAATCCAAAAAACACGTTTTCGGGGTAGTTTTTATTTATTTTTACCAAGTTGCAAGAGGGGTTGAACTTCCACATTCCTCCCCGACTTTCATACCCCGAAAACACACATTTTAAAAAAAAACGCAGAGCAGTCAAGTAAAACATGGGGTTCAAGCCCCTCATTTACTGGACTATAAATGAACATCGTTAGAGTCGAAATATCTCGAAAACGCGTAAGACTGATTTCTCATTGGTCAATGGCAATAGGTATGAAGTTGGTTAGGTTTCACCCGGGAAATTTGAATGAGTGGAAATCAACACTCACACAGCGCGCGCAGCGCGCTTCACTGTCTCGTATTCATTAAAACGATTGAAATGATGGGTAGGAAGGTACGAAAAGAGATCTATCTTGTAGGATATGAGGAGGAGGAAATGAAGAGCAATAAATTACCTTTAATTAAAGAAGTGTTAAGTGTCTTCTTTCATAAATACAAAACTCTGGATATTCCTCTTCAACAAAGTTTAGTTGCAACTGTTCAAGAAGTTCATGCGGTTTGGAAAAATTCTGGGATACCTGTACGAAGGACCGAGCACATTATCAAAACATTGAAAAAAATTTATAATGAATGGAATAATATTAAGAAAAATAGATCAAGGAAAGCATCTGTAGCTCAAAAACGCAAAGAAACCAATTTTATTGCTCGAATTCAAGGACTCTTTGACATTGCTCATTATCAAGCTCCAAAGAATTTAACAGAGAACCGATATCGATTCCTACATGCTCAACGCCTTTCTTCTCGTCGTGGTTTCATATCCAATGATCATGATGAACAATTTCATGAAAATTCTGCCAATGAGAATCCACCTTCTACATCAAATTCTGAAGAAAGTCAGTTGCCACAAAACGAAGATATATTCCAACAAGATTCCAGTGAAATTCCCGAACCAATCAGAGATAATCATGATGAAAATGAATCACGTACGTATGAAATTCAATCGGAACCAATCAATTCTGAGATTTTTTTTCCCACACAATTCATGTCAAATACCCATTTTTATACAGAAGCTGCTGAATTAATCGAGCGGATGGAATCAATATCGAGTGTAACATCTAAGGACTCAGAAGATTATTTTCGAATGGAACGAACACCATCCAATTTGACAGATTTTGAAATTCCTGAGCCACCTCGAAAGAAATTGAAGGTACTCACTCCAGGTCTCCTATCTGCATTGGATAGAACTGGAACTACAGATAATTCTGCCACATTCATAATTGCTGAGACTGTTCGGAGTTTGGGATACGATTTGGATGATGTCGTTGTGAGTGCTAGTACAATCCGTCGAAAACGGCAGAGTCATAGAGTGCAATACACCGCCAAATTGAAAAGAGAGCTTCGATTTTCCCCTCATCTCACAGTATATTTTGATGGAAAAATATTGAAAGACATTGTTGGGAATGAAAAAGTTGATCGATTTCCTATCGTCGTGGCTGGTTTAGGAACTTGCCACCTCCTTGCTGTTCCCAAGCTTCCAAGTGGAACTGGTATGAATCAAGCCATTGAAGTCATCAAAGTTCTCACCGACTGGAACGTGATAGATAATGTCAAAGCCATGTGCTTTGATACTACTAGCACCAATACTGGTAGATAATTTTACTATAACTTCTCTGTTTCAAGGGATAAGTTTCTCATTTTAGTATGAAGTAGTGAAACGAATAGTCAACTCACTTTCGAGTCCATTTTTTGCAAAATACCTCACCATTTCAGAAAAATAGCAAAATTTCATGACACTTTCTCTTGTAGCTTTCTCTCTCCTCTATCGATAAAATTGATTTAACTCATTCGTAATAATATTTTTTAGGAATCAAGAATGGAACTTGCACTATCCTGGAGAAGAAGCTCATGAGAATCCTATTATTTTTGCCCTGTCGACATCATATGTATGAAATAATTCTGAGAAGTGTGTTTGATATCAATTTTGGTAAAACTTCGGGTCCTAATGTGGCTATTTTCAAAGAATTCCAAAGTGGATGGAATGGAATTGATGAATCGAACTTTAAAACAGGATTGACAGATGAGTTTGTGGCTAAAGTATTGAAGGACGATATTGATGAAATTTCCAGGTTCATAGTGAATCAGTTATAGGTAGGCATTAGATTAGATTGTTCTCATGAAAAGATTTAAGGATCAACTACTGATGTATCTTGCTTTTTATATCCAGGTGAAACAACCAAGAGGTGATTATCGAGAGCTGTTAGAACTAGCCTACATTTTCCTAGGACATACACCAGTTCGAGGTATAAATTTCAAGACACCAGGTCAGATGCATCACGCTCGATTCATGTCGAAGGCAATTTATTCTCTTAAAATGTTTTTATTCCGGGATGAATTTGCTTTTACACCAGAGGACAGAACAACTATTAGAGACACATGCATTTTTATCATTAAATTTTACATAAAATCATGGTTTGATGCTCCTTTGAGTATTAATGCTCCAAAAAATGATCTAAATTTACTGAAAAATCTGATTGAATTTGAAAAAATAGATAAGAAGGTAGCTCAAGCAGCGCAAGCAAAGCTCAAGAAACATCTGTGGTATTTATCAGAGGAGCTAATAGCTTTGGCACTTTTCGATGAAACAGTGTCAACTGATACTAAAGTGAAGATGGTTGAAGCTATGGCCAAGCGATCGAGTGTGGGAAGTTATTCTAAGCGACTAATCTTGACAACAAAAGAACACAAGTCATGTAATCTCAAAAATAAAGATCTCAGCGATTTCGTGTCCAAGAAATCAATGACGCTGTTCACTCAGTACAATCTGTCAACTGACTTTCTAGACTCCCATCCCTCAGAATGGCCAAACCATGAAAGTTTCAATGATGCAAAGACCTTATTGAAAGACCTAAAAGTTGTGAATGACATTGCCGAGCGTGGTGTAGCTCTGATAGAAAAGTTTAATCAGTGTCTGACAAAGGATGAAAGTCAAATGCAGTATGCATTACAAGTTATCCAAGAACACAGGAAAAGATACCCCATGTGTCTCAAAAGCGCACTCTCAGAGCCGAAGTCCGCTCATCTGATTCCTATAACTTCAAATGAACATCAATGAACTGTGAATGAATCGATGTATTAGAGGGAAAAGAGGAATAGTAAAATTGTCATAGAAATAATAACGATGTGCAGTGACGATGAAGTAAGAATAGGCGGAAATTACATCAATGTTGATCGATATTTGTTGTCAAAATTTTAATAAATGATCATTGGGGAATTTTGAGAATATTTGATTATTTTAACGATTTTTTTCTTCAATCCAAAGTTGTAAATTAAGAAATTTGAAAAACTAAAAATTAACGAAATCGTTAAAATTTATTTATTGATTATTTAGTTATTTATTTTCCAATTACCTGAAATTTTTCGATTTGTATTTCTTTAATAATATACATTCTCGCACTCTCCAAGCGGACGCAACGATTGGATAAGATTCCACCATGTTAGGGCAAGTTCAGTGAGATGACAACAATTTTCACGTGTTAATCAAATGAGAAAACGTTTTTCTCGATGAGCGCCGTGAAAAAAAATCGCTCACTAGCCCGACAGAGAGATGTTGATATTCAGCCCATAAGACACATTTTTCAGGGGTGCGAGGTAAAAAAAAAAATATCGTCGATTTCTGACGAAGTCTAATATACATGGTACATAAAAGTACTAACGATTTAGAACCTATCCTTGTGATTTTTGTATACTAGTCGCAAACTTAAGATTCCGGAAGCGGGTAAATTATAGAGGGGGGGTTGTTAGGAGGAAACAATATTTGGTACACACAGGTACTATCGAGAGTGAAACCATATCCATAGGATTTTTTTCATTACCTATCACTTCGACGGTGTACGAATTTACCTTCATCCCCTACGCCTAGGGTCGAGGGGGGGGGGAGTTCTGAAAATAAATATACATGGTACATAAAAGTACTAACGATTTGGAACCTATCCTTGTAATTTTTATATACTACTCGCAAACCTAAGATTCCGGAAGGGGGTAAATTATAGAGGGGGGGTTGTTAGGAGGAAAAAATATTTGGTACACACAGGTACTATCGAGAGTGAAACCATATCCATAGGATTTTTTTCATTATCTATTACTTCGACGCTACGCGAATTTTCAAAAAAAAAATGGAACATGGTACCTTCAGGTACTCAATGAGTACAATCGACTGCACTTCAAAAAAAATTGTTTTCTCCAACTTCGATGCCAACTTCACAGGGCTTGCATTTACCATGATTATTTGGCCGATCCCCATGGTAGTTGCAATGGATTTGCCATGGACTTGCCGGGAATTTGCGATGACAGTAGGAAACAAACCCTTAAAATTGTACCGTTAATCATCGCTATTTTATTAATTAAATTTTCATAATTTCATCGCATAAAATGATTATGTTCAATTGAATTTTTTAGAATGGAGACAAAAACAATAGGTCCACTTTTCTGCATCTCATTTGTGATAAAGAAAAAACTCTTGACTATATTGGTCATGACATTGTTCAGGGGTTAATATGGTGTGGGGAGAGGGGGGGAGGGTTGAGCCCCTTAAATAATTTTAAGCTTGGGGTAGAGGTAACCCTCACCACGAATGATTATTATATAATCATCTGATTGAATTGAACTTGATAAGAGTGAAGTTTGTAAAGACTTCATTGATGACGGTTTGATTAGCATGAGTATAGCTGGGGAAATCCTTGCACGTATATTTCGGATCAATGAGACTCTTTTCTATTAAACCCTTATGGATCATTCAAGCTCCATCTATTCAACCCTCACCAATTATCACCTTCACAATCGAACCCTCAAAAATTGTGCTCTCATTAATTGGAAATTTGTCGATTGAAGCCTTACGAATTGAAGCCTCTTTGATTACGATGTTGTCAATGGAACCTCCATGGATCAATGACTCACGAATCATACCCTCATAGACTTAAAATTGCTCCATACAACCCTTAAAATTTCACTTTTGAACTCTCACGAATTTAACCCTCGAAAAATTGAACTCTCTTCATGGCGAACCCATGGCAATTCCTTAGCAAATCCATTGCAACTGCCATGGGAATCGGCCAAATAATAATGGCAAATCCATGCGACTGCCATCGATATTTTTCTACGGCCGTCACAATAAATAATCCCGGATGGTCAGAGCTCAGTGTAACACCAACGAAACCTCTAAAATATTGAATTCCTATTATTAAATAATTTCTCTTCAAACATCAAGTGGAAAAACCGAGTTAATCGGACAACCTACGGTTTCGAGGGTGGCTAGCACTTCCGGGGGTTCTATCGATCCTTTTTCCTCCCATTCTGCCCCATTCCCTTGGCTTCCCGATGACGTTGTGCTAGTCGCCCAATTCTTGAATTCAATTTCCCCTAAAAAATATATTTTTACATTTTTCTCGTGGAATCAGGCATTAGCAAGATAATTAAATAATTAACTATGAAAATGTCTTTTCACTGCATCAAGACGAATCTTTGTAAATTAAGGAATTACCTTGATAATGACTGGAGCGAGGGAAAAATGTCAAAAGACCTTTTTTTGTAGAGAATTCAATTTTCCATAAAAAAGCCTTTTGATATTTTTCGTTAAACCCAATATTTCAAGAATTATTCGCCAAATAAAGCACTTGAGATCTGGAGTAAAATTTAAAAAGAATTGTAATTACATTATTTCAATGATATAAGGTCAATGAATCATACTTTTATGCAGTGGAAAAGTTAATTGGGATGATAATAATAACGCTCGGTTAAACTCTGGCGGAATAAATATCTGATCGTCGAAGCACGAAGTACTGAACAATAAAAATTATTACGGATAATAAAAATGGGAATTCTCGCTAAATTTCTCGTTTCCAAATTCATTATTTTTCTATTCAATCTAAAAGAATGAAACAATAAAACAATATTTTCTTTACTTTTATGGAGTTATTTGATGTCTGCTCATGTCAAAAATATTTTCACACGTTTGTAAGTGAATATTGTGGGAGAGAATGAAGTAAAAGTCAACTTCATTTTGGTTCATTCTTCGGATTTTCAACTTTTACTTCCTGGCTATGGTCTAAAAGTCCTTGATAATGAGCTCGAGCGTTTGTGTACGTTACGTTTCATAGTAAATGCGTGGTTTCAAACGTGAACTGCATAATAAATTGGAAAGACATTATTTTTTTTCGGTTTCTTGAATAAAATTCTGTAGCGAACTTAAAATGAAGAAATTATTTTGTAAATATCTCAAAACCCAGTGGCTTTAGAGAGAAGTGTCAAGAAACATTTTTTGTTGAGAAAAAAATTCCCTAATAAAACGATTTTTTGACATTCCTTCTCAAAACCATTAATTACTGAGGTAATTGAATGATTAACAACAGAGATTTATTGCTTTGATTAACAAAAGAATGGGAGATGAATTTCTATACCAATTATATTGTGAATATCTTGGAATGTAGAGGCTTGAGAGGAAATGTCAAAAAACATTTTTTGTGCAGAATTCAATTCCTCACAAAAAAAGTTCTTTGACATTTTTTGATAAATCTTGTTATTTAGGAGATATTCGCGAAATGCTCAGTGAATCTTTTCTCTTCCTACTTTAAACATTTAATTATCGGTGGCAGGAAGTTTGGGCTTGTTACTGGGGAATTCACTTTATGTCACTCGGCCCGCCCTAACCAGTGCACTTACCAGGACTAGGCCTGTTGAGAACTCGGTTAGTTGGGCCTCGTGACATAAAATAGCGTATGTTACATGGCCCAAAAAGTGTTTTTATAACAAATTGGATCATAATCCGTGCCTTCAGCGCGGATTTTGACACATTCGTCACAAAAATACTTATCGGGCCTAGTAACATAATCTACTATTGTGTGGCTTGGTGATAGGAATTCTATTCCTCACAATGTAATGATGGTTAATCAAATGTGATGGGCTGTTGGCATTTCATAATTCACGTGAATTACACGTGCGAAAGAATTAAAATGGATTTTATAATAATCAGGTGGTGTAGAGGCGAAGTTGGCAGATCTATATGGGGCAATGCGTGTCTCGTAAGGCGGGGGCCGTCTACGCAACATCGTCGTACAGAATCATGGACAAGTCCACCAAAAATAAGGTAATTAATGACGTGTTAATCATTCATGAATTGAAAGAAAAACTCGACAAAATGACAAATAGCATTTTTTATTGAGAATTTAATTGCCAGTTTCGCTGATTATATTAAATGACACTTTTTTGTAACCCGAAATGCGTGACGAGAGAGTGCGTTGACCCGCTCATCTCCAAACCGCATGACGTAGCCTCTTGCAGAGCTATCGATTACAAAGTAGACGGTGACACTTGGGTGTTTCTCAACGCAGTATTTAGACCAGAAAATATTCCTCCAGCAATAATAATATTTATACTTTCCCTTTCTTCTTCCCATTGTTTAAAATACCAATGAAAAAATATGTTTACATACGTGTAATTACAACTGTGGAGTAAAAAATGGGGGACATAGAGTTGCGTGACTCATGGCTCGTTCGGTCTATAGAATTGAATTAACGCAATGCCCCGGGATTTTCAATTGTTATCACACTCGGAGGAAACTAATGCATGTGAATGTCTTCAAGGTTGCGTAAGACCACAGGAGAAAAACCTTGTCATTCACGATAACATTTTTCGTTGAATAAAATGCATACAATCTTCTATTTTCATCCGTTTCTTTATGAAAAAAGATGACACATTTTAGGTATAAAAAGTTAGCACAGCCAAGATAGCACACTTGAATTTGGCAAATTAGGATAGATAGCTTAAGTTTTTTGCAAATTTATTATGAAGTTTTTAAATTTTTTATGTTTATTTTTTTTTTTGTTTTTTATGGCTGTGCCAAGTTTTTATTAAGCTAGCACAGCCAAGGGAAAAATGCATTAATAATTCTTTTTTCGAAATTCCAAGGGGTATGCAAACTTGGGAATGCTCTTCTGGAGTTTGCATAATGTAGAAAATAAATGAATATTAACAATTAATAATTGTTGATAAAGTTATGAATGCATGCAAGTGCAACCGGGGGTCGAGACTTGAGTTCTGACCAGCGGAAAATTCTAGGACCCGGTGAGGACCTCCAGAATGTCCTTCTGGAGTTTGCATAGGTCCAAGAATTATACAAAAAAATAATAATTGATGATCTCCATCTGTTGCATTGATTGTTGCACTTGATTAAGTGCACTTGGGAGTGTGACTTGAGTTCTGACCAGTGGAAAATTCTAGGACCCGGTGAGGACCTCCAGAATGTCCTTCTGGAGTTTGCATAGGCCCAAGAATTATAAAAAAAAATAATAATTGATGATCTCCATCTGTTGCATTGATTGTTGCACTTGATTAAGTGCACTTGGGAGTGTGACTTGAGTTCTGACCAGTGGAAAATTCTAGGACCCAGTGAGGACCTCCAAAATGTCCTTCTAAAGTTTGCATAGGCCCAAGAATAAAAAAATATTCACAATAAATAATTGTTTATAAAGTCATGAATGCACGCGAGTGCAACCGGGGGTCGAGACTTGAGTTCTGACCAGCGGAAAATTTTGGGACTCGGTGGAGACCTCCAGAATGCTCTTCTGGAGTTTGCATAGGTCCAAGAATAAATAAATTTCAACAATTAATAATTGTTTATAAAGTTATAAATGCACTCAAGTGCAACTGGGGGTCGTGACTTGAGTTTTGACCTGCGGAAAATTCTAGGACCCGGTGAGGACCTCCAGAATGTCCTTCTGGAGTTTGCATAGGTCCAAGAATTATAAAAAAAAATAATAATTGATGATCTCCATCTGTTGCATTGATTGTTGCACTTGATTAAGTGCACTTGGGAGTGTGACTTGAGTTCTGACCAGCGGATAATTTTTAGACTCGGTGGAGACCTCCAGAATGCTCTTCTGGAGTTTGCATAGGCCCAAGAATAAAAAAATATTAACAAAAAATAATTGTTTATAAAGTCATGAATGCACTTGAGTGCAACCGGGGGTTGAGACTTGAGTTCTGACCTGCGGAAAATTCTAGGACCCGGTGAGGACCTCCAGAATGTCCTTCTGGAGTTTGCATAGATCCAAGAATAAATAAATTTCAACAATTAATAATTGTTTATAAAGTTATAAATGCACTCAAGTGCAACCGGGGGTCGTGACTTGAGTTCTGGCCAGCGGAAAATTCTAGGACTCGGTGGAGACCTCCAGAATGCTCTTCTGGAGTTTGCATAGGTCCAAGAATAAATAAATTTTAACAATTAATAATTGTTTATAAAGTTATGAATGCACTCAAGTGCAACTGGGGGTCGTGACTTGAGTTCTGACCAGCGGAAAATTCTAGGACTCGGTGGAGACCTCCAGAATGCTCTTTTGGAGTTTGCATAGGCCCAAGAATAAGAAAATATTAACAATAAATAATTGTTTATAAAGTTATGAATGCACCCGAGTGCAACCGGGGATCGAGACTTGAGTTCTGACCAGCGGAAAATTCTAGGACCCGGTGAGGACCTCCAGAATGTCCTTCTGGAGTTTGCATAGGTCCAAGAATTATAAAAAAAAATAATAATTGATGATCTCCATCTGTTGCATTGATTGTTGCACTTGATTAAGTGCACTTGGGAGTGTGACTTGAGTTCTGACCAGCGGATAATTTTTAGACTCGGTGGAGACCTCCAGAATGCTCTTCTGGAGTTTTCATAGGTCCAAGAATAAATAAATTTTAACAATTAATAATTGTCTATAAAGTTATGAATGCACCCGAGTGCAACCGGGAGTCGAGACTTGAGTTCTGACCAGCGGAAAATTCTAGGACTCGGTGGAGACCTCCAGAATGCTCTTCTGGAGTTTGCATAGGTCCAAGAATTATAAAAAAAAATAATAATTGATGATCTCCATCTGTTGCATTGATTGTTGCACTTGATTAAGTGCACTTGGGAGTGTGACTTGAGTTCTGACCAGCGGATAATTTTTCTAGGAGTTTATTTCCCCAACAAAAATTTCCCGGAGAAAATTTCCCGAAAAAAATTTCCCCGGACAAAATCTCCCCTGGAAAAAATTTCCCCCGGAAAAATTTCCCCCAACGAAAATTCTCCCGGAAAAAAATTCCCCGGAAAAAAATTTCACCGCAAACCCCGGGACTATAACGGCGGGAGCAGCTTATCATCAAAATGTGTGTTGTTCCCCTCCCCCACCCCCCCCCCCGGCGGCCACCCCAAACGTCCGTACAAATCTGTTGTCCGGAAAAAATTTTTCCAGGGGAATTTTTCCCACGGAAATTTTTTCCAGGAGAAATTTTTTCCGGGGAAATTCTGGCGGGGGAATTTCTTCCGGGAAATTTTTGTTGGGGAAATAAACTCCGGTCACCGAATTTTCCGCAGGTCAAAACTCAAGTCACGACCCCCAGTTGCACTTGAGTGCATTTATAACTTTATAAACAATTATTAATTGTTGAAATTTATTTATTCTTGGACCTATGCAAACTCCAGAAGAGCATTCTGGAGGTCTCCACCGAGTCCTAGAATTTTCCGCTGGTCAGAACTCAAGTCTCGACCCCCGGTTGCACTTGAGTGCATTTATAACTTTATAAACAATTATTAATTGTTGAAATTTATTTATTCTTGGACCTATGCAAACTCCAGAAGAGCATTCTGGAGGTCTCCACCGAGTCCTAGAATTTTCCGCTGGTCAGAACTCAAGTCTCGACCCCCGGTTGCACTTGAGTGCATTTATAATTTTATAAACAATTATTAATTGTTGAAATTTATTTATTCTTGGATCTATGCAAACTCCAGAAGAGCATTCTGGAGGTCTCCACCGAGTCCTAGAATTTGCCGCTGGTCAGAACTCAAGTCTCGACCCCCGGTTGCACTCGGGTGCATTCATGACTTTATAAACAATTATTTATTGTTAATATTTTTTTATTTTTGGGCCTATGCAAACTCCAGAAGAGCATTCTGGAGGTCTCCACCGAGTCTAAAAATTATCCGCTGGTCAGAACTCAAGTCACACTCCCAAGTGCACTTAATCAAGTGCAACAATCAATGCAACAGATGGAGATCATCAATTATTTTTTTTTTTTATAATTCTTGGACCTATGGAAACTCCAGAAGGACAGTTTGGAGGTCCTCACCGGGTCCTAGAATTTTCCGCTGGTCAGAACTCAAGTCACGACCCCCGGTTGCACTTGAGTGCATTTATAACTTTATAAACAATTATTAATTGTTGAAATTTATTTATTCTTGGATCTATGCAAACTCCAGATGAGCATTCTGGAGGTCTCCACCGAGTCCTAGAATTTGCCGCTGGTCAGAACTCAAGTCTCGACCCCCGGTTGCACTCGGGTGCATTCATGACTTCATAAACAATTATTTATTGTTAATATTTTTTTATTCTTGGGCCTATGCAAACTCCAGAAGAGCATTCTGGAGGTCTCCACCGAGTCCTAGAATTTTCCGCTGGTCAGAACTCAAGTCACGACCCGCAGTTGCACTTGAGTGCATTCATAACTTTATAGACAATTATTAATTGTTAAAATTTATTTATTCTTGGACCTATGCAAACTCCAGGAGAGCATTCTGGAGGTCTCCACCGAGTCTAAAAATTATCCGCTGGTCAGAACTCAAGTCACACTCCCAAGTGCACTTAATCAAGTGCAACAATCAATTCAACAGATGGAGATCATCAATTATTATTTTTTTGTATAATTCTTGGACCTATGCAAACTGCAGAAGGACATTCTGGAGGTCCTCACCGGGTCCTAGAATTTTCCGCTGGTCAGAACTCAAGTCTCGACCCCCGGTTGCACTCGGGTGCATTCATAACTTTATAAACAATTATTTATTGTTAATATTTTCTTATTCTTGGGCCTATGCAAACTCCAGAAGGACATTCTGGAGGTCCTCACTGGGTCCTAGAATTTTCCGCTGGTCAGAGCTCAAGTCACACTCCCAAGTGCACTTAATCAAGTGCAACAATCAATGCAACAGATGGAGATCATCAATTATTATTTTTTTTTATAATTCTTGGACCTATGCAAACTCCAGAAGGACATTCTGGAGGTCCTCACTGGGTCCTAGAATTTTCCACTGGTCAGAACTCGAGTCACACTCCCAAGTGCACTTAATCAAGTGCAACAATCAATGCAACAGATGGAGATCATCAATTATTATTTTTTTGTATAATTCTTGGACCTATGCAAACTCCAGAAGGACATTCTGGAGGTCCTTACCGGTTCCTAGAATTTTCCGCTGGTCAGAACTCAAGTCTTGACCCCCGGTTGCACTTGCATGCATTCATAACTTTATCAACAATTATTAATTGTTAATATTCACTTATTTTCTACATTATGCAAACTCCAGAAGAGCATTCCCAAGTTTGCATACCCCTTGGAATTTCGAAAAAAGAATTATTAATGCATTTTTCCCTTGGCTGTGCTAGCTTAATAAAAACTTGGCACAGCCATAAAAAACAAAAAAAAAATAAACATAAAAAATTTAAAAACTTCATAATAAATTTGCAAAAAACTTAAGCTATCTATCCTAATTTGCCAAATTCAAGTGTGCTATCTTGGCTGTGCTAACTTTTTATACCTGGGTCTATACCAAGTGTGATAGTTGAAATAAACAATGAAGATATTGGGTTGATAGAATCGGATTACGGTAGTGTATCGAAATTATCAACTTCTCTGCTCTTCATATGTTATGCTCAGTATTCTGGAGACTATGTTCAAATATATCGTACGATGGATTCGATTAACAAATTAACAGACTTTGCTGTAAACTATCTTCTCATCATATTGCGAACATCGTCAGATTCTACTAGAGAAATAGAAGACATTCTGCAACATGCTTGGAAGGAGTCATTAGTGAATATCATGATTGTTGAGATTCGCCTAGAAACAAATTCCACTGATGGGTTCACCCAGGTGAATACTCCATTGCTGCTGCATTGTGACATTAGAAAATACAAGAGAATAAATGAGAGAATCAACAATGACAATTCGAATCAAGTGATAATCCACCAATTCAATCCTTTTATTAAAAAATTCTATCACGAGGAATTCTCGCCCAAGATGGAGCTATTCCCAAATTTCGCGGAAAACATGCATAAGCACCCACTGAATCTAACTATTCTTAATAAAAAACCATTTTCGACCTTCACAAATGGGCTGAATTGGACGCCACGTAAAATCAGAGGGCCGGATAATTATCTCATGCATATCATTGCTAAAAAGTTGAATTTTACCTTTAATTATCTAAGATCAAAGTCCATCTTTAACCTGAAGAATTTGACCTTTGATGATATTATGGGAGTGATTAAAGAACATCAAGTGGATATGTATGCTTCTACAACGAACCCTAAAACAAATAACATAATGGAACAATCGATAAGATCGCGAATTATTGTAAGAATAGAAACAGGTTTGCTGATGCCAAAAACGATTAAAATTAAGAGGAAACACTTCGATAAAACCGTTGAAAGTGGTGGTCTTACATTGGTCATTATTATGATCATTTGGTTTGTAGTTATTCTTCTCAAGTTTGATGATAAAATCTGGCAGTTAGGCACTATTTTTGGCTTAATATTCTTAATTGTAGTGCCGTATCAGCCCTCCAGACACTACGAGAGAATCTTATTCTTGTTTGTTGCCATGCTGGGGTTCATATGCTCGAACGATATTTATGCTTCATTAACAAATCTTGGCGTTGATAATCTCGTAGAAACAGTGTATGAAACATTCAAAGATATTGAAGATTCAGGTTTAACGCCATTTACTGCAGAAACGGAAATATTGGAAAAAGTCAAGAATCTACATGAGCCTGAATTACATTGGGTGAAAAAAAATCTGCTTCGCACAACTGAAGTGGTTTGTGTAACGTTTACCGCATCAAATCTTGATAGGTGCTGTGTGAAGATGAATATTCCGTCTAGGTGGCATCATTATCAGCCTGTCAATCCACTGAGGTTTGCGAAACCCATTCTTTGGACTAACGATTTCAGTTTAGATCTTCGCAAGGGTTTGCCTGGCAGAAAAAAGATAAATCAAATCATTGACAGATGTGATGAAACCGGTCTCCTGGGTAAATTTTACGGGACCTTGACGGGCTCATTGGGGTACAATATCAACGTAAATGATTCACGTTGGAAAGCTCAATTACTAAACGATCGACTACTGATACAACTTATTGTTGTTGTCGTATTTGGTCATTCATTAGCTACTCTTGTATTCATTGGTGAACTATTGACTCATCGTTACGGAAATCCTTTCAAAAGAAAGAGTAAGATTAATTTATGCAGGGTATACAAGAGAGAAAACAAAAAGAAGGACAAAAAAATCCTAAAGAAGTTTTCCTTGATAAGAAATTTTCGTGAGTTTCATTTAACCATTCGAAAATTGCTGAAGACCACCTAGGCGATTTTTTTACAACATGTAATGTACAAGAGAAAAAATAAACAATAGAATTGCATTGCAAGCCATTATTGGCCCGATTCGTCTACAGTAGAGACTTCTCATGTAACCTTATTGAAAAAGATGCTAAGTTCCCACTATTGACATTTGGAAATCCAGAGCGTTGACGTCCAGTGCGTTTCGCCGCTCTGCGCAATATGAATGCCCAGTAACGCAATCCTCAGTTTGACATGAAACAGATTCATGGAGTTTACGGCTCTGGAGTTGATACGATAGGAAAATACTCTCGTGTTAATCAAACTCCGAGTATTGATTTCAAGTGCAATCATTTATTCACCCTTAGTCGATGGTTTTGACATTCACAAACTTTAATTTTTTCAAGAAATCGATGTCATTCATCACTGAAAATGAAGAGAAGAAACTTTCCAATTAGTTTTGGAAGATAGAACACGATATATGCACAAAATGTATGTTGATTGAATTGAGCTGTATTTAACAAAAAATATATTTCCTAAAAATATCCTTGAACATGTAATTCTTCATAACGCTATTCCCGCCTCCTCTAAATTGTCATTTAACATTTAAAAAGCAATTCAACGTCGAGTAGATACAAAATAATAGGTCATTAGGATTAATCGAATAGGCTCATCAGTTTCGAAGCTATAAGCCAGCGGAGGTTTTCCAAATCATTCGAGTGAGGAGAATAAGACCGAAAAATCACTGGGTTCCATCTAATCACTCATGTTCTCTACTGCAAAATATAGTAGGTATGGCGGTTAACTAACAATAATTGGTTCAGCCATTTCGAATGTAATTTTCTTGGAATCATTTATTCGTAGTGGAATTCATGGTGACTATCTTAGAATATACTGAGGAGGGAATGAATTTCCATACGGTCGAAAAGGAACCCGTGATAGGGGTGCGCTTCAGATGGAGACAACTGAGGATGCATTGAAATTTCTTCTTTAATCGGAGCACATCCCCATCCAAATATCATAGAATCATCTATTTATCTCGAATGCATAGGTTCATTGAATCTTGATTAGTTATTATGATGAATCGGAATCATTGTGGAGTTATTGAAATTAATGGGATCACACCGATTTCGTTTGATTTAATGTGACTTGAGTTGAATCGTATAGGTTAAGTGACAAACGGCCTAATTTTTTTTGAGTTTTGAGGCTTAGAATTGATTTGAATACATTTGAGCCGCAAATTTTTTCTTTGCCTAAATATAGCTCTTGGTTTTATTTAATAAAATTAAATTTTCTAATCATATCGTATTTGATTCGAATGGAGTTGATTTGATTGAAATTGATTGGAATAAATAATATTTCTGAGCAATCGTTTGAAGTTTTAATTTCATTCACATGTATTTTTATTATTCGTTCACTGCCAATCTAAATCTCCAAAAATAATCTATTTCCATAAATCTATTTTTCAATAACATGAGGTAGCATTCACTTCAAGTCATCGCTCCATTTATTAATCATTCAACATACACCAGTGACATTTGATCCTCAGTTAGAATGTTTGTTACATGTTACTCGGTTGATTGACGAATTTCTGACCCTCAATTAACGGGTATTCCCCTCACCACAAATTTCCTTCACATCACTCATTTTAATGATTATGTGGACTTGTGACTAACCGCGCAGTGGCGTTAGTATAGTCATTATATTGTATCCTATAAGATATATCGCCGCTACTATTTGTGTATCCTACGAAGTGTTGTGAAGTAAATAAATCAATCAATGAAAAATAATTCTCAAACATGAATATATAGAGCGAGGAATGAACATTGATTATTCTTAATCATTTAGAGCCAACAATTACAGGAATCATCGATTCATTTCTGATGTACCACTTCTCTCTTACCTGCAGGTATTTACAGCTGAACATAAAATTTAGT
Organism: Coelinius sp. EB29; assembly: GCA_035578325.1. NCBI lineage: Eukaryota > Metazoa > Arthropoda > Insecta > Hymenoptera > Braconidae > Coelinius > Coelinius sp. EB29. The sequence continues at coordinate 1,203,668 of JAOZGT010000022.1, read as the reverse complement.
GCCTTTCCTCCTCAGCACCATTATCATTGAACAAAAGAGGAATGAAATCGGATCTTTCTTAATTCCATGAAAAATTCAGAAGCTTTAACAGCATAGTAACTTTTTTGTATATTCTATCAGTCACTTCTTGCTCTGAGGTTCTTAAGGATTCTCAACAATTGTGCATTTAAAAATGTCGAAATAACGCATGATAGCGATATCGTAATATATTTAGCGTAGCAATTAGCGGCTTTGTTGGTGATATACCATTTCGTCAATTTTATGAACAGCATAATAACATTCTTGAATATTCTGTCATTCTCAACACACGTCATCAGCTTCAATTCTCTTCTTGTTCTGAAGTTTTGGTCTATTTTAGGTTGTCAGAAGAACGTACAACTGCGATATCATAACATATTCAGCGTAGAAATATAGTCGCTCTGCTGGTGACATATCATCTTAGAACAATAATTAACTATGTCTGCCATGAAGACTTCTTTCGTGATCTTCTTCATCTCAATTCTATCAAATGAACTCCAAAGTCGTCCAGAAGTTGAATGGTTTGACAGTGTAAATACGCCTTTACGTGATTCTCAGGATGTCCATTCCACTGTTATTATATATGACCATAATACGAGTGATTCTGATGCAGCGAGAAACGAAATATTCAGGAAAATCATCGGGACTATACCAAGTGTGATAGTTGAAATAAACAATGAAGATATTGGGTTGATAGAATCGGATTACGGTGGTGTATCGAAATTATCAACTTCTCTGCTCTTCATATTTTATGCTCAGTATTCTGGAGACTATGTTCAAATATATCGTACGATGGATTCGATTAACAAATTAACAGACTTTGCTGTAAACTATCTTCTCATCATATTGCGGACATCATCAGATTCTACTACAGGAATAGAAGACATTCTACAACATGCTTGGAAGGAGTCATTAGTGAATATCATGATTGTTGAGATTCGCCTACAAACAAATTTCACCAGATTCACCCAAGCGAATAATCCATTGGTGCAGTATTGTGACGTTAAAAAATACAAGGAAATAAATGAGAGAATCAACAATGACAATTCGAATCAAGTGATAATCCACCAATTCAATCCTTTTATTAAAAAATTCTATCACGAAAAATTCTCGCCTGGAATGAAGCTATTCCAAAATTTTGCAGAAAATATGCACGGGCACTCACTGAATGTGATGGTTGGTAATGAACCACCATTTGCTTTCACCACGCCGAACGAAAATGATAACTTAACCAAAATATCAGGGCCGCATATTTTTTTGATGACGGCTCTTATTCAAAAATTGAATTTCACTCCTGTTATAAGACCGTTAACAGTACCACTGAAGAATCTCAAAGAAATGATCGAGCGTTATGAATTAGACATAGTTGCTGCTTTCAACCCTCGGATTTTGCGTGACGATCTAAAAGAAAAATTCGTGAAATTACGAACCATCATGAGAATGGAACTGCATGTGCTGATGCCACAGAGGCATAAGATGAATGAGAATAAACTCAAGAAGGCTCTTGAAAGTAGTGGTCTTACATTGGCTGTTATTATGATATTCTGGTTCGCAGTGATTCTTCTCAAGTTTGATCATAAAGTGTGGCAGTTATGCAGTATTTTCGGCTTGATATTCTCGATTTCTGTACCTTATAAGCCTTCTAGAACCTACGAAAGAATCTTATTCTTGTTCGTCACCATGTTAGGATTCATGTACTCGAACGATATATATGCTTCATTTACAAATCTTGGCATTAGTACTCTCGTAGAACACGAGTATGAAACATTCGAGGAAATTGACAATTCAGGTTTGACATTACTTGGCGTAGCCAAAGAGAACATCCAGTTAGTCAGAGATATTATTGGGAATAAATTGAATGTGAACGACAAAATTATCTCACGCGAAGAATGTAACCACATGGCCATGGTGCATCGTAACGCTTGCTGTTTAGGATATGTTCCACCGATTGATGTGGATAAACAGTTTAGTGATCCAAAAAACGTTGAATTCGTAGCGAGATTTGCTCAACCAATCCTTTGGTCTCAGGATATGAGTTTCATTCTTCGCCGAGGTTTGCCTGGTAGAGAAAAGATGAATCAAGTTATTGAAAGATGTGACGAAACGGGTCATCTTGCGAAATGGTATGGGAATTTGAGGGGCTCATTGGGCCACACGAAGAACAGGGATGATAATGTACAGTTGAAAGCTAAAATATTACATGAAAAACTACTGAAACAGCTTATTATAGTCATTGTATTGGGCCATTCATTAGCTACTCTTGTATTTATTGGTGAATTGTTGACTCATCGTTTTGGAAATCCTTTCAAGAGAAAAAGCAAAATCAATTTATGCAGAAAAACCAAAAAATAACATTAGCTTGCAAGATACAATGAAAGGCACACTCTCGTGTAAATCAAATTTACAAGATTTCCTTCGAATGCAGAGATATATTCACCTTTAACACTACACAGAGAAAAAAATTCAGTAAAAATTCCGAGTCAGTTCCGTAATCGTGCGGCGACCTTGAAATGTGGGGAAAATTACGAGAAGTTCCGTAATTTTTTACTTAAAATCATGAAAAGACTACGTTCACTTGAAGTAAAAATTACTGAAAGTCACGTAATTTTTCCCCACACTTCAACGTCGCTGCACGATTACGGAACTGACTCAGAATTTTTACTCAATTTTTACTCAATTTTTTTTTCCGTGTAGGTTGGTCGCGCTATGGTCATTTCCCGCACTTTTTTTAATTTTCGCTATAGAATGAAATAAGCGTGTCCAAAAAATCTGAAAAAAAGTGGCGCGGCTGTAGTGGACACGACCGGACCTGTCGCGGCTGATACAGCCGTAAGTTGTTACGTGGATACGTCTATGGAATCTTTTTTTTTCGTTCTTTTATTTCTTATATTATGAATGACTAATGTTGTATGGTCCGCCTGGTGGCGGTTCAGTTTTCATCGAGATGAATTCGATTTGATTTCACTAATTCGTGGAAGATCTATGAAAATTTACAATCATTTGAAATATTTTGAGAGATTTCCAGACTTTTGAGAACATTCTAGAACTTTTTAAAATATTTTAGCACGTTTCAGAAAATTCTGGAGCTTTGTAGAACATTCCGGAACTTTGTAGAACATTCCAGAACATTCTAGAACTTTCTAGAACATTTTGGAACTTTTGAGGACATCCTAGCACTTTCCGGAATATTCTAGAACTTTTTAGAATATTCTGGAACTTTTTAGAACATCCTATTTACCACGCGTTTGTTTGCAATCAATCATCGTAAGTGTTTAAGCATAACCAGGATGACGAATAGAAAGACCTCTATCTTCATGGTAATTAAGTTTGATTGTCATCATCCGTCAATAACTTTGAGTAATCATCAGTCAATAATTTATCTATGTATCGTCGATAAGTTATCAAAATACCAACACCTATTAGATAGCGTTAGCACAAGAAGGGCATTTCACAAAATGACACCCCAAAATGAAACCATAGACGTATCCACGTCAAAATTTGACATCTCAGCTTGAAGTCCCTAAAATGATACTGTTGACTTCTTTTTTAATCCGACCTCTACAGTGAGATAACAAAAATCTAATGAGCGAGGGACTTCGAAATGCGGGGTCGTTCTCACAGCGCGACTAAACTCGTAAGTAAAAATCTTA